>WION01000028.1:0-354308 GCA_015039365.1 Amanita rubescens
ATTGCAGAAAACAGTTCTTGTGCAACAGCCTTGAACAACCAGCGAGGCTGTGAGTCTGTGGGGGAAGGGTTTTGAAAAAGCTGTAGAGCTCATTTTTATATAAGTCACTTCTCGTGGGAGTGCCAGATCCCGTTCCTGATATGGCTCTCAATCGAGATTCGACTGTAACTGAACCCGTGGCAACCACGCCGCCCGTGCCGCCGGTCGAAGCCGCCCATGCAGAGCGTCTAATACCTTGACTCTTTGCCACCACCTCACACGATGACCCAGGAAAAAATCATTCCGAATGGTGAACACCGGCGCGCTCAGCAGCCCATTCCAACACCCAGATATCGCCATGCCACGCCCTCAGGTACTTCATAATTGTTTTCAACAAATGGCTTTTAATTCAGAGTTAGGGCCATGGCCTTTTCTTGACGTCCGCGATTCTGTAAGCGTGCTTATTGTCAATTTACCGGCTAAACTCACTACATGACGCAACCTAGGTCCCTACCGAGCCTATTGAAGTGAGGCCAAAGCAAGGCAGATGCAAACACAACAAGGAAACAATGAGTTGCAACGACTGCTTAGAAGGCTACCCACAATCGTTGTTTCCCAACTGGACCCGCGCTCAACAAGACAAAAGTGGGATACACGAGGTGGCGAGGCAGAAGCATGCATGCTCCATGCAGTACGTTGAAATGGCGATCGATCAGAAGGGGTGCCCTTTCTCCAAGCCTGAAGTGATTCACGTCGATGGAGGGGATTACGAAAGTGGTGCGGAGGAACTGCGACAAGTAGTGCGTACATGATTTCGGCCTCCTCGAACCGAACAGAATCTTTAATAACGCTCACATACAAAGCGAGCACGCAAGGCAATGGCACGGGCGATATTTGTGGATGGGATCTCCGGTCCTGCCTTGAAGATGTTGGGCACGATGTGAGGGTAGCATCTTTGTGTGATACTCCGTATTCTTAACTTGATTGTAGCTACGACATAGAACCATTCTATTTTTCTTCATCCATTGGGTGGACGCCCTCAAGATTTCAAGATAGTTTAGATACCCAACTAAAAAGTGATCGTAAGTTTTTCCACGCGCCTGGTTTTGCGGCGATGTCGTACTTATTTCACACAGGTATCACTGTGACGTTAAGGTTTGTAAGGAAAATTGCGAAACCTGCAAGGGATGATTACATGACCTCCGATAAAACACGACTTTCGGAAAGGTCGGCGATTGACGTTCATAAGCCGTTGCCGCTAGGTAGCAGTGCCCCGATTTTAGGCTGTGCCATGACGCGCTAATTCTCGGTGCCTAGATGACAGCGCGCTTCAACCCGATCTCCTAGCCTTCCACATGATTCGATCCAAATACGATAACACTATTATTTCATATCATTGTAATGAGGAGCACGGGTCCACTTCAGCTGCGGATCTCTGTGCTAGGTTGCAGTTAGTGGGGCGCTCGGTCTATTGGGGTAAATTGTTCCAGGAATATCGCGACGCCACTTTCGTGCTGGTTAGCCTGCTATGGTATGCATTATATTCATGGGATGAAGCCATAGAAGGCCTCTATGACAAAATTCGCAAGTTGGTAAGTCGACCCAAAATATCAAGTCTACGTTGAGTAACTTCGTCATACAGGAAGCTCGAGTCATGAAGACTCTGGATCCATTCGAGATGACAGATATAATGAATAACTTGCACACTATACGTGCTCATATGCTGTTCTATAATTCTCTACTCGCCGATTTCCAGAAGGCGGTTGTCTTTGTGAAAAACACGCCCAATCCCGCCTTGGCTGGTGCCGCGAACAAGGAACAAGCACGAAGTGCTATAGAAAAGGAGTGCAATCACATATTACGAGGAATCAGTCGGATTGAGAAGGATTGTCAGATGCAGGACATGCGACTAAGAAATGCTACAAATCTAGTACGTGTCATTATAGCCAACGTTGCATCGCCCCCGGTAACACTGCTTTCCAGGGCTACAGTCGCTCGAATATCTATGACAGCAGACAAACGACCAAACTAACCGAAGCTCAGGTTCGCGACAGCGCAGGTTCGTATAATTCCCTCCGTCATGTGCTCCAGTTAAGTAATACCTTCCCCACAGCAATGAGACAAATATCATATTTGACGATGGTGTTCCTGCCAGCGATGTTCACCTCGGTAAGTGCCCTGACAACGCGATGTTGTATTCTCTTAGTCCGTCCATTGCTTAGTCTGTATTTGGCATCAACGTGGATGAGATCAACCCCGGAACTAAGCCGAGGCTCTGGACCTACATAGTATCTACAGTCTCAATGACCATTTTAACCGTCTGGCTCGTTGGCGCCTTGCAATTGCCGTACATGGCATTTGACGTTAACGCTGCTGCCGCTCAAGAAGCCAAGAAGAACGGAGGACATAAACTGTTTTCACGGTTGGGGTGGCCCATCATACTCATCCAAACTAGCTTAACCGATAAAGCCGAAAACCGACGAATGCGGGGACTTGAGTACGAGTAGCATCTCTGATGACCTGTGACCTTATCGATATATCGGTGACGTTGCTTTTCATGATTTGTACGTTGCACTAAGGAGGACGCTGACTTTAACCTGTTCGGGCTATGTAGGCATTTACATAAATATGGCAGGGCATTTCTGTACTTATATATGTTCACTCAGGGATGGATTTGTATCAATTCCTATGACGGATTTCGAACTGCGCTGATAGCGACCCGACATTGTATGGCACAGGTTTATGTCAAACATCTCAGTCACCGGGTACATATTGTGGACGAATGTCATTGGATCCGTTCACCCGGCGTTTCGGGAGCTCAACCGAGACGCCCGAAAATTTGCGAGGTCCGGCTTGCTTTATCACCTGGATCCAGGATCACTCGTCCCCGACGAGGAAGCTGAATTACGCGTCAAAAATCGTTACCCGGATTCCGATTACTTGCACTGCATGACATGCTTTGAAGATCGACGGGATGCTGCCTGACAAACGTCCAGGACACATCATGCATCAACCCTGAGGCCTGAGGCCCGCGGTGGTCGTGGTATGCTCGCGAACGTAATAGCAGCCGACTCCTCGGAGTCAGCGTGTCGACGTTGGGTGTGGAACGCTCTTCCACATACACTTATAGAACAGTGGATATTAATCCTCCGAACGGATAGAGATTTCTCGACTCTGGGAACATCGCTGACCGAACATGTGTATGACGTCATGCGCATGACGCGAAAGCCGAACCGTATGTTTCCAATGGCATGACTGTACCTCCGCAGTGTGTCAAAGTTCTGTCAAGTTGTAAAATGGGTAGCGTCAGTTTTTGAATGGATTGTAGAATGTTCAAGCATCTCGGGGCGCAAGTTGGATGACACGGATCCAAATTACAAACGGCGATCTTGTGAATGCGACTCTAGTCCGATCCACACTGTCTGTGGCGCAGATCTTCATACCTATCGTCGACAGGAACCCACGCGGCGAAATTGGAGCTGATCAGTATTGCGATGTGTCTCCATTCCTCGTGTTCAAAACTTGACTCATGGCACGGCTATTGAGAATTTCTCTGCTTACAGTGACAGCAGAAACTTAAACGGTTGCATTTCGGAATATTCATAATCCTTGAAGCATAAAATTGTTGCTCCACCACTCCAAGGTGGCAGATTGTTCTTCCCATCCGGCGTGGCTGTGTTTCGGTGCTTTCAAGGAACAGTAAGCAAACTGAAATTGCGAGTCCCGAAAGATGTCTCTGCAATTAGGCAGAATTGTCTGGGATATGACCAATGGCCAATATTGACAAGGATGTTTAATATCATGTTTTCAATTCTCAAACCAATGATAGACTGGTGTGATCTTCCCGGGCCTTAGTTAAGTCAAGTCATTGCCAATGATGATTTTTGACTCTACATGCCGGCCCGGGCCTTTACTAATCTGTCTTGAACCTTGAAGTTTGAAGTTTAACGAGAGGCGAGCAAAGGAACTTGAGAGTCAAAGTGATCCTTAAGTAGGCTGCTGACTCATCCTGATGAGGTGGTGATTATTTTTATCTTATCGCTGTCTCACATCCTGATCATATGCTCGTCAGGAGGACCCCAACCACCAGCACGGCCCGAGGGCCGAGTGTCTAACAAGAGCTGCTTCTAAATCACTTTGAGCAGATGTTCTTGCTATGGATAAAATTTGCATTTAGTGTCTGCTTTCAGGTAATTTTTTAAGAAAAAAACTGATCCTGATTCTTGTATTATCGTGAACCTTTGGATAAATATATGTGGACTTAGCCTTCTGCAATGCTTCCTGAGCAGTTTCGGGGTCGTCAATCATTCCGTAATTTCGTGACATGTGACATCACGTGTGAGAATACTTAAAGGGAGCAATCTGTAGCATTCATTCAGCCTTTTGCCACATCTGTAGGGGATGGTTGGCAGTCACTCAAGGCCATCCCCCTCACCAGGTCCTATCTGGGAAACCATACAAGGTGTGCCCAGTAATCATGACCATATACCTCTTTGCTTATGCAAGCACTAGAGCCCGAGGATACCCCAGAAGTATCCTCGCAGGATGAATTAGAGCAGGAATCTGTGTTACAGGAACTGCTCCCAGCAGCAGTCTTAAGAAAGAGGAAGGAACAGGCAGTTAGTCATGAAGCCAGTCTCAAGCGACCCAGAATCGGTATGGCCGAAGAGGATGGGTTTAGCCGAGGACGCCGAGGTATATCAATCACGCGTGGCGCGATTGTTTACTCACGGCATCAAGATATACCTTCTAGCATACAAATAACACCAAGGCGGCGTTTGTCTCCTGGTGTAACGCGTAGGATCGGAGAGAAGCCTGTAAATGAGAAAGGAAGATTAGGTACGTACTTCAAAAGTGTTACATCCGCTTCGAAGTGCACATATGTAAATATATATTGTAGCAGATAACAGTTATGCGGTAAAAAATAGCTCGGCGGGAAGTTCATCGATCTGGCGCAATGCGGTCGCTTCTGCCTCATCGAGTCTTCCCGTTACGCATTTTGCAGGAACCTCAAGCTCAGCGCCTCATCTCGCCCGAAAGAGGACTAAAAAAACCGCCCGCAAGCGTGCGTCAAGTCCACTGCCTCGTCGCTCCAATGTCCCTTCGGCTTTTACGAGGGTATTGAAACGGACAAGAGAGGAAAAGAGGCGACAAAATAGTAAAGATGAATCGTCTGATTCGGAACGATTTTTGCCCATGTCGCCCTCCCTGCCACCACCGGTAATGTCTTCGGGCAAGGGAGCTGACAAATCCGTGAGCAAAACCCCAAAGTCCACTATATGTAGGAAGCCGTCAGCGACAAAACGGAAACCACCCGGCAAGTTGATTTAGAGGTGTTTCTACATTGACTCTAACGATGACTTTAGAGATAATTGAAATTACCTCGGATGGCGAGTTAGAACCTCCAAAGATGAAAATGGGAAAGGCCGAAAGTCGAACTCCGAGAGACGTTCTTGAAATTTCGTCGGATGATGACGACCCAAAGGAGACTCACAGTAGTAATGCTCAGAGTCTTCCAAAGGCTCGATCCATTTCACGTCCAGTGATTGAAATACTCGACAGTGACGATGGACTTGATACGACGTTAAGAGAAATGCATGAAGATGAAATTACGGCAGAAATGCTCGCTCAACGAACAACGGATGAAATGGATCGTTTATCATTGCTTGGAAATCAATCACTACATGATGAGCCATCACTCCTTCCTCCCGAATCCGCTTCTGAAGGGTCAGAAGACATGCAATTTGGTGATGCTGTGTCCGGGACCTCATCCAACAATAGTAGCAGCGGTCGAGTCCAAACGCCACAGCGGGGCATCGATGACATTCCTAGCGCACACATTAGAATGGATGTTAACGAAGATTCGTCCCCCGCAATACCGCGCATAGACGCCACTCTTCCTTCGCAAGAAGTCGATTCGCCGCCCTCTAGTGCGCCTGTAGCATCACTCATCTTCCCTAATGTCAATGTTACTCCATTTTCGTTACCACCGCCGATCTCACCTTTCAAAAGTTCGCCTAAACTTCGAGAACTGCGTTCATTGCCCACATCGCCGATACGGAGAACCTTTGTTGGATCAATAAAAAGTGATGACCTTAATGCGTACATGGGCCCTGCAGCGACAACCGTTGATTCCGCGTCAATTCGTCACTCACTTTCACCAATGCGGCGATTGGCAAGAAAACGCGAGGACCGCAGAATGTCAGCATCGAACGTGGGACAGACACCGTCCAAAAAGGAAAGATCGTTGTCTGGCGACATGTATACTTGCAGCAACAATGCACTTAATTTTCCCCCCCAGCAAGAAAAAATCTTTTCCAAGCAATGAGCCGCCCCATGATACGGTATGTCAGCGATTAACGTCTATTTCATTTCTCACATTTGCTCAAGATGGACGGAGCAGCGGGAGAACCCTCAAGCCCGTCTGCTTCGCTTCCGCGGACGCGATTGTCTCTGAGCATGAACCTGGCTGATGCTATAACTCAGGCTAGTCAAGACAACAATAGGAAGCTAGCAATTCATACGCATCCCGAAGCGGATGCAATTGTGAAATTGCACCCGCGAGCTAGTCAAGAAGCCATCGATAAATCAAAACTTTTTTTGGAGATGGTGCAGATGTCTCTTCCTGAGGGGTCCCGCTACCGTGACAGCGCTCCCCTTAAGCACGATTTGCCACTCCAAACACGAGGGACAGAGCACCAACAATCTCCACAGGATTCTGATTTTGCAGGGCATGAAGAAATAGATTCTCCAGTTGACTTGGGGCCCTCTATTACAAATGAAGTTGTTATGATGGAGCAAAATGAAATGTTGCATGGTGATCCTGCTCAAAGGGTGAGCGTGGGAATATTCCCATATCAGGTAATACTAAGAACAATTAAGCCACAGACCTTGCCTCTGAATACCGTCACACATGACGAAAGATCAAGCATCCCAGAAACTACAGCAATAAAGGATAAAGTAATTGAAAGCGACGACGAACTAGAATATATCGATGAGCCAGAGAATGGCACCGTCGTCCAAGGTATTGCCGGTATCAACATCGCTGAGGGCGACCTGGAGGGAATAAGGGACTCAGAGCCCTTCGCCGAGCAACCGTCATCCAGCACTACGAATGCCCCAAACATTATAAACGGCATCGTCCCTACCGTTGCCGCCTCTCTAAGCCGTGCTTATACGCCACATTTAGTATCTTCCTCTCTCGACGGGTTCGGCATCAAAATTGATGGTTTTACTATCATCAATTGGCTCGAATTTCGTAAGAACTTCACGCCAAAATATTTCCTGGGAAGGGATCTTCCTCATACACTGCAGGACTACATCAATCACATGTCAGAGTGGACGCGTTCTTTACCTGATATGCGCACGGTGTTTAGTGCAGCCATCCAAGAGAATACCGCCTTGGACGAACCAGATGCCCCTTCCATCCAGATAGAGAATGTCGTTGACGACGAACCAACTCCTCCATGGGAATTCCACTATTCTAATTACATGTGGCACGGGGAGGGTGTACCGCCCCCGGATGTAGGGAGCCTCATCAGCTGTGACTGCATCGGCAGATGTGATCCCCGTTCGGGAACATGTGCATGCGCGCTTCGACAACGGGAAGCAATAGGAGATCCGAATGCGGACTTCGCATATGACCATAGAGGACGATTGAGGGAGCCCGGATACCCCATTTTTGAATGTAATGATCTATGCGCATGTGACGATGATTGTCGCAATCGGGTAAGCCCATTTCAAGGCATTGACTGCCGAACAGAACTTTTAATATCCACTGCAGGTGGTCCAACATGGTCGAACCTGCTCAATTGTTATCAAGAAGACAGAAAACAAGGGTTGGGGTAAGTACAAAAGCCTCTAAATCTTGCAATTGTGCCTCAAATCACGTCCCGTCAGGCGTTTTCGCAGGCCAGAAAAAGATATACAAGGGTGCATTCGTCGGAGTGTATGCTGGTGAATTAATCACGGATGAAGAGGGTGAAGAAAGAGGACGGTGAGCAATTTCGTCTCAACCTTTGTTGTCTGCTCATCATCCGTTCCACAAGGTATTACAACAAACTTGGAAAAACCTATCTTTTCGACATTGATTTTCATCACTTGCGGAAAGATCGCGATGACTGGCAGTCCAAATATACTGTAGATGCCTACCACGTTGGAAACGTACGTGTTAAATTTGAACTTGGATCTAAAGCTGAGCTACTTTTACCACAAAAAGTTTACTCGCTTCCTTGTACGTGAACTTTTCATCCTTTGACTTTACGCTTTCGAACGGTTTAATTGCAGAACCATTCCTGCGATCCGAACTGTATTTTGAACCCGTGTTACGTCACTGAAGGGAACATCGAAAAGCCGTTGCTGGCAGTGTTCGCACGGCGAGAAATTGAACCCGGCGAAGAGCTGTGCTTCAGTTACTCGGGTGATGTTGATGACGAGGGCGACGGCCCTGACGGGGCCATCTCGGACGGCGGGACAGATGAAAAGAATGATGCTGTGTATGCGCGATGCTACTGCGGCGCCCGGAATTGCAAAGGTTTGTCCGCCGATATTGTCGGATTTCCCCGCCTGATGGATGCTACCCTAAGGTCGTTTGTTTGGATAATGAGCGGTATTCATTCGCGCTTCGCATCAGCCACGCGTTTTTCAGTTCGGAACTCAATCGTCCACGTATACCAATCATAATAGATTCCCATAACCTAATCATCGTCTATTACAATCACATCCTGAGCACTTTGTAGACCGCTACCGTTTGTAGCCTCTGTTGGCCTTCGCTTACTACTCCTCGACAGTTCATCGGGTTCCATAGAATTAGCTTCGTTAGATTCCACTGCATTCCTTTTCCTTTTACCAAGAGCAACATTATCCGACCTTGCGGAAGTGACGCGTGTCACATCTTCTGAATCGCTTGCGACTTCGATCACATTAGATCTTGATCTAGCCCTTCTGGAACTCGATCCGACATTCCCACCGCTTCCAGCCGATATTACAGGTTCAACTGCTGGTCTTTTGCCTCTTGCTCTAGCAGAAATAGCCTGTGTAGGGGCTACGGACCGCGGAGCCAGCGTAACCTCGGGAGGTGGGGTTACAGGAGGAGGCACTGGTGTTTTAGGGCGCGCATATTTCTCTGCCCATTCCCGTGCAGTGCTGTCATGTAACTTGCGATTGCGCAGATACTGTGTGGCAATCGAAGGTACTGCAGAAGGACAAAAGGTTGAATCGCCACGAATATAACCATGGTTACGCGAACTGACCTAGAGGGTCCTCTATCGCCACGGGATAAGCATAAGAAGCACGAAGGATCGAAGATTACGTCACATACTCGGATTTGGGTCGGTGAGCAGCGATGACAGTGATAGCATAACCTTGAACAGAGAGAGGGCTGGTGACCAATTATTTTTGAGGATGTCTATGCAGATGCTGCCTTGTTCAGATATCTAACAACGAGATGAGTAAGCAAAAAAAAAAATAGTGCCAGGATAACGCGCAACTCACGTTCATGTGGTATATTCTAAGAGGGGTGGGTATCAGTAAAGCAACGGGTTGGATAAGTTTTGGGGACTGACCGCGTCTTGAACAATACCTTCGGCGCTGAAAATCTGCGTGGTGGGAGGTCAGGGGTAGAATGTCTCGTTACACGATGTTACGCACGGGTAGTCCGTAGCCAGTATTATCTCGATATTAAATACACCTCCTTCGTACACGCTGCCTTGAGGACCCGGTATAGTGCCTTTCCAGCTGAAGAGGTTGTCTTCCGATGGTGAGAGAGTCATGGGCCCGAGGTCTTCTTTCTCCAAATCCGCTATTTCGCGATGTATGCGCTTGAGGGTAGTCTATGCCATTGGTTATTCAAGGAATCGTGAGGAATTTGAAGTAGGGGAAAGCTCACGGAGGAGGCAATGGAGGGTGGCATGATGGTAGAATGTGAACAGAAGCTGAGTGCTAATGGCAATAGAATGTCACGCTCTGCGCAAAAAGCACACAGCAACAATAGCAGTGAACCCTTCACAGCCTCTGGATGAGTTCGACACTATCGGACTCACCCTTCTCATACCAACCCGGAATGCCAAAAATGTACCGAAACGATTAAAAAAAATACCGCCGACGGGGATCGAACCCGCAACCTTCGCCTTAGGAAAGCGACGCGCTACCATTGCGCCACGACGGCTTGCATTATCATATTGTTGTGGTTTTTCTGATTGGTCGTTATTCCGCGTCATCAACAACCCGAAAGTCGACGTTCATCCCAATTCCTCACCATGTCAGGAAAAACGATCAGTACAAGCACACTTAGCCTACGCTTTATGCAAAATGCCCATAGGGCGAAGTCCATGAAAGAAGTTGAGCTTGAAAAGGCCGCTGTACATGACGATGCACAATGGGACGTTGGGCATGAAGTTCGGGAAGCCTGGGGACTGCTTTCCGTACAGGACACCTCGTATGTTATCGCGCTTATCCTCAGAACTGTCGTTGAACTGTTTCCCAGTCAGAACATAACTTACGAAACGTCTTATCTTCCCTTTATTTTCTCAGATACGGCAGAGGACACAAATACTAAAGTACCTGCCGTCCCAATGGGGAGACGCAAATTCACCAACGGTGTTGAAGACGATCCAACAGAAAAGGTCAGAAGACGTTTTTCCCTCACTCAATGGCTTATTCTGACCAGTCGTGCTAGCAAGAACCGGAAGAGTCACCTTCCCAAGAACCACAACAAGCAGAAAAGCCCGTCCGCTCGAGGGTGCATCCACATCCTATTCCAATACGATCTGTATCTGGAAAACTTCTCAGCGGTCTACAGCCACTCAAACCGAAGGCATCAAAAGAATCTAGATCTGCTAGAGAAGCAATCTTCGACAATAGCGGTGTAGGCACTGATATTCGCTCAATCCCATCTTCCAAGCGTAACGCAGAAGGCGCCGATGAAAGACCATTTACAGGATTTCTCAAGCCATTAGGCGTGGATGCTCCCTCGAGCAGCAAGAGCAAAAGTGTTGAAACTGCCGATGGTTCCTCCAAGAAACACAAACGACGACGTCAAGGCAGTGAAGAAGCTGAGGAATCCAAGAAGAAATCCAAGAAGAAACAGCAAGTTACATGACGTTGGAGTCGTCCCGGGTAGGCATCAGGTCCTTCGTATTTTCAAATAGCTCATCGACTGAGGTGAAGGCCTGATATAGGACCAACATCCTAGAAGCGTGACATCAGTCGAGCTTCCCCCGGAGGTCTGGCGCCCAACCTTGGGCATATACGTGCTATGGACTCGGCTACGATAGCTCAGGGTCTAATCGCCGCATCGGCACATAACATTGAATGACACTTTGCAATATTGTACAGCGGTACTACAAACTACGACAGCAATGCGATAACTTCGAAAGCGATTCATATAGTACATTTGATTGTTTGGTCGTCGACGTGAGCCAATTTCTCGAGGTGTTCGGTATCAATCAAAGAAATCTTCATCTGCATCGTACTTCCTTCCACCGGTTCGCCTGTTTTCACTGAAACTGGGGACGTCACCGAGATCATCTTCGTCGGATGAATAGTCGTTCCATCGCCTGGACATTGGCTTCTTGTTCCGGTCTTGAGATTGGCTGACACCTTTATTATTAGGCTGTTCATCCTGCTTGGTCTTGGCCACAACAGCCTCAGCCGTGCCCCTCTCGTTCGTCTTTTTGTTATCTTCCTTCTCTCCGCTTTCCTTCTTTCCTTCCTTTTTCTGATTCTTCTTCGTTTCTCTGTCCTCATTCTTTTTCTTCTTCCTCTGGGCCCTTTTTAACTCCTTATATGTCTCGCAAATGCCTTTCTTACACTTGCCCTTGTGTACCGGGCAAATGATTTCATTCGCTTCTTTGGCATGGGCTTCTGCGGCAGCCTTGCTGCCGGTGGATGGCGAAATAACCGCCACGTTTTCCCACAAGTTCTCCTGCACTGCCGGCTCGTCTATCTCTTCTTCGATCGCTGAGACGAAGTATTCCCATCTATTTGACTTGTCTTTCCTTCCGATATGAACGGCTGGGGCTGACGCCTCAGACGGCTGGTAAGCACTCGCCGTCTCCCAGTCCTCGTGATATGTTTCTTCTGTAATTTCTTCGTCATAGTCATTGTCGTAATCGTACTCGGTCACATCGATATTAGCGATTACTTGTCCATGTGCAGGTGAAGGCAAGGGTGAACTGGGAGCTGACGATGGTGCGGATATCATGTTATCCCCATCGGAGTGAACGGAGGAAAAACTGGAACTTCGAGTCCTAGATTTTCCAGTCTCACCATCATCGTCAGGAGTCTTGTTAGTGTCATCGCGTGTGGGGAGTTCAGTCTTGGTATCCACTTTGGATGAATTTCCTGTCGTAGGATTGGCTTGGGATCTGGAAACGTTACTCGCTCCGGGCGCGGATTGCTTTGTCTTCCACACTGTATGCGCAGTCGATGTTGGCGGTGCAGACCATGGAGATTTGATGTTGGACGGCTTGTTCTCCCAAATGGAACGCACGTTTGTGACCGGGGACGCCGAGGTAGGAGGACGAGTGTTCGGGGCCGCGGTAGAGCTAAGTGGAGGGAAAGACGCCTGGCTTGAAGCCCCTCCTGTTTTCTTCCCTTTGCTATTTGCCGCCCCGGAATCTTTGTTCTGCGGAGAGTAGATGCTCTTGCCACTGGTTATAATAGGCGTAGGTGCAGACCTGGTGTTCTTGTCCCGCATTTGCGCCCAGTCCGACGAACCGACAACTGTAAAAAGTGATTTAGCTGTTGACTATAGCTGCTATATGCTATGTACCTGGGCGCTGTACGGGAGCAGAAGCCTGCGGCATGGGAACTTGAGCGCTACTAGTAGGCAAAGGTCGACAAAGCGGTTTCTCTGCCTTGTTTTCGGGCGGCACGTTACACCGGTGTGGAGGGGGATACGGGAGTCTTGTAAACCTGCACAAGTTAGAAATTGAGTAACAGACTCATGCTAACATTTTACGACTTGCCATTTGCCAATGCCCCAGTTTTTGAAGAAATACTCCTCGACGGGGATACACTTCCAACCTGAATTCGTTGTAACTTGAGAATGAGCTGGGCGAGACCGTGCACATACCATCCTTTTGTAGCTCCCTATCTGTTTTATATGTGGAATAGAAAATCTGGCTCTTATACCCCGCTTCGGATTTATCTGGCTTCTTGAGAAACTCATCCCAACGATGCTCGCCCAGCAAACGCTCGGGAAGCGCATACAATTTGTCCACGGCAAAGATGACCGCACTAACCTAAGAGTCATTGACCGCATAGGTATTCTCCGATTAGATACAATAGGTGCGTACCCTTGGTTTGTAATAGAGTGAAATTAAAGGGCCGCTATCTCCCAGAACATTTACGATCCAACGACTAAAGTTGATGTAATCTTCAGATAGCTCGAAGTCGGCGTTTTGGGGGTATGGCTTCCAACAAGTGTAATACTTGCACGGGTCAGGCCCCTCGGGAGTCTTCGGGCGCTTAACCATTCAAAAGATACCGAAGAAGACGCGAGTCTACCACGGATAAGGCTATACCAGAGAGATCGTGGAGGGAAAAACAAGTCCGATTGCGCTTTGCGTCCGAAGTCCGAAGTCCCAGCTTAGCGTACTAGCCTATGACCATTCGCTCGTTGGTCCAAGATGAGTGCGCGCGGGACAGGTAACCAAATCGTGACCTCACGTCTTGTGACTTTTTGTATAGCAGAGCGGGTTCACCCGTCATAAAAAGGTTACATCCAATTGCTCAAATATCAACAATTTTCCAGAATGGAGAGAGTGAAGGCGCTATCGTAATCGTGTTTAAAAACCGAATTTCTAGCTGAATATTCTGCTGTTTGTAGAGTTCCTTTAATCTTTTCATCCCCGAGTCCGAACCTGGCACTGATCCATACACGTCGATCGTCACTTTGTTCAGACTTTCAAATGCAAGTGGGCCAGGTCCCCAAACCCAGTCCACCAGCGCTGTGACTATTTCCTCCACGTTCCGACCCTGGGCAAAGTCCAAGGCGATAGCTATCGTTTGAACATGCCACGCATGACGGAAATACTTTTGAAACATCCGTAAATGTTGGACCGTATCTGTGCGTAGATGGAGACATCGGACTTTGGTTAGGCAATGATAGAGAATCCTAACATCATCATTGGTTAATCCGGGTGCCAGTGTCACAAACTCGACCTCTGACGGCAGGGAGTTGAAAAAAGTGGACGCATATCGATTGAAAGACTCGTCGGAATGGAATTGCAGGCTGGGATATATGTCATTGCGTAACCACAGTTGCTCCAGAGCAGGTGCCCTTATGAATGATATGAAAGCTACACTGTCGCAGCTGAGGTGCTTCAAAAATGGTAATGCGACAGGATCAATATCATCCGGCAAGATGACTAGCATAGCCTGGCCCAGAACCAACGTTTCTAGATGTCGGGTCTGCCGGAGAAAGCAAAGGAACTCGTGAGGCATAGTGGAATTCAATGAATGTATCCCAATCGCAGCCATGGTTGACCAATTAAGGGACCAGTCTCGGAAGCGCCCTAAATGAATACGGCTCAGGGTCTGGCAGTCCTCAAAAAGGTCTGTAAAGGGATTCGTTGGACCAGCGGCGAAGCAATGAACGGTTTCGCTAAGGGCGAGTCGAATTGATCGCAGACGCGAAAATTGCCCCTTGACCTGATATAACAAAGCTAAATCGAACGCATTCACTGTGAGATTTACGTCCTGCCAGCGAGTGGATTCCGCCATCACCATTTCGATGATCTTCCGATTGAGATCTAGAAGCTGAGTATGCGCCGAGTAAGATGCAGGACGCGGCAACGTAACCAAATTGAATGAAATTGGAAAGCCTCTGTTGCGTTCCAGGCAGAGATCAAGGAACGCGATTTGTCGTTCGATAAAGGCAAGATGAGGTAAACCTGGCTTCCAATGCCCGTAAAATAACCCTCCTTTCAGGTCCAAGCTAAAGGTGCTCCAGAACTGGGGCGAAGAGACAAACACGGATCTCCATCCTTTGCAAATATGCCCAAGATACCAAGGGAATAAGCTTGACCTCGGCGCCACTAACTTCAGACCTGGAAGAAAATGGCTGAGGACCTCGAATATGAGTTCTGGTTGGAGGGTTTGCCACATGAAGGAACTTCTGAAATGAGTTCTGAGGTGGTACAAAGAATTTACTCGAGGTAGACTTACCGTGGTCGTGTGAGATAACAGATGGACTTATCTCACTATGCATCAACACGTGCCATCCATTCCTAACTAACTATAGCTCAGTGACGCAGCTTTGTTGAAGAAAAGGCGACTACCGATAGACAACAACATTATTCTGTGCATGTGTAGACCGGGAAGTGGGTATAATGCATATGCGGTTATGACTGAATAAACACAGATAGCTGAGAGCGTTATAGCAAGTTTGATTTCAAAACGCATACTCTTCCCAGCGGTCAATTGCAGCCATCCCAGAGCCGGGGTATGGCATAAGTAAAAAAGTTACCCGTGAGGGCGGTTATCGGATTTAACCACGTTGGTACGTTACGACCTTTGGAATTCACAGGGAAGGAGAATGTCAGGACAACCTGACGATCGATAAGAGCAAATTATGGCATACGGACAGGGAATCGGGAAATTTGATGTTGGTGGTGTGATCAGAGCTGACACTCGGTGGGCAAGCAAAGAATAGTTTCCGAACTTTGTGCGCCATAAGAATCATTCACAAAAAGTTACCCTTGCTTAACCTGGATGTCGACTTTAAATGGGGCCCGCTCCGACTGATGGCCTGCTTCAAAGCAGGAGGAGCGCGTGCAAATTTTAAAGGACTAGTAAGGCATCGCTTGAATACTATCCATTATCAATGTAAGCGCCATTATTCGCGACCAGGGAAACAACAAGACGGTTTCGCGCCTGTGACGTAAGGCGACCTGCAAGACAAGTCATGAAAAACATAGCAGTCAAAACTGGTCGCCGTGCATATTATGAACTGTTGTGGAAAAGAGATGTTTCCTTGCATGTAGCTGGGTCACGAAATTGCGACATTTGTCCAATCAGAGAAATGCTCTCTCAACGATGATAGCAAGGCAAAAATGCCTTCCAAAGTAGCGTCTATGATTGCCATAGATCCGAGTCCTCGTCAAGTTTGGAATGGACACTACAGTGAGGTCGAGTGGGCGATCCCCAACGCTGCAAACAGAGGAGAAAGCAACCGCAGACCTCCTCCAGCTCGCCATGCCAGTCCCCATGGAGATGTCCAAAGTTTTTGACAGCTTATGCAAACATGTCGCCATTTTTTGCAGTGTTCCAGGGGAACAACGACCAGTGTACATTGGTGATGGATCCGCGAAGTGTAAAGTTCATGTTTGGAACTCCACAGCAACCCGCATCCAGAAGAATGAATGACCAAAGTTTTCGATAGGTCACGAAAGTTCGACGCCAACTTTTGCATACCCGGCCAAGGTTCCAAGGAAACAATGATTCTTGGATATTAGATATCGGTCCGCGAGCGGTGAGGTAAAATATCTCTCGGTGGTGTTGTAGCTAGATGCTCAGGTCGCCGTAACGGGCTGCGGTCCTCGCGCGGACTTTGGGTTCTGTGCGGGCCTGGCGGACGCGCTTTAAACGTTTGGCTTGCAGGTTAGCGGGCGCAGTGGCATCGAATCGGGCTGAATCGGGCAAAGAAGGACAGTCCCGCGAGATAGCGGGATTGACGCACTTGACGCGATCGAAGGAACTGTCTTGCTCTTGCGAATGGACTGCCGAACGCGTGAGAAGCGTGGCCCCCCATCGAAGGCAGATACATCATACGACATTGGTGAGCAGCCCTGCGTAGAGTCCTGGGATGGGCACAACATGGGACGCCATCGAAGATGATGTCGGTCTGGAGAAGGCGGCGGTCGGACCTGGACAACAACGGTGGCGGATGTGGCAGTGAGGCCAACGGGGACGACAAAATGGGCGAAATCGACCCTAATCGACCCCATTCCAACGGGGATGGCGCTATGGAGCCGATCAGACAACCAGTGACTTATGCATCATGATAGATCATGGTTCACCGCAGCAACATCAGTATCAAAATCAAAATTATGATGCAACACATTGATAGCGCCGACAGGATGATTTGCCTTCCAGTGATTTACCCATAATAAAAGCGCTTCGCTTGGTTTGCACCCAAGAGCTGGTCTCCTTTCCTCCATCATGTTGTTCTTGCACGAGTTGCTTTTCTTCCTGCTTTTCATCTTGCTTGGTCCATCTATGGTTTCTGCTGAGCTTGGCCACCCCCCAACAGATTTAATTCGTCTCCCAGACTTGACACAGCATGGTGGTACTTGGTTACGAAAACCAGGAACGACGGTCAGTAGATTAGAAGACCAAGTTTCTGTACATCTCACATCTGCCATAGGCCAATCCAAAATACAGTCGGGACGTTATAACAACTCCGGGTCAAAGCACTGGGATTGTCAGTTTTCATATTTTTCGTCAGCCAGGAGGGCCGGATGTACTCCTGACACAACGAAACAAGGATCGTCTCCTTGGCAGGTGGCGCCAGCTGCCAGAGGTATACTACCCCAATACAGCATTTGAGATGCCTTATTAGACTTCCCAGGGCCACATCTCACTTCGAGATAGACTCTCTGAGTTAAGCATTTGGGAGAGGGGCGGGAAGATTAACCACCAGATAACTTATGCAGAAGTCCACCTGCCCAGCACACAGCGCCCTCCCTCAGGTGGCCGAACTGCTGAGCCCCTTCCCGCTGAGTGTGAAGGTACTTGGTATCGGGTAGTAGAAGGGGTTGGTATTGCTAATTTTTACCCGAGTTATTATATATCTCACACGTGCCACAGCTCAAGGGGGATTCGCACAGTAGTGATGTCATTCTGGTCTCTCCCGGCAAACCGCCGCAACTTGGGCAACTAGAAAGCAATGACATGTCAATATACCCGCCCAATAAGGTAGCAACTATGGGTCGTCTTGTAGGCGGTTGGCTTTTATGGCCAGGTGTCAGTGACCTGCTCCAATTTTCCTTTTAGATGTCCCATTGACTTGGAATTTCAGCGTTCCGGCTGGGAACCTCAACCTGAAGATCTGTTGCTCATCTGGATACAGGATGGGAAGCTCAAATATCGCCTTACCTCACCTACACTTTACATACAGAATCAATTCAAGCGGAAAGAGCGGTAGTTTCGTGTCGAGTGCTTCGGTTGGCGTCAGTATCGCAATCAAGACAAGCAATTCAATTGTACTAAACGCTCGTTGATCTAGTTATCATTCATTAGTATATCCGCGTTCAATGAATTTTACCATCCTACCATTCTCCCCCAGTCCACCGTTGTGTGACTGCGCCGGTACCGTAAAGTACTTTTTGTTAATTCTCCGTGGAGTGTAACTACCATCCGATAAGAACGTTTGCAATGCTCAGGTCCTACCCGGCGCATTAGGAGGATCTTAAAAACTAGAACACTCGCGATGCATTATGCAATATTGTAAGTAAAAATATCAGAGGATATCGTGGAGTGGTTCCCGCTAGACTCTGCTTTACGAATATTACAAGTGCTCGAAACATTGTCTTCTCGGCTTCTAGAGTAGGTGACAGATGGCCCATTTCGAACGGGGATAGCCAATAATCCAACCATGGTAGTTACTCCAGGTCAATTATCGGAAGCGCAACGTTAGAACATCCATCTCCCGCTCAAATCTGACACCGAAATATCTTCGTACGCACTGAAAACGATAATATCAGCTCGATATAGCAATTACTCTAATAAGAGGAACACATAGCATACGAACAGAGGCTTTTTTGTGTTATGCCATGACGAATAACAAGGATTACCAGTCGAACTCCGTAGTATCAAATTCTTGGCTTCGTAGGATGTAAGGTATCTGGTATATAAGTGGAGCGTGAAAACTCACTATTGGTCGAACTGAACCTCGACTTTGAATGGGGCCCACTCTAATATTGCGTCTTCGAACTCATCAGGGATGGGTTCCGAGTCATAAAAGTCAGGCACCGGATACCAGGCATACCTCCGTTTTATGATAATCTTTTCCAACGGCCTCAGCGGGATAGAAGGTTTCCCAATGTATACGCCATTTCGGAACTCCAATATACTCGTCAACACCCCCACTATATCTTCAGCGCGGTAGGATCCGCAGTTCAAGGTGAGAATGCGCAAGTTGGGAAATGGGGTGGATTCCAGTTCTTCGTCGAAGGATCCGAGCAATGCACATGAAAACCCATGGCGCTCGTCGATGCAAAATTCTTCCAAGTCAGGGAATGAGTTCATCAGAGGCTCGACCTCTATTGTAAATCCTGTGAGGACGAGCTTACGCAAATGGCAAGATGAGAGCTCGATGAATGCTTCCACGACCTCTCGGTAAAAGTCGAACATCTCATAGCCGTCATCCCCAAGAGGATAAATATCAGAGGCTGTCTGCAAACGAAGTTCCACCAATGAAGGTGCTTTGATTACTTGGAGGATCTGGACGTAATGCACCTCCAGGACGCGTAGGTGCTTAAGATATGTTGGAGGGAAAGGAGGAGGTATATCAGGGGCCCAATTATATCCAGACGCTTTAAAACACAATTCCCGGATGTTGTGCAGGTTTCCCAAGAGAACTTGCAAGGCGTCGTTCGAGATACCATCCATTGCCAATGTGAATTTAGTTAGCTGCGACAAAGGAAATGACCACGCGTGAGATACGATTACATTTTCGTAATATGCTAAGCCGAATTGCGTGAGACGAGGGGCATCATCGTGAAAGGCGTCGCAAGCAGAATGTTCATTAGAACACAGCGTGAACGATTGCAACAAGGGAAAACCCCCTGTGCATTCTATCGTTAGATCGCGAAATTGCAGCGTTTCTCGATATTTTTCCAACGATGTGAGCAAGATAGGAACGCTTTCCAAGCCCGGATCCACGGCGATCGTTGGTCCCCGTCATTTTTTTCACGGGCGCAGAAAATGAGGCTAAGTGGGTGATTCCCGGAACGCTGCAAACAGAGAAGAAAGCGGTTGCAAATCTTCTCCAGGTTCGCTTCATTATCAACAACGATAACGTCGAGAGCGATGAATGCCCAAAGTTTTGGATAGGTCACAAAAGCATGACGCCAACTTTTGCAAACCCGGCCAAGGTTCCAAGGAAATAGTGACTCCCGATTATTAGATATTGGTCCGCGAAGGACGAGGTAAAAGATTTCCCCAAAAATCTCGGCCGGAATGTTAGGCAGAATGGCCATGGTAACTTGATCGGTGTCAAGGTAAGGATGATCGATGATCGAGATCGATGAATCGATGACGTGCTGGTGGCAGCGCGCTCCAGTGCGCCCAACATTTTCCCGCACTTTTCCTTGAAGGAAAAGATAAGTGTGCGTGCGCACTCGACGTGGCTGTCTTGTTCTCTCTTTCAGCCCTTTCCATTACATAGTTCCTACATGAAGACAGGAAGATGCCAACATATCAAAGAATCGTATTACCCTGCCGTGATGTACCGTAAGGATATCCTGTGAATTCACGAGGACGTAGCACAGTCAGGAAAATCGGAGCATGGTCTAACAAGTACTGGTTCACACTGATTCGTTCAGTGCGCCAATCAACAGACTTAGGTTTGATCTTATTACAAGCAAATGGGAGTACCGGATTATAGTACATCTAACGAATGCAACATATAAAGATGGTTTATATTATGATACCTTTCAACCCCCGTCTCTGTTACTCGCCCATCAGTCTGACCAATCGCTGAACTGTACTACCATCGGGAATGGTCGAGAACTGATGTCCACTTCGAGCCCCTTATCCGTGCCTACCCGTATCAAGTCGCCTACAGCAGACGAAATATCTTCCCCCCCGCGGTTATTGACATATACCGACAAGAAGCGCAACTTGGGAAATTGACGTTTTTCCCAAGATTCCACCATATTCGTCAGTTGATGCATAATCGATACGCTACTAGAGGATGTAGGATTCGGCGTCCTGACACCAACGTTTATCTTCTTTAGAGAGCGAGACGCGAGGGACCGCAAAACATCTAGGGAAGAGATTTGTCCAGCGAGGATCAGATGATCAAGTTCGGGAGTACAATCAATGATCGTCGCGATATCGACACTGTGCACGACATCGAATGATAAGGTGTTGAGATGGTTTACACCCCGCAGAAAAGTTTTAACTATCTGTGTATCAGCACCAAGTAGAGCATTGGCTAGGTACAACTTCTCCAGCGAAGGGGCTTCAATGAGCGAAAGGGGAAAATAGTGCTCAACGGAAAATGTCTTGAGGGAAGGTAATTCAACTGGGACAGTGGCCACGTCGTGGCGCAAGGACAATCCCCTGACTGCGAGTTCTTCGAGAGACGTCATCTGCTCAAGCTCCGCAAAGAACTTATGGGCGGAACGTGGTGCAAGCTGGATATGTAGGACGGTTACGCTTGACCAACAAAGTCGGTGATAATCAGTCGCATATACGCGCGTGAGATTCGGCGCATCTTCAAAGAGGTCGGAAGCGATGTGATGACGTGAAACCCCGAGAGGGATACATATTTGGAGCGTATGGAGTTGCCCAAAACGACCTTTCCCTTTATTGAGCGATTCTCCCAGATCAGCTATGAAGCATGCGGCGCGCCAGCGTTCCGCATGGGCAACTAGAGTTTCCAGAATCTGGATAGCGTAGAGCGACTGTGGAACCTTCATGGCGAACATCATGGCCGCAAAGCTGAAAGAAAATGGATGATCTTTGGTGTGCTCGATGCACAATTGGACCAATGCTAAGGCACGCTCGAGTCGGCTTATCGTAGCTGTTTTTGGCAGAGCATGGAAGGAAAAGCGATCCCAAAAACGTGGTGAGGATATGAAGACTGATCTCCATGACCGAGTGATATGGCCTAGATACCATGGAAATGTTTCAGGAGTGCATACGGATAATGTGGCGTCCGAAAAGCAATAAGTGAGGATCTCGTATATGAGTTCTGGGTATAGCGTTGCCCAGTTGGTATCATGGACCCTGGGCGCGTTCTCCGATTGTAATTTGTTTGGTGACTCGGAGGAGATGCTGTAAGAATGCATAATGTTGAGTGTTAGAGAGCTGGGTCTAGTTATACTTGAAGACGTCGACTGCGGGCCTGCGGCGTAGTACCAGACTGGCCATTGCTTAGTAATTCCATCACTTGTCCGAACTAGTACTTTATTAAATGACATGCAAAGCCCGAGACCTGTGCGTATGTAAAGATACAGCTGTTTCGAATAGACGAGTATCCAGAAATGAAAATTGGATAACATGTGTTTTGCGTGTTTTGAAAATGATTGACGATTACCAGTACTGAGTCGCCAAGCAAGAACGATATCACGGGCTGAGGACTTTAGCAGCGGGTGCATCTCCATGACCCGTTACGCGTTACGCTGCTGGCGTCGGATGACATTCACGGTGGCGGTGACGCATCTAGTCAAATTCATAAATCACCAAACGGTGGCATGATCTGGGGTGGCGAAAATTTGACCTCCACTTCAAATCCCCTACCCGCGCCCATCCACACCAAGTCACATATGGCAGATATCGCATACTCCTCTTCATTGTCAATGAGATGGACAGTCAGAAGGCACAAGCTTGGGAATTGGTCTTTTCCCCACCGTTCGATGATCTTTATTATTGCGCGTAAATACCTCAGACTTTTGTGTATTCTGATATAGATTGTGATCTTCTTTAGAGAATGTGCTGTGGAGCAGCGCGTAAGGGATCTAAGAGCATCCAGCGCCCACAGTTTGTCCGTGATTATCACGTGCTCCAATTCAGGAGCCCAATTAATGACCCTCGCGGTACTGCAGTCCAGTGCATCAAGCGATAGAGTCTTGAGATGGCTCACTTTGCGCAAGAAAGTTTCAACGATGGGTTCATAAGATTTGCGCAGGGGATAAATGAGGTGCAATCTTTCCAGAGAAGGAGCTCTGATGAGTGAAACGAGATGATTGTGTTGGACATAAAAGGTTTTGAGTGAGGGCATTTCGACAGGAGTTTTGATCACTGGTAACGCATCTTCATTTAGAAAGGGTGGCATTTGGATCACCAGTTCCTCGAGGCACGTCATCTTGTCAAGCTCTGTAAACAGTCTGGAAGTAGTAGTCGATGTGAATTCGATATGGAGGACAGTTATGCTGGACCATCGTAGCCGATGATAATCGATGGTGTATACACGTATGAGACTTGGTGCATCTTCAAAAAGATCGAGATCATATGATGTTTCAAAAGGCATAGAGATTTGGAGTGTATGGAGTTGTCCAAAGCGATGTTTAGCTTTCAAGAGCAACTCCTCCACTCCAGCCAATCCTTCTGCAGCTATGTACACAGTGCTCCAGCGGTCCGCGTGGGCAACTAACTTAATTTCCAGGATTTGGGAAGGGTGCGGTGATTGTATTGTCGCACCGTCGGTCCAGGTCCGTGCATTGAACCTGAACGAAAAGGGTCGATCTCGGGTGCATTTAACGCACAATTTGACAAGCGTCACAGCGCGCTTGAGGCGGTCTATCGTAACTTTTTCCACCTCGAGAACCTCGAATGCGAAGCGGTCCCAGAAACGTGGTGAGGATATGAAGACTGATCTCCATAACGTACAGACGTGCCCGAGATGCCAAGGAAACAACCCGGGGGAGCATATGTCTAACGTAGCAGCTCCCGACAGACAGTGATATATGAGTTCCGGGTATAGTGTTGCCCAACGATTCGACGGTGGGCTCTGCACAGACCACATTCTCGGGTTTCATTTGACTTGAGATGAAAGGGAGTCAGTCGCAAACATAACACAACATAATAACTTGAGGTCACGATAAATGAACGTTTGAACCATGGGAGAAGAACATCATTAACTTAGTCTACACTCGCCCATTAACTCGTTTAGTACTCTGCTGACGTCTGCATCGCGCAGCGGTGCACACCCAAATTCATAAATCACAAAACGGTGGTAGGGGTGGCAAAAATGTGACCCCTATCTCGAATCCCTTATCCATATAGCAGTTGACATTCATTTTTGTGAGTGGCATGGACGGACAGAAGGCACAAGCATGGGAATTGGTGCATTTCCCAAGGTTCCACCATGCTCATTAAATCACATAACCTCCTGGGGTCCACACATTTATATATCCCGCTGTTTATGGTTATCGTCTTCAGAAAAAGCATTGTTGGGTAATGAACGAGAGATTTAAAGCATGGCGCACCCAAAAATCTGCCAAGGATTGCTATGTGTTCCAAATCAGGAGTGTAATGTAGGATACTCCTGTCATCGCCGTTAAATGGAGATGACTCACTCCATGCCGGAAAGTTTCAACGGTGCGTATGGCTTGTATGACTGGGAGAAGGTGACCTAAATACAAGCTCTCCAACGAAGGGGCTCTAATAAACATGAGGATCTCATATATGAGTTATGGGCATAACATTGACCATCAATTATCATTTGGCAAGCTCCGGCAGGCTCATCGCTTTCTGGCAGTCTCCTTCTCTTCCAATCACTGAGGATCCTTTTGAGCGGAGTCATGGGATTACCCGTGCAAGGCGGGGTCACTTCGTTGCTCACCAGCACCCTCCAGCACCACAATAACATCAGTATCAAAATCAAAATCATGATGCAACACATTGATAGTGCCGAGTCGCCGACAATTTACCCATAATAAAAGCACTGTGCTTGGTTCTTTGGAGGTCTTTACTGTCCCCCCCCTATTCCGATCGGAGTCCGATCGGAGTCCGAGGAGTCCTATAGGAGTCACATCGGAATTTATTACAAATAAGATTACATTAACATTACAAATTTTTTAACACTACATTTTTCAATCGGACTGGTATCGGATGAATAGGAAGCCTTCCGACGGACTCGAATAGGACATAGGACTCTAATAGGACTATTCCTATAGGACTCCGACAATTCTGCGCTTTTTAATGTAGTCTTTGTAGTCTCATTTGTAATACTACCATTTGCCAAGAGTACTGTGTGACCGTGGGAAAATTTGGAAAAAAAAATGTGAAAAATGCAGAAAAATCATGTAATCAGATTAGTGTGTAAATGAACATGCCAAACAATGCCAAACTCAAGTTATTTGCAAAATACTGTTTTAAACGCTTCATGTTAAAAAATTGAATGGCTGCCAAAAATCTTGAAAAATCTGGAAAAATCATGCGATCAGATTAGTGTGGAAATTAACATGCCAAACAATGCCAAACTCAAGATATTTGCAAAATACTGTTTTAAACACTTCATGTTGAAAAATTGAAAGGCTGCTAAAAATCTTGAAAAATCTGGAAAAATCATGTGATCAAGATGGTGCAAGAATCATGCTCTAGAACAGAGCCAAACCCAAGATATTTGTAATTTATTCTTCAGATATAATGGAGAGAAAATTGATAGGTTGCCAAAACATCTTGTGACTTTGTACAAGGGCCCCTGGTTATGTTGATAAGACAATTGAACCACTGGGGGTGTGGGGTCAGAGAAACTTCAAACATATTAGGTAAAACAATAGAATATCATAGTCTTAGGTTTGAGGCAATTCTGGAACAGAGCATGGACAACCGTAAAGTTATAGTACTAGTAAAGGTGAGACTGACTGATATTGGCCTAGGCACTGTACTTAACTTCAAATTACTAATAGTACCTGTGATTGGAGGTAGCTGATAATGATCCATAGTAGGGCACTCAGTGTGGCAGGTCACAGGTGCCAGATGTCACTGCCACTGTGATTGGAACTTGAAGTTGATACTAGCCTATTACATGTCACTGAGCCACCATTCTGTTACTAATAGTATTGACTCCCACATTATGCATGCCTGATTAGTTTTGGAAGTGACAGACCCACTTATGTATCTCTACTTACTCATCATCAAATTATCTATCATTGTCCACACTCTGTTCAATTTCTATCATCACTGTTCTCTTAGTATTTGAGTTAACCATTGCTGAGTTAACTTTGCCACCGTATGCTTCTAGTGTGGAAGCTTAGTACATCAGCTAACACAGCAAAAGTCTGATCACAGACTTGTCTGATGTTATCTGATGCTTAAGTGTCTCTCACTGCTCAGATGGTTAGATAGTCTGAAGACAAGTCAGACAACTTATGAAACACTGTCTGTCAGACAGTCAGATAATCTGTGTGTCAGCATCTGTCAGTGCCTATTAGATAGTCAGACAACCAGACAATTAGTGTGTTAGCATCTGTCAGTGCCTGTCAGATAGTCAGACAGTCAGACAATTATTAATATGCTTCTAACAACCACAGCTCACTGTGCCATACCATCCGACCAAATAACCAAGAACTCATCTCCACCTGCTTTCACCCCTTGACTTCAATACATACATAATCACAAATCCCTCATATTTACATACCTATGACAAATTGACAATCATAGGTGATTGGTGGTGAGTCATTGGTTGTTGCTGGCAACAAACATGTGGGATTGTGGAACTAAAACTTGATCATCACTTCAACTGGCACTCTGCACTGCACCTCCAGCAGCCACTGCCATGTGCATGTTGCCAATGTCCTTGACCTCAGCAGCTACTCACCACTCAAGTCACATTACTGAAACTGACTTTCACCACTGCCAGCCCTTTCTAACTGATCACACATACTACATTGACTCATCATCACCAGCCAGACACACCCAAATTGTGTTGGGTTCAACTATGGCTTTGCAGGTGGTCACATGGAGTGGTGATACATTCCTTTACATTTACCTAGAATTTGGCTCAGATTTGTGTCCTAATTCTTGCATGACCTTGTGTGCATTTTTCAAGATCACACTTGCATCTGAAAAGTATTTTGCAAATATGTCAAGTTTGCCATTGTTTGGTTTTATAATTCTTATATAACCTGGATCACATGGATTTTCCGCATTTTTTCAGTATTTTTTTGAATTTATTCTGCAAGTTAAAGATACCTAATATAAATAAACATAAATAAACAATACCAAACATGGTTCCCTATTTTTAAGGATTTTGGATTTCTTTTGCAAGTTAAGATGCCTAATATAAACAAACATAAACAAACAAAGCCAAACATGTTTCCTACCATTTTACCTTTTTTTACATTTTATCAGAAAGTGATCAGAGTCCTATAGGAGTCCTATAGGAGTCCTAGGAGTCTGTCGGAGTCTAATCGGACTGGGGGGGGAGTAGTGTTTACAGGTCCGGTCCGGTCCGGTTTTTTGCCCAAATTTGGGAAAACCGTGACCGTAACCGGTCATGAACAACTCCCCAAATCTAGTGACTGTAACCGGACCAGTTGTAACCGGTTACAACTGGTCCGGTCAGCCTCTCATGACCGGTCATGACCGGTTAGAACTGCAAAATCGCTTGTCAGCAGTGACACATGTGACATCATCACAGTTGTTATCTCATCCTGCTCTTTTTCGTTGCTCAAGTCCTTTCTCCGTTCTCTGTGGATGCTTCAGGTATGTTACTGGGGGTTTTCTTGGTCATAGAATCCATTGATAACGTCAGATTGGCCGTAGGATGTGAAACGAATTTGCTAGAAGCGTTTTGAAGCACCCACATGAGGAGATAAGGGTTTGGAGGAGATCAGATCTCTTTCTGAGGATTGGGATGCTTTAGGTATGTTGCTAGGGGTATTCTTGGTCGTAGAATCCGTTGGTAACGTCAGATTGGCCGTAGGATGTGAAACGGATTTGCTAGAAGCGTTTTGAAGCATTCACTTGAGGAGATAAGGCTGTTGAAGCAGATGGGGTCTCTGGTTGAGGATCTGGATGCTTCAGGTGCGTTACTAGCGGTATTCTTGGTCGTAGAATCCGTTGGTAACGTCGGATTGGCTGTAGGATGCAAAACGAATTTGCTAGAAGCATTTGAAGCGCTCACTTGAGGAGATAAGGGTGTTGAAGCAGATGGGGTCTCTGGTTGAGGATCTGGATGCTTCAGGTGTGTTACTAGGGGTATTCTTGGTCGTAGAATCTGTTGGTAACGTCGGATTGGCTGTAGGATGCGAAACGGATTTGCTAGAAGCATTTGAAGCGCTCACTTGAGGAGATAAGGGTTTTGAAGCAGATGGGGTATCTGGTTGAGGTTCTGGATGTTTCAGGTGTATTACTAGGTGTATTCTTGGTCGTAGAATCCGTTGGTAAAGTCAGATTGGCCATAGGATGCGAAACGGATTTTCTAGAAGCATTTGAAGTGTTCACTTGAGGAGATAAGGGTTTGGCACCTTATCCAGGTCTTACAGCTGTCTCAGAAGCTCAGTAATTGACAATGTATTATATAGTAGACAGTAGTTTGCTGTGAAGGGCCCATTTGTTGGTCATGACCGGTTATGACCGGTCATGCATCGGTCACGCAAATTGGGCCATTGGCCATGACCGTAACCGTGACCAACTGTTGTCCAGTAAAACCGTGACCGATGGTCCGGTCATAACCGGTACCAGTTTGGTCCGGTTGCGGTTATTTTTCGGTCATCATAACCTGACCTGTAAACACTAGGGGGGAGTGTAAAGTACTGGTTCTTTGCACCCCCAAGAGCTGGTCTCCTGTCCTCCATTATGTTGTTCTTGCACGAGTTGCTTTTCTTCCTTCTTTTCATCTTGCTCGGTCCATCCATGGTCTCCGCTGACCATCCGCCAGATGCACTTCATCTCCCAGACATGAAATATTGTGGTACCTGGTTCCGAAAACCAGGAACGGCGGTCAGTAGATTACAAGACCTAGAGGTTTCTGTGTATCTCACATATGCTATAGGCCAAACCAGAATACCATCTGGACATGATACGCTCTCTAGGCGATGGATATATCAATTTTGAAAACTTTGGTCAACCTGGAGCCAGAGGGCCTGATGTATTCCGAAATAAGGATCGTGTCCTTGGCAGGTGGCGCCAGCCGCCAATGGTATACAACTCCAATTTTTACAGCATTTGAGGCATCTTATTAGACTTCCTAGGGTTACATCTCACTTCGAGATAGACTCTCTGAGTTGAGCATTTGGAAGAAGGGTGGGAAGATTAACTGCCAGATGATATATCCTGAAGTGCAGTTACCCAGCAAAGAGTCCTCTCCCTTAGGTAACCGTCTTGCAGAGGCCCTTCCCACAGAATATGAAGGTACATGGTACCGGGTAGTAAGAGGGGTCAGTATTGCTAATTTTTACTCAAGTTATTATATATCTCACGTGCCACAGCTTGACGGTGACGATGACTCAGATGTTATTGTGAACACTCCCAACAAACCGCTGCAACGTGGGGAACTACACAGATATACTGCGGGAGTATACTTGCTCAATGAGCGAATAACTCTGAATCATCTTGTGGGTGGTTGGCTTTTAGCGCCAAGTGTCAGTGACCTACTTTAATTTTCCTTTCATACGTCCTATTGACTTGGAATACTAGCCTTCCGGCCAATCACAACCTAAAGATCTGTTGCTCATCTGGATAAAGGATGGGAAGCTCGAACATGAGCTTACCTCACTTGCATCTTACATAGTACAGTCTCAATCGCAGCAGAAAGCAAGGAGTGGTACATAGTTTTGTGTTGAGCACTTCGGTCGGCGTCAGTATTGTGATCGGGTCAAGACAAGCAATTCAATTGCACTAAACACTCATTGAACTTCATTAATATATTCGGGTTCAATGAATCAATGCAGTGAACGCGAATGATCAGTTCGACCTCGAACGTTGATGGTGAGCATGGCGTTGAATGGGGTCCCGGGCGTGGGTGACTCCTGGGCCGTCAAGATGTCAAAATAATTCTCACCTACCGGCTACCTGTCAACCCCCTTTTCCAGCTTCAAGATCGATATGTGTGATGGATGGCGGCTAGCCAACGCTATTGCGTGTCATGCCGAAATGAGATCCACGTCCTGCAGTCGAACGAAAATGCCCGGTCTTGATATAGTCTGGTCAACCGTTTGAAGGTGTGCTTTCAAAAACAGAAGTTACAAAAATTGGACCCACGATTGACAAACCTGACCCGGATGATTGCTTACACACAACTTTGCTCACAATGGAACTAAGGAATAGATTTCGTGCCAGACCCGGGCGTCACCGCCGGTGGGCTTGGGTCGCTGACCACGTCTTGGTGGGGCAACCGGGGAGATGGTCTGGGAGGTCAGAGTCATGCCTGGCGGCAAAGGATTTGATCATATTATAATTATGGAATACCAGGTCATACATCTCAGGCTAACGAATGCAACACATAGTGATATCTTTCGCTCATCAGTCTGACACGCGGCTGGCGCAACTTCCAAGAGGCATACGTTTACTTTGATGTATGCAACGCATCAACGGTCCACGTGGCCAACTATAGTTTTCAGGGCCTGGTACATGTATGATGTCGAAGTGAAGATCGACAATTTTGTTGCGTTATTCGATAAACAGCTAAACGAGCGCCAAGCCAAGCCAGCTCATTGTAAACATCATCCCCGGCGCCTCGAAGTCCATGTGATCCAAGAAACGTGATAAGACCGACCACCACGCCAAGATACCAAGGAAAGAGTCCACAAACGCAATGTAGCGCCCGACAAACAGTGAGCGAGGTCTCGTATTTGACTCTGGGTATAGTGTTACTGGGTTGGTATATCTTTGGTTCGGTGACCGACGCAAGGGAGACGCCATCCAAGCATCCACGTGGAGTCGGGTGGAGCGCCAGGCCATTAGAACAGCTTCTGCGACAGAGTGGAAGCTGGACCAGATACAATGGCTATTCATGGCGTTTCCCTTCCTTGTGATCGCTGCCATGTCGCTAAGAGACTTGGGCATTACATAGCTCTGCCTGAAACTGCTGTAAAGGATACATAATCGAACCTGCCCGTTAATACTGTGATCCCACTGATGTCAGATGCATATCCGCCACGCGGAGCGATACACACACCCAGATTCATAAGTCACGAAACAGTGGCAGGATCTGGGGTGGTGAAAATTTAATGTCTACCTCGAATCCCTTATACGGGCCCAGCCGCACCAGGTCATCTATGGCAGGTAACATATCTTCCTTTCCGTCGTCATAAACATGGACCAACAGACGGCGCAAATTTGGGAATTGGTGCTTTTCCAAATGTTGGACTACACTTGTTATTTCACATAACGTCACCTTGGTACCACGTTTGCATTTGTATATGTCGGGGTCACTGATGGTTATCATCTTCAGAGAATGAGCCATGCATTGGTAAACAAGAACGGCCAGCGCGAAGTGCCTGCCAATGACTATCGCGTGGTCCAGTTCAAAGATGCAATCAAGGACATCGCAGATATCGATGTTAAATGATAAGGTCCTGAGGTGAGTCACTCCGCGAAGGAAGGTTTCAACGGCAGTGGGTCGTAGGAGTGGCAAAATGTCACCCAGATGCAAGACATCCAGGGAAGGGGCTCTGATGAGTGAGAGGGGATAATAGTGATCGACGTAAAGTATCTTGAGGGTGGGTATTTCTACTGGAGTTTGGAGCAACGCCAGGGTTTCTTTGTGCAAAAGTGACCCTCGGATTACCAGTTCTTTGAGACACGTCATCTTGTCAAACACCGTGAAGAGTCTGACGGAAGTAGGAGATGAGATTTCGATGTGGAGGACAGTTAGACTTGACCAACGTAAGCAGTAAAAATCAGCGGTATATACGCGCGTGAGATTCGGCGCATCCTCAAAAAGTTTGAGATGATATGAGGTTCCAAGAGGTATAGATATTTGGAGCGTATGGAGCTGTCCGAAGCGATGTTTAGCTTTCAACAACAACTCTTCCACTCCAAATCCTTTTGCTTCGACATATGAAACGCTCCAACGGTCCGCATGGGCAGCTATACTTTTCATGACCCGGTACATGTATAATGTCGCCACGTCACGCATCATAGGATTGGGCACTGAACCTGAATGAAAATGGTTGATCTTTCATGCGTTTGACGCACAGTTCGACTATCGTCAAGGCGCGCTTGAGCCTGGCATCTATCGCATGAAAACTCTCGAGGTAATCATCTATAGCATAGGGACTGTCGAGGTAGTCGTTTGTCTCAAAGGGTTCCATTACGGCAGCCTCGAATGTGAAACGATCCCAGAAACGTGGTGAAGATATGAAGATTGATCTCCATGACCGACAGATGTGCCCAAGATACCAGGGAAAAAGGTTGGGGAAGCATGTATCCAATGGAGTGTCTGAGAGACAGTAAGTGAGGACCTCATATATGAGTTCTGGGTATAGCATTGACCATCGGTCATCATTTGGCAAGAAGCTCTGGACACTGCGTGGCATCATGTCGACTTGCAAACATAGCACAACATTGCAAGTCCATCTATCCGTACCTGATTCCGAAAACAGGAACAACGGTCAGTAGATTACAAGACCTAGTTTCTGTACTTCTCACATGTGCCATAGGCCATGGATGCCCTTCCACCAGTTTTATGTCTAGCGTGTTGAACAAAATAAAGTTATGACCGCCCAAGGCTGATCTCAATTGCAAAGATTTTATCGAGGAGTTGTGCCAGCGACACAACATCACGCTTGCAGAACGCTTTCGACCGAGGTCCGCCGCTGTACTCACTCTAACTATAAGGCACTACTTTCGGAAAACGAACTGGAGGCTTTATTGTGCTATATCTAATTCTGACGTTCGGCGTGCCGGGCACGGTCAGTTAGTGAGTGCTTGAGGGCTACAAGGCAGTTGGCGCGTGAGCACCACAAGCTAGTTGTGAAGGGCAGGGTAAAGGAGGTCGAAATTGGAATGGATTGGACTCACGAGCGCCAAGCCAAGCTAGCTCATTGTAAACATCATCTCCGGCGCTTCGAAGTCCATGTGATCCAAGAAACATGATAAGACCGACCACCACGCCAGCGGCCAGGGTCTCGTATTTGACTCTGGGTATAGTGTTACCGAGTTGGTATATCTTTGGTTCGGTGACCGACACAAGGGAGACACCATCGGGTCAAGCGTGCATGTGGAGGGCCGGGCCATTAGAACAGCTTCTGCAACAGAGTGGAAGCTGGACCAGATACGATGGCTCATTCATGGTGTTTTCCTTCCTTGTGGTCGCTGCCATGTTGCTAAGACACTCTCTGCTACATTTTCTGTAGATTGGCAGGTTATACATGAGCCAACGCTCACCGAGGAGCTTAAAACTGCATTGTCATCCATCGAAACAAAGGTCATACCTACTCCCAACCAGGGTAGAACCGGTCATCATCCGCTCAACTTTTCCGCAGAGCCAGACGAGTCCGGCATGTATTCTCGCTCCACATGGTGGTCCGCATGGCGTTACGACGACGGAATTCAATACGATTACGTCGTTGTTTGCATTGGAAGGGTGTAAGTTACCATTTTACCTGTTCCTTACATACTCTTATAATTGATTCCCAGACACCGTCGCTCTACCCAACTACACCGGCTTAGTAGGGTACGGCCAATCCACTATTCTCCACTTGATTGGAAAGTGTGGTTCGCTGGGCGTTCAAGATTGCATTCAGTCCTTGCATCATTTGGTTGAACTCGGGTATGCCCAGTTGGACCGAGGAAAGGTGTTTATTTTTGGTGGAAGTCACGGTGGATTTTTAGGCGCACATTGTAATTTGTATGTCCACACATACACAAATTTTCTTTTCGAAGGATATGCTGACAGGAATGTAGTGGTTGATCAGTTCCTGGATACATTCACAGCAGCTGCTCTTCGTAACCCTGTCATATCGGTCGGCGAAATATCGACTAGTGATATTCCTGACTGGTATTACGCTGAATTTGGTCTTGAATACCCAATTGCTTCTTCTGCCCCTATTTCACATTCCTCCTCCGAAAGTGACAGCGACGTGAATGCAATTCAACTAGGCATGGTTCCTGAAGTATACCAAAAGCTACATGATGCTTCTCATCAGCAACCCTGCAAAAAAACTTACAAACTTATTGCATTAAGATCATTAGCTACCCCTAGTTATCTGACACCCCAGTTAATAGTCAACAAGTTGGGGTCAGTAACTGTCAGTTACCCAAAGTCTCTTTGGAAAGTTTGTCCATGAGTTCATAAGATACTCTTCCAGGTTTTTGCCCTGTCAGTAAGATCATCAGTCTCCATCAGTCTCCATCAGTTTGTTTGTAGACCTGTCAATGGGATCATAAGTCTCTATTAGTCTACATCAGTTCCTTAGTAGGTTGGTCAATGGGATCATAGGTCTACATCAGTTCCTTTGTAGGTTGGTCAATGGGATCATAAGTTTCTATCAGTTCTTTTGTAGGTCTGTCAATAAGTTCATAAGTTCATAAGATGCCAAGTCTATAAGTTTATAAGTCCATAAGATGTCATAAGTCCCCATCAGTTACCATAAATGGCAAGTCAATACTTGAAGTTCATAAGTTGCCACAAGTTGCCATAAGTTGCCATAAGTTTTTTTGCAGGGTTGCTGATGCTCCACCACACTTCGCGGATAAAGTCACGGCAGATGTTCTCCTGATCGGGAAGGATGATCTTCGCGTCGCTCCTACTCGGTATTACCATACTCTTAGGAACGGAAATGGAATAGCTAAAGATAGTCGAGTGGGTATGCTCGTGTTCGATGGCGAGTCTCATCCTTTGAATGGAGTAGAGTGTGAAAGGGTGTGTTGGGAAGCTTCGAAAGCATGGTTTTTAGAGTCTGCTGGGAAGAAAAAGAATAGCGAATAGTCACGGCGGGCTATGGAAGCTCTGTAAATACAAAGAAAGAAAGATTTATGAACACGGGATCCACAAGCTTGTTCTGGTGTGCAGTTCTTCCGTAAGGATTCGAATTCCTAACGGCGCAGTAAATTCCGACTGGGAAAGTGCAAACATTATGTTTTGCAACGAAAAGAGTTTACTAACTACTTTAGTGCATGCAAAACCCTTATCGAAAATGTAAATTTTGCTACATGCGAAACGAGAGGTTAAATTTAAACATTTTGCGATGCTTTTTCACTTGGGTTTGCCGCTCGAAGAACCTGGCCGGTGTGAGACGCTCCCTTTAATGGCATTCTCGAGTTTCAGTCGTTGCAGGTTACTTCCAGCCGGTTTAAAATACACGTCAAAGCATCCAGGTCCACAATCAGTCTCCCTGATCTGGAACCAGTCATCAGTTACGACATCAGGGATCTTTCTCTTTATGTCTTCGGGAAGATTTAAATTCTACCAATCACATGTGAAAAGCCGGACTGGAAATTACAGTAAACCACTCACTAGGACGGAGAGTCTGGTTGCCCGTTGCCAATTGGTACTCTTAGACACAGCAGCTGCGTTTTTCGGTTCCGGAATGACATTCAGAAGTTTAAGATCCTTGATATATAAGACATGATCAGGGTTTTTCATGTTCTGGTGACGATTAACGCGGGTTGAGATTAAAAGGGAAGTGATCACTGACTCGATGCCAATAGCCGTCCAAGGTCGGCGGAGAAACAGGACCGGACCGGGTGCCATGTGTGGGTTCACTGGATTTGTCGCTCGCTTTAATGGCATTCGTGAGTGTCACATGATGTGTATCACGTAGCGGAGCTTTAGCCAGTCTAAAATCCGCTTCGTATTTCAGAATGCCAGGTTCCTTGAGTATGGCCTTGAGTTGGATCCAGTCATCAGGTGCCACATCAGGAATGTCGTTCCTTATGTTTTCGGGAAGATTTAAATTCTACCAAAAGCCCATCACATGTGAAAAGCCAAACTTAAAATTACAGTAAATTACTCACTAGGACAGAGATTCTGGTTGCCCGCTGCCAATTGGTATTCACAGGCAAAGCATCTGGGTTTTTCATTTCCGGAATGGTATTCAGAATCTGATCACCCTTGATATATATGACACGATCAGGTAGCTTCATGTTCTGATGACTCGGACGATTAACACGAGTTGAGATTAAAAGAGAGGCGATCACTCACTCGATGCCAATAGCCGTCCATGTTCCGCGGAGAAACAGAAACAGGACTCGCAACAACCGAGGTGCCAAGTATGAAAAACAGAAAAGAGGAAAAGAATAACATCTTCACAGATGAAAGTGAGCAACGTGAAGTTGGTGACGGATTTTGTCACTTACTAGCAGTGGACAGTGAAGGATAGAAAGCGGCATTGGGGTTTATCGAGGCGAATCTGGCGCAGTTCTGTATGGAGACCAGCTCTGAGAACGCAGGATGAAGACCAGCTGGGGTTCTAACGAGGGAGATGCGGTCATTTTATGCAGTGGCCCGGGCAACCGTCCATGAAACCCGTAAGTTGAATCAGGATTCCCGGGCTGGACACATGACTTGCCATCACCCCTACGTGTACCGTAATCACTAGAGGACGGCATCAACAGCTTACAAGACCTTGTTTGCCAGGTTGTGCATTCGGAACCCTTTCGTTGTGTGGTGAGGCTCGATGCGAAAATTACCAATGCCATATGCCGTTGAGTCTGAGAGTGATATGTCGACGAACATTACTGGTATCAAGCAACCATCTATCTATCAATCTCACGGCTATATGATCAGAAAATTCTTTGTGATCGGAACGATAGGCCTCCTCCCCTGAAAAATACACTATACCGACAAGAAGTGCAACCTGGGAAATTGACGCTTTTCCCAAGACTCGATCATATTCGTTAGTTGATGTATAATCAACATGCTAGGCGTCTTGACACCAACATTTATCTTCTTTAGAGAGCGAGACGTGAGGATCGCAAAACATCCAGGGAAGAGATTTGTCCATCGAGGATCAGATGATCAAGTTCAAGTGTACATTCAATGGTCGTGGCGAAATCGACATCGCGTACTACATCGCATGATAAGGTGCTGGGATGGTTTACTCCCTGCAGAAAAGTTTTAACTGTCTGTGTATCAGCGCGAAGTAGTAAACAATCGGCTAGGTACAACTTCTCCAGCGAAGGGGCTTTAACGAGTGAAAGGGGAAAACAGTAGTCGACAGAAAATGTCAACTGGGACATTGGTCAAGTCGTGGTGGGTCCCCCTGAGTGCGAGTTCTTCGAGAGACGTCATCTGCTCAAGCTCCGCAAAGAACCTACGCGCGGAAAGTGGCCAAAGCACGATATGTAGGACGGTGACGTTTGACAAACGAAGCCAGTGGTAATCAGCGACAGATACGCGAGCAAGATTCGGCGCATCTTCAAAGAGGTCGGAAGCGATGCGATAGCATGAAGCCCCCAAAGGGATATAGGTCTGGAGCGTATGGAGTTGCCGAAAACGACCTTTAGCTTTAGTGAGCGATTCTTCTAGTGCATTCATATCGGCTGTGAAGTATGCAGCGCGCCAGCGTTCCGCATGAGCAACTAGAATCTCCAAGATCTGGATAGTGTGCAACTGCTGTGGAATCTCCAAGGTGTACATCGAAGCCTTAAAGCTGAAAGAAAATGGACGATCTTCGGTGCGCTCGATGCACAATTGGACCAGCACTAAGGCATGCAACTCGATCGTAGCTCTTTCCATCCGCTGGGCCTGGAAAGTGAAGCGATCCCAAAAACGTGGCGAGGATACAAAGATTGATCTCCACAACGAACAGATGTGTCCAAGATACCAGGGAAACGATCCAGGGGCGCATACATCTAACGTTCATCCAGGATACAATAAGCGAAAATCTGGTGTATGAGTTCTGGGCACAGCGTTGCCCAATGATTCGACGGGCTTTGTGCACCGACTTGCGCATTCCCCGGTTGCACTTGGCTTGGGAACTGGGAGGAGATGCTGTCAGAGTGTATCATGTCAAGCCTGAGGATGTTGTTGAGTGTCAGAAGATTTGGATGATGGAATGCAATTGAAACAGCGGCCAGCCATTTATCATAACAGTAATCAATACAGTTATCTAATGAAACAGCTGCATTCGAGGCTCGTCCATTAGCCCGACAGTCAAACGCACCATCGGAAGTGAAACTGACGTTTACTTCAAATCCTGAGTCTGCGCCCAGCTGAATGAAGTCAACCTCTTTCCAGAGTTATTGCCATCGTCACGAAGATTTGTCCTCATTGTGGAGGCACCACAATTGGTGTTTCGCCGGGACTTAAAAGCTTGACGTCTCATAATCTGCGCATATGAGTATATAGACTTGTCATCAACGTGATGTAGTGAGACCGCAAGAGGGAGCTTTGGATGTAAGCAGGCCTTCGTCAGCAACTATGAAATCGATCAACAATAAAAAAAACTGTCAAAGCTAAGACGATGTAGTGAAACCATGAGGGATACTGCTTCGGAGCATAAGCAGCTGCCCAAAGCAATGTTAAGCTTTCCTCAGCAACTTCTGAAATATGCGGCACGCCAGCGATCCGAATGGGCAATCAGGAGTACGGCGATGGCATTAGACCTGAGTGATTGGGGCGTTATTCGATAAACAGTTAGACGAGCGCCAAGCCAAGCCGGCTCATTGTAAGCTTCATCCTCAGCGCCCCAATGGCAATCTGATCCCAGAAACGCGATAAGACCAAGCCGAGATACCAAGGAAAGAGTCCGCGAGCGCGGGCAGATCATGTAGCGCCCGAAAAACAGTGAGCGAGGGTCTCGCATTTGAGCTCTGGGTATAGTGTTATCAAGTTGGCATCTCTTTGGTTCGGTGAAGGAAGATGCTGTTAGAATATATCGGGTCAAGTGTACGCGTGGAGTTGGGTGGAGCGCAAGGACATTAACCCCGTGATGCCACTGACACGGTGACACCAGATGTATATCCGCCGCGCGCAGCGATACACACGCCCAAATTCATAAGTCACGAAACAGCGGCATGACCTGGAATGGTGAAAATTTAATGTCTACCTCGAACCCCTTATACACGCCCAACCGCACCAAGTCATCTATGGCAGGTGACATATCCTCCTCTCCGCCGTCATAAACATAGACCGACAGACGGCGCAAATTTGGGAATTGGTACTTTTCCCAATGTTTGACCATACTGGTTAGTTCACCTAACGTCTTGGCACCACGTTCGTGTAGGTCGGTGTCACTGATGGTTATCATCTTCAGAGAACGCGCTATGGGTTTGTAAACAAGAACAGGCAGCACGAAAATTCCGACTATCACGTGGTCCAGTTCAGGGAAGCAATCGAGGACAGTACAGACATTGACGTTAAATGATAGGGTCCTGAGGTGACTCACTCCGCGAAGGAAGGTTTCGATGGAGGTGCGTCGTAGGACTGGCAAAATGTCACCCAAGTGCAAGGTCTCCAGGGAGGGGGCTCTGATGAACGAGAGGGGATAATAGTGATTGACATAAAGTATCTTGAGGGAGTGTATTTCGACTGGAGTTTGGAGCACCCTTTCTCTTTGCAAAGGTGACCCTCGAATTACCAGTTCTTGGAGACAAGTCATCTTGTCAAACTCTATGAACAATTTGACGAAAGTATGGGATGAGATGTGGAGGACAGTTAGGCTTGACCATCGCAGACGGTAATAATCGGTGGTATATACGCGCGTGAGATTCGGCGCATCCTCAAAAAGATCGAGATGATATGAGGTTCCAGGAGATATAGAGATGTGGAGCGTCTGGAGCTGTCGAAAGTGATGCTTAGCTTTCAACAGCAACTCTTCCACTCCCCCAGATCCTTTTATTTTGATGGACGCAGCGCTCCAACGGTCCGCATGGGCAACTAAAGTTTTCATGGCCTGGCACATGTATGATGTCTCCACATAGCCATGGGTTCGTGGGTTAAACCTGAACGAAAATGATTGATCTTTCGTGCGCTTGACGCACAATTCGACTAGCGTCAAGGCGCGCTCGAGGTAGTCTGCCTCAAAGGCTCCCGTTACGGAACCATCGAATATGAAACGATTCCAGAAACGCGGTGAAGATATGAAGACTGATCTCCATGATCGACAGATGTGCCCGAGATACCAGGGAAAAAGGTCGGGGAAGCATGTATCCAATGGAGTGTCCGACAGACAGTAAGCGATGATCTCGTATATGAGTTCTGGGCATAGCGTTGTCCATCGGTTATCGTTTGGCAACTTGCTCTGGAGTATCATGTCTGCAACGTTACCGTCACGTGTCACTCTACTTCGTTGCTCACCGCACGGCGCAACCAATATCGACATCGAAATCATGATACAACGCATTGTTAGCCGACAGGATGATTCACCCATACATGTAATAATAAAAGCGCTGTGTTTGGTTTCAAGTTTCCAACCGTCCACGTAACTAGCTAGTAAAACCTGGGTACCATCGTTTAGTGGGCTCGGATCGCTCGAGAGACGTCATCTGCTCAAGCTCCGCAAAGAACCTAGTATGCGCAGAATGTCGCCCGAGCTCGAGGTTACGCTTGACAAAGGAAGTCGGTGGTAATCAAAGACAGATACGCGCGTAAGATTCGGCGCATCTTCAAAGAGGTCGGAAGCGATATCGTGACGATATGAGGCCCCGGAGGAATACACATTTGGAGCGTGCGGAGTTGCCCAAAACAACGAGCGATTTGTCTAGTCCAACCGGATCAGCTGTGAAGCGTTCCGCATGAGCAACTAGAGTTTCCAGGATCTGAATAGCGTACAGCCTGTGCTTCCGAGTCATGGCGTACATCATGGCCTTAAAGCTGAAAGAAAATGGATGATCTTTGGTGCACTCGATGCACAATTGGACCAGCGCTAACGCGGGCTCGATCGTAGCTATTCCCATGATCCCAGGAAAGTGAAGCGATCCAAAAAACGTGGCTAGGATACGAAGACTGATCTCCACAATGAACAAGATACCAGGGAAACGATCCAGGGGCGCATCTTTGTTTTGACAGCGAGCTTCATACGCCCCAAATTAAACCTATACTATGCCTCATAGAAAAGTTTCGAACCTCATTATTTTGAGGCTTTACTTAATCTCTGTAGCAAAAATCGCAGAAAATCGTCCATTTTCGTTCGGGTTTAACGCACACTAACTGCAACGTCGCTAGGAACTTTGATTGGATATGTTGTGTTATGGTTATATGATGCACTCTGACAGCGTTCCCAGGCCAAGTGCAATCGGGGAAGGCACTCGATCGGTGTACAAAACCCGTCAAATCATTGGGCAACGCTGTGCCCAGAACTCATATACCAGATTTTCGTTTATTGTATCCTGGATGCTAGGTTAGACGTACGATATAGTGAAACCATGAGAGGGATATAGCTTCGGAGCGTAAGTAGGTGCCCAAAGCAATGTTAAGCTCTCCTCAGCAATATGCGGCACGCCAGCGATCTGTATGGGCAATTAGGAGTACGGCGACTGCATTAGACCTGAGCGAAAAATCGGTGTTTTTGGTGCGTTATTCGATAAACAGTTAAACGAGCGCCAAGCCAAGCAGGCTCATTGTAAGCTTCACCCGCGAGCGCGTGCACCGGGTGATGTAGCGCCCGAAAAACAGTCAGCGAGGGTCTCGTATCTGAGCTCTGGGTGGGTTGGCATCGGTGACCGACTCAAGGGTAGAATATATCGGGTCAAGTGTACGCGTGGAGTTGGGTAGAGCGCAAGGCCATTAACCCCGTGATGCCACTGACACACCCAAATTCACAAGTCACGAAACGGTGGCACGATGTGGAATGGTGAAAATTTAATGTCTACCTCGAATCCCTTGTACGCGCCCAGCCGCACCAAGTCATCTATGGCAGGTGACATATCCTCCTCTCCGTCGTCATAAACATGGACCGACAGACGGCGCAAATTTGGTAATTGGTGCTTTTCCCAACGTTGGACCATACTCGTTATTGTACCTAACGTCTTGGTACCACGTTCGCGTTCGCGTTCGTATAAGTCGGGGTCACTGATGGTTATCGTCTTCAGAGAACGTGCCATGTAAACAAGAGCAGGCAGCATGGAAATTCCGACTATCGCGTGGTCCAGTTCAGGGATGCAATCGAGGACAGTACAGACATTGACGTTAAATGATAGGGTCCTGAGGTGACTCACTCCGCGAACGAAGGTTTCGACGGCGGTGCGTCGTAGGACTGGCAAAATGTCACCCAGGTGCAAGGTCTCCAGGGAGGGGGCTCTGATGAATGAGAGGGGATAATAGTGCTTGACGTAAAGTATCTTGAGGGAGGGTATTTCGACTGGAGTTTGGAGCACCCTTTCTCTTTGCAAAGGTGTCCCTCGGATTACCAGTTCTTGTAGACAAGTCATCTTGTCAAACTGTTCATAGAGTTTGACAAAAGTATGGGATGAGATGTGGAGGACAGTTAGGCTTGACCAACGCAGGCGGTAATGATCGGTGGTATATACGCGCGTGAGATTCGGCGCGTCCTCAAAAAGATCGAGATGATGTGAGATTCCAGGAAATATAGAGATGTAGAGCGTATGGAGCTGTCGAAAGCGATGTTTAGCTTTCAACAGCAACTCTTCCACTCCCCCAAATCCTTTTATCTTGACGGACGCAGCGCTCCAACGGTCCGCATGGGCAACTAAAGTTTTCATCGCCTGGCACATGTATGATGTCACCTTCAAGTCAAAGATTAGTTCGTTGAACCTGAACGAAAATGGTTGATCTTTTGTGCGCTTGATGCACAATTCGACTAGCGTCAACGCGCGCTCTGCCTTAAAGGCCGCCGCTACGGAAGCATCGATTATAAAACGATCCCAGAAACGCGGCGAAGATATGAAGACTGATCTCCATGATCGACAGATGTGACCAAGATACCAGGGAAAATATTTGGGGAAGCATGTATCCAACGGAGTGTCCGACAGACAGTAGGTGAGGATCTCGTATATGAGTTCTGGGTATAGCATTGACCATCGGTTATCGTTTGGCAAGCTCTGGATACTGCGCGCGTCAGAGTATATCATGTCGAGCATGTTCGAGTCGACGTTGGCTTGTAAACATAGCACAACATTGGCCAAGCTTCAAAGCTTAGGGTAGTACTAGTACTACTACTAGTAGGGGAAGTTGGAACACTAGTAATTGACTCTATTGTACAATCTTCACGTCTTTTTACTGACATCATGATCATCTCCTTGACACCGCTCATCAGCCCGACACGCAGCCGGTTCCGGATGCACATTCACCGGGCGCGGCAAACCTGTCGGCGCACCATCCTCCCAACCAAATACTTTTCCAAGATTCGTCCTCAACGAATCATACACAGCTTGATGAGGCGCAGGATGAATCGAATTGATGACATGCATCAAGATAAGACCAGACAAGGGTGAAAATGTATAAGTTGACGAACTAGTAGCGCGTCAGTCTAGACAAACATCGAACAATGTAGCACTTACACATCCCATCGGTTAGCTGCACCGCTCACCCTTGCCGTACCCACTACTTTCAAGCTAATCAGCACACTCTTCTCTCGACTGATCCTTCGCTTCCTCTCTCCATGCAAATCCCAACCATCATCAGCGAGTTCTCCCTCCCGCTGACTGAGTTTTGCCTGTCCACTAAGATCACTGCCGTTAGGATATGCCAACACGGTGGCAAAATCATGTCCGGGTGTAGATCCGGTGAAGAAACCGGGAGGTGGATGAGGTCCCGGGCCATGCGTCTGAACGACGAATTTGTCGATTTCAACGCAAAGGTCGGTGTAGAGTGCATTTAGGGTGTGTCGGACAAACGTGGAGGATGCAGTGTACAAAGGGAGGCCTGTAGAACTCAGTTATCGACAGCGAACACTGAAGGGTATCAAGTACCTTCTATGCTAATAGTCTTGGGGAATGGAGCAGGCAATGCAACCGGCGGTGTATAGGATAGTCGTATCTTGGGGCTGTAGATGGATTCATGGTGGTTGGACTTTTTTCCGAGTGATAATGGTTTGAGTGGAGAGGTCGAAGATATGGGAAGCTTCAGAGCATCGCCAACAATGCTCATTGAAGATGGTGGATCATTTGGCGCACCCGTTGTAGTGTCGACGGAAGTGACGAGGCCACTCTCGAAAAAGTGAGAAAACGTGTTCTGTAGAACGAATATAGCTCTTCCTGTGTCTCCGAAATAAATATAATGCTTGAATGTTGCGTATCTGGGCTACTAGCCTGTACGGATCTCCCATTCCTGGTCTGATATGCGGGGTTCCTCATCTTCAACATCGAACTTGGGCTGAGTATCTGGAGGAAGGTGGGCACGCAGGCCAAGGTTTGAAATCTGGCGCACGCGATGTGGAACACAGTGGATAAGTGCGCGTCTAGCGAGCATGGGACGAAGACAAGTGTGTACTTTTATTTGTCTGGAACGTTGGGTCCAAATAGAGCATCACACTTGCTGAAGATAGCCCTGCACGATCAAATGCTCGATATCGGCTTTGCGGACCATAAATCGTTGACCCTTTTTAAAGTCGATGCTGCCCAGCTCCGTTTGTATTACACCGCAGTCTTTGACCACTTTGACCAACACGTGGATGTCTTTAGGTGGTTGGGTGATGCTCGCCATAATGTCGAGTTCTTGCGAGAATTCGGAACGGAATTCCATGACGGATGCATTGTACTGTCTGAGGTAGTCTACCTCGTGTGGGGAGAGTTTGCTCCTGAGATCCTGATTGGAGAGTAGATGTGGTAGAGCGCCACCAACGGCCCAGTACATGTCGCGTAGGCGATCGACGCGATGCATGTGGTAAGCAAGTAGGCAACGTTTATTCCTGAGAATGGCAGTTTGGATAATGAGAAGTGCGGGAGGAGGAGGACCGGGCTGCTGTACGAGTGCGAGAGCTGCTTTCTCGAGATCGCGCTGCTCTCTGATGATGGAACGAACTAGAGCGTCGTTATATTTGAAAAGTGTATCTGTTTGCGTCGAACGCTTTGATTCTTGAACGAGTTGGGTTGCGAGTTCGCAGTACTGACGCGCATCTGTCGACATGGTTTAGAGGATTCTCGTGACGATTGTGACAAACGCGTAAACGTGTCACGATTCGACTGATGGCTCAAGACGAGACAAACGCGGTACCAGATCAAAAGACTCGTCGTTACGATCGTCAATTGAGGTTGTGGGCTGCTTCAGGTCAAGCTGCTCTAGAGCAATCAAGGATCCTAGTCATCTCTGCTTCTGCAACATCAACGTCCATTTTAAAGAACCTCGTTCTTCCGGGAATTGGTCACTTTACCATCCTAGATCATACCATCGTCACACCAGAGGACGCAGGTAACAACTTCTTCCTCGAAGGTCCAGAGAGCATTGGGAAGTCACGCGCAGAAGAGGCTGTACGCTTACTGTCAGAATTAAATGACAATGTCGATAGTAAAGCCGACACACGCGATATTAGAGAGCTCTTGGCGGCAGGGAAGAACGCGAAGGAGTGGTTGAGTCAGTATACGCTCGTAATCGTCCATAATCTGGAGAAGGACTTGCTGGAAAGGCTATCCACCATATTATGGGAAGACGAGTCTTTACCTTCTCTAGTCGTGGTGCGATCAGCGGGATTTTTGGCCGAATTCAGCATTCAGTTCCACGAACACGCAAGTAAGTGATACCCCAATTCATCCCTGCCGTTGTCTCACCGAATAACTCTACAGTTATCGAAAGTCATTTGGACACATCCCCTTCTCTTCGCATAGACAACGCTTTTCCCGCACTACTCGATTATTCACTCTCATTAGACCTCGAAAACATGGACGTCACAGACCACGTTCATATCCCTTACGTCGTCCTCCTTGTTCGCGCGCTAGAAGACTGGAAGAAGACAGTGAGAACATCTTGTCTCTTCCACTCCCCTATTGACAAAGCAACAGCACAACGGCCTCCCACCGACCTCCGCAGACAAAGAATCATTCAAATCACAAGTCGCCGGAGGGAGACGCAAACTCGACGAAGACAACGTCGAGGAAGCAGAAAACCAGGCATATAGATGTTGGACCTCCTCCGTCGTACCCTCTGAAATATCCTCCCTCTTTTCCGACCCGCGTCTAAATGAACCTTCTTCATCGCTGCCTCCATTTTTCCAACTCTTGAAGGCGTTGAAGGCATTCACAGAACAATACAAATGCCTACCTCTCACGAGCACTTTGCCAGACATGAAAGCAAGCACGGAAGAGTATGTCCGACTACAAAATATGTACAAGGAACGTTCGTCGGAAGAGAAACAACTACTCAAAGCCATTCTAGAGGAGCAAGGCGGCGGGAAAGGCGTCGATGAAGCATATCTAGACACTTTTGTCAGGAACGCTCATAGATTGAAGCTGATCAAAGGACGCAAGTGGGGATCGTTGGAGGATAACCGAGGAGAGGCTCTAGGTACGATACGCGCGTTTAACCCTGTCGCAGATACGCCAGCTGATTCCCTTATCAAAGCCAACGCTCTGGCGTCTTCACCCAAAGAAGCCACGACGCACCTCGGCTTTTCAGCACTTGAAAGCGTATTCTCAAAGAACGGTTGTTCTCATCTCCACAATAACCAACAGCAACCCCAGATCAGCACCGAAAAACTCGACGCAGAAGCTCAGACATTCTTACCTCCCGGAACCTCACTCCCAGATCCAGAATGGAACGACGTCGCAGGAGAGCTGTACGTGTAATCCCTTTGCGCATATATATATAACTCGATCAATTATAAATTCACAGTGCACGCGCGCCCACGGCCGATCTGCCCAATACAGCTGCATTCCTGGGTGGGTTGGTGGCGCAGGAAGTGATCAAGATCATCACGAAACAATATGTCCCCATCAATGGGTGTTGCGTCGTGGATTTGATCGAGACATGGACTGGGGTCGTGTAATGTCTCGAGTTTTTTTAAAGAGTTAAAATCAAGCATGTTTTGTACGATTAGACCACCATTTTCCCGTTATCCTAGTGCGCAGTATCTGGTGTAGTAGCATCAGGTGCATTTTCTGGAGCAAACCCAAATTCGGTACTACAATCAATGATGATTTCCGCTGCGTCCTCGGATAATTAGTCAAAGCCCTCAACGCCACTGCACTCGCCAGGCTGTTCCTCAGATACTCCGCGTATTCCGACGAGATCAGAGATGTGCCATGTTTTGCTGTGTGTGACGCTGCCTTTCGTGACACCACTTCTTGCTTCTTCGCCATCACATCCAAGTACTATGACTACTGAAAGTGCCAGTGGATTCCTCAATGCTGCCCACCATACAACTATAATAGGGTCAACTTTTAACAATATTGGTGGAAATTATGTATGATAATCTCTGAAGTTGCGAGTACATATACTCATGCTACCTAATGCCATCAGAACCTAAACAATATGTCTTCTCCTGCCAACCAAATCTCATCCTTGCCTGCCCTGAGGCCACCCAGCTCTTCATTCACTGGTAGAAATACCTACTTGGAGACACTCAAGAAACACTTCTGTAATCCCAGTGAACAAAGGAACTATTTACTTCTTTATGGCATGGGTGGCATTGGTAAGACTCAGATATGTCTACAATTTATAGAACAAAACAAAAAATGGTATGATATCCAAAATCCTTGTTTGATTTATAGTCCATTTGACTTATTAAAACATTAGTTTTCCTGACATATTCTGGATTGATGCTTCTGCTGAATCTACAATTAAGCTCAGACTTGAACAAATTGCAAGGGTGAACAATGTCCCTGTTGAATCTATCCTGGATTGGATCTCTATCAGAAACAATTGGCTTATCATATTTGACAATGCAGATGGAGGATATGAGATAGTTGATAAATTCCTACCACCAGGAAGAAGTGGTGGTGTTTTGATTACAAGCAGGAATATAGAGCTCATGAGGATCACATCAAAGAAAAATTCCATTGAAGTTAAAGAAATGGATGCAGGGGAAGCCACTTCACTCCTTCTGAAATCTGCTGCAATTGAGGACAACTCTGAAAGGATTTTGGCTCTAGCAAATAGGGTTGTCTCAGAGTTGGGATATATTCCACTTGCAATTGATCAAGCTGGGGCATATGTACAAGCCTGTGGTTGTGATCTAAATGATTACATGGATTTGTATACTCACCAATGCAGAGAGTTGATGTCCAACTCATTGTTCAAAGGTGCATCCAATTATGGAAAATCTACATATGGGACATGGGAGATTTCAATGAAAGAGATTGAATCTAGAGCTGTGAAAGATGCAGGACCAGGAAGTGTTGTAGCTCAGAGTGCAGTTATCATTTATAAATACTTTGCATTCCTGCACTATAATGACATATCAGAAGACATATTTAGGAGTGCTGCTGAGAACTACAAAAAAAGGGACATTGAGCAAGAAAAAGATTTAGGACTATCATTATTAGTAGTGCTATTGGATGCTAAATCACTGTGTAACGTTCTTACTGAAAGGAACCTAATAAGGTTCCAACTTAATCACCCCTTGCGTCTTGCACTGAATCAACGTGTATATGTGATACCGTGCGGTGTACGCGAGTGGGGTAAAGTAAGGTGTAAGATCGTGTGTCACAAAGTGTGACAACCTACCATATATGTACCGTAACATAACTATCTACGAGAATAGAGGAAAACTATCTACAGGGAATAAATGAGGGAGCTAAACGTAGCTCCCATCCTCGTATTTGGAGATCCTCAAGGGATCTCCCATCTTGATGAGTATCTTGATGAATATGTACGAGAGCTACATAGTAGCCCCGTTACATCCTCCCCCACAAGATTGCATTACAATCTTAAGAAATGATGATATAAATGTCGTATATCTTCGAAAATTGTGTCTTAAGATCTTCGTGAGGTGTTAAACACTCGTCACATCCTCCCCCACTCGCCATAGGTCATGGGCGATGTATAGGAATACGGGAGAGGCTTGCATATGCATTGAACTTGCTTGGGAGAGTAGGAAAGAGGGGAGAGAACAATGATTCCACTGAAGTAAAATCTGATTTCTCCCCGAGGATGTAGGGAATAGCAGGTAGAGTCTATCCCCGGTAAAAGCGAACATCTACGGTGTTGTTCACTTGTAGTTTGGGCCTGCAGAGTATTCGACGTGTGGGCGCGTCGAAATTCGGCGTAACTTCCGAGTATGGAAGGTGGTCACGCGAATGTGACAGCAGGCTGAGGCGGATGCGTCGAAATGAATTGCGCTCGGTTGGGCATTGTCGTGGATGGTCCCGATGACTTGGATAGGATGCCTAGGGTGAGGGCATTGCTCGTGCAAAGTGTGAAGTCGAACGGTTGAAACGGGGACGCTCCATAGGCTTTCAACGTCGAGAGATCGGTACCGGTTGAAAGGGAATAGCCGGGATCCGGTGGTCATGTGACACGCGCGACTTGCGCGTCAAAATCCGTTTATTGCTAGGGGCTCTAGCAATAATCCAAGGCGGGGCTCCGAATCCAGGAGCTCTCCAAGAATCCAATACGGCTTCAAGAGCCGTGTACTATCCTGGTGAAGATCGAGAGGACTCAGAGGAGAGGGAGAAAGGAGACGAGACGGCCGTGAGGGGATGGAGGCTAGGGCATATGGTGCGTCTCTTCAAGTCTCTTCTTTCGTTTCTTCCTTTCGTTCCGTTCGGCTTGCTGATATGATTGCTGGGCTAGCGCGATGGAACTTCAACGCTGAATGGGGACCGATCTCGGGGGATAGGAAATGGAGAATAGGGACCAGATAGACATGGTCCCGGGATAACAGATGGGTTTCTCCCCCACATGACGTACTTTGGGGAGAAGGGAATGGTGCAGATGCCGGGTAAGTACCTGATATCTTTCCTGTCGACGTGGTTGACGAGCGTCTGAGCCTAGACGCATATAACAGGCAGATAGCGAGAGCTTGTCCTCTCGCGTGTTTGATAGAAGGGAACGGGCTCAGGAACGGCCCGTTTGACGTTATAGACGAATGGGGAGCTGAGGGAATGCGAGAGCTGATGCGGAAGAGCAGGACGAGACGAAGGCGGGGATTCCGGGAGAGGTACATTCTTTTCTTTCTATTTCTTCGTTTCTCGCTGACCGATTTCTTTAAGCCGTGTCTTATCGATTCACAGGACTCAGAAGCGAGTCCTTTATGGATTTCCCACCGAATGGACGAGAGGCAAGAGGGAAGCGATGGGTTGGCTTCGGGACTAGGTAAGGCCTGTAGCTCTCTTTGCTCCTTTGCTTGTAGTAACTGCGTCATATAGGCGCGGCATCTTATGCAAATCGACCGTCAACGTCAAGGAATGGGACTCATTCGAGTCCCGAATGTGTTCGGAGAGTTCGTTGGAACTCTCCATCGTTTTGAACGATTGATCCTAACTAACACGCCCAGCGTCTCTTCCCCTTCAAGAAGGAAAAAAAAAAAACGGGCGTATATATTAATTGAGGGAACTCTCGTATGAGTTCCCGTGGGTTGTTGAGGGTATAGGCACTTTGGTAAGTCTTTTTATACCCGAGGATTATGATTTACTGACGACCTGAATGTAGCGTCGTCTTTTGTCCGTTATAGGTGGTTTACGGCCGGGAGGAGCAGTAGACGAGGTAGACGAGGGATGGCTGCGAGGGAGCAGCCTTGGCGTCAGGTATGTTCTCGTTTTCTATTCGTTTCGAATTGTATTAACTGCGTCGTATAGATGCAGCTATCCCGGTTCGTCGGACGATAATGGGAGAGGACTCAGCACGAGTTCTCTCCAGGATTCTTGTTTGAGACCTGGACAATTCGTCGGTCTCGAGGGTCGGACTATGCGTCGCCCTCTCGCATATTGGAACGAACGAGGGCCAGGCGGTATTCCCGATGACGCGGTGTCAAACGGATGGACGGGGAGGACTCTACGGTGAGTCCTCCGGTAAATATTAGTGGAGAGTTCTCCGTTTTTAGGCTCGGACGAATCTAATACGACTCGTCACGAGTTTTTTTCCCTTCTTACAAGAAGGAGGTTGTTATTAAGTGTGGAGACTCTCAGGGAGTCTCCTTCCGAATAAATTGATTAATTTGGTGAGTTATGAGTTTATAACTTGACTGTATCCGTTTTGCTGATATATATTCATAAGTTTACAGATTTACATGTGTGGAGGGCTCAAGATTAGCCCTCCGAATTAAATCGCAAATACTGCAAGAGGACGACGACGAACGAGACGAAGAAATGGCAATGACGTGGCAGTCTTGCCAGAGTGCTCGTAAATCGGGATGCGTCGACGTTTGACTGTTGTCGCGGCCTCAAGCAGTCGGTGCGGATGAGATTGGACGGTTTGGGCAGTATTCGTACTGCCCGATATAAAGGTGAGTGGCTGTCACCCGGATTATTCATTTTATTGACGACAAGGTGGTTTCGTCGTCTCGAATTGACCGCAATGTTAGGCGGCTTACAGCGGGCGCGCCAAACGCGTTCGACGCACTCGAAATGAGGGGTTTCCGCCCACCACGAAGGCTCGGGCGAAAGTATAGGCAACGCGTTCGTCGCGGTCTTGGCGTCGACGTAGGCATAAGAAGGAGGGGCTGAAGTGGGAGACTCGTCATCCTCGATGTACTCGTGGATGATTGTGTACGCCGTCTCTTCGGCCTTGCGATTACGGACTGTGTGGAAGGTAATGACACTGAGGGCCCACATCATTCTCAACAAAACGTCGAGACCATAGCCAAGAACGAGCGTGACGGCGTAGCCAATGGGTTTGGGTATAGGTGGTGTGAGTACCACCACGGGTTGAGGTGAGCACTGGCTAGTACTCAAGTTGAGTTTAGTATTAACGATATCCGAAGGACATCGCTGGGAGCTTCCGAGTCTCGAGACTGGAAGCTCCGAGGGCTTCGGTTGGAGCTGGTCTATATTCAGCTGAAGGGATTGTGGAACCAGCTGAGGCTCGGCTGGCATACGTGAACGCGGTAGAGGGACCGCGGGGGAATCAAGTGAGTACCGAACGATGTTCGTTTTCACGTTGCTGACAACGCTTAGGTCGCGTTGTTGGATTGTTGTTCCAGCGGGTCCCTGTGGAGCATCTCGAGGGTACGAGGAGCCGGATTGTCGAGTTCTCCCGGTCTTGGATAAGATGGGAGAAGAGTTAATGGCCTTCTCGGCCTTACATTCGGGTGAGTACTCGTTGGCACTCGCCGGGTTGATCGATGTTTTGATGACATCCCAAGGACGTCGTCGGGATGTATGAAGCCAGTCGAGATCAATACTCGACTGTGTGAGCGGACGGACCAGTGGATATGCGTCAAGCTTGAAGATGTGTCTCGGCTGGCAGGATGGAGAAGCCTGCATAGGATAGGCAGACGCAGACGAGTGGAACGGCGTGAAGGCCGTATTGGGTACCGGTGAGCGCGGGCTCACGCTCATATCCACGTCACTGACAGTGTGTAGGTTCCGCTGCCATCGGTTGTTCGCTTCGTCAAACGCAAGTCCGGGGAGCCGCATGATGGATCCCAAATGTTCAGAGGAGAGCTCGTTTGCTCTCCGGGCCTTGGGATGAGGTTGAGGAACAGCATCAGGTTGTACCAGAGGGGCTTCGGGACTTTCAGGCTCAGGTGAGCGTATCGTTACGCTCGTTTCTATTTCTTTATTGACGACTTTTACAATAGGTCGTCTAGAGCCAGATTCGGGGTCGGTAGCCTTGTCAGGTGGACCTTTGGGGATTCGACAAGCGGATTTGTCACAGGCGAGGGAGCGTCGGTTGATACGCTCCCGGATATAAGCAGCAGCTCTCGCGAGCTGTCCTCCTTCATTCCTCGAAGGAGTTAGGGTATGTTGGGACTGTCTTCGAACAGTCCCGGTATAAGGTGAGTGTGGTAGTTCGTGACTCGCCGGTGATTTCTTATTGACGACATTTAGGATATGTCGTCTGGGTACCACCTCAACAGGCGGTGAAGGTTCGTCTGAGGTTGCACAGATGGATGCGGTTGGCGCAGGACGGATGGACGAGGGAACGGAAGTGTAGAATGGCAGCATGGAGGCTGCTGAGGTATCAGGTATGTTTTCTTCACTTCTATTGATCTGAACATTAACGACGGTGTCGTAGATCCGTCGTTTCTCCTCCGTTTCATCCGAGAGGAAAAGGTTTGGGACTCGTGCGCCGACGAGTCCTTGAAATTGATTAGAGCGCTCAGCGGAACGCTCGCAGATTCCGGAGGACTGAGTTGCTCGTCCTCCCCTGGATTCAGCAAATAGCGAGACTTCTCCCGCAACGGGAGAAGATGGGCCTTCATTAGTCGGAAGTGAAAGGAATGTATTGGAGACCCGAGAAAGGGTCTCCGACAAACGGTGCGTAGTATTGTTATTTACTACATGATTCGTACTCACGACGCTCGACGTGCGTCGTTTAGAATTCATTGAGACAAGGGATGTAGTCCTATCTTTGGAAGAACGGGTTGGAGATGCCCGAGCTGAGGATACTGTGACGGGCGGGGGTTTTGACAACGAGGAGGCCGTCTTGAGTACAGGTAAGTACTCGACTGCACTTATTCCTTTCGTAGGGCTGACTTTCGCCTTTCCAAGATATGTTTTCTCGACATCCCGACGTTTCGGCAAGGGAGCCGAGACGGTTCGGCCAGAGGGCTTATTGCCGATGCGAGAGTTTCCCTCCGGGAGCTCTCTGGTACTCAGAACGGTATGTTTAGATTGTTCTCCAGTCTTAACGTGTATGCTGGAGCTGAGTGAAGGTCGGGAGATGGACAAGACCATCTCCGGGACGGGTTTGTCAAGTATAGGGTTTCGAGCCAGCGTAGGCTCGCGAGCAATATTTGGGGGACTCTTAATGAGTCCCGGGGGTTCAAAAGGACTGTCCGGCTTCGCAGAGCTCGGATTAGCTTCAGAACGGGTCATTTGAACTTGTTCGGGCATATTTCGAGTCTCGGGAGTCGAAACTCTCTGATTGGCCACAAGTATAACTTGCAGGTGAATTTCTTCAAGAGAAGAGTGTCGCAAAAGGCCAGGATGGACGGGAATGGTGACGGGAGTGGATCCTGGTAGCGTGAGGGCTACCGAAGCTTCAGGTAAGTTGTTTTTGTTATTTTCTTTTTCTTTGCTAATTACGGCGTCCAGTGTACGCCGTTCTTCCCCCGTTTCACCAAAGGATGGAAGAGGAATGACTTGTTCGTTGGCAAGTCGTCCAAATTGGATGGAATGCTCTGCGGAGCGTTCCGGGATGTTTTCGGGAAGCTCGAACGAGCTTCCGAGTGGTCTTACAGCTCGTTTGAGCTGATCCGAATCTTCTGCATTGGGAGCAGATGGCGTTTTACCAAACGGCCGATTGGCGGCTGGCAATGATACTCTAGAACGAGTATCAACTCCTTGGTGAGTTCTTCTGCTCGCCGTTTGTTTCGTATTGACAACGTTAGGCGTACGCCGTTCAGAAACGTTTGGAAGAGTTGAATTAGGCTTGTTTGAGAGCCGGTTTGAAGGGATGGCCCGTAAAAAGGAGACGGGCGAGAGCTTAGACAGCGTGAGGGCTGTCTTGGTCGAAGGTGCATGTTTTGATGTATCTGCTTGTTCCTTTGTACTAACGATCGCGTTTCCCGTTTGAGGAGTTAACCTGGATGCGACCTTTGAACTAGGAACGCGTAACATAGCGGCGGCAACAACTCGGGACTTGGGTAATGACTTAATGGTCCCCGTACTCTTGTCCGAGTGTTTCTGGACAAGTACTGGCGGTTCCGACAATTGTCGCTTCTCAACATGCGTAGGAGACTTCGACGAAGTACAGGAGACGGCTGGTGCTGTCTCCGCTGTCAATTCTGAGGGAGGTTTCCCATGGAAACCATTATTATGAGCCTTGGATAGCTCGTTATCCTTGGCTAGGGAACTCCGGCGATTCCTATGGGGTTCCCGAGGTGTAGAAAGGGAGCTTGTCTTCAACGAGCTCAGACGTGTTTGGGAACGAGTCATTTGAACTCGTTCCGATGCGTTTCGAGACTCAAGAGTCGAGTCTCGCTTTCTTCTAACCTCTCGTATGACTCGTGGAGAGTCGTGTTTGTTTGAAAGGGTTGAAGGACATGGCTTGGGCGTAGCAGGAGAGATAGGGATTGGCGAGGAGACGGGGATGGGATCAGACGGCTTGTATGCTGCCGAAGCATCAGGTGAGGGGATATCCTCGCCTTTTACATGTATACTAACGACGGAGTTGCAGGTCCGTCGTTCCTCCCGCGTTTTACCCAGAAGAGATGGAGTCTGGGCTTGCAAACCAGCAAGTCCATGTATCGACGTGGAGCACTCGGTTATGTGCTCCTTTGGCGTTTCGGGAAGTGTAGGCGTATCCTGGTCTTCCGCAGATGATTTGGAAATCGTGGAGGCCTCCTGTTTCACTCGAGGTGCGGGAACGGCTTTGGGGCGCGTCGCGTCGCGCGAATTTACGCGTATTGAGTCCCAAGCTTCGACTAATGTCCAGAAGTCCTCGGATAGCATTTCCGGGGCTATTGAACCATCGTATAAGTCCAGGTACGCGTCGCGCCAAACGTATTGCAAGTCGCGTGAAGGTTCGTCGATACTGAACTGAGATTTAAGATATTCTGCGACAAAATCATTAAACTCATTCGCGTCGTCGTAGACGAGTTGGGAACACTCGGGATAGTGTTCCCGTTCGAGAGTTTCATGTTGACTATGTAGGGTACCGGACATTAGGTCTGGTTCCTATGACTGACCATATCAGGCAAAATTCAGTTAAACATATATTTTCATTGCGGTACATAGTGACCCAGCATGATCTAGCGTGACCCACCGGGATCCGGCGTGAATCGGCGTGATCGAGAGTGATCCTGCGTGAACTGAAGTGAACATTTTTTCGCATGATTAACCAGAAAGAAAACCCCGCAGGTCATTTCCACCATGCCCAACTCGTGCACGCTGGTCCACTCCGGCGCTATGCATACCGAGAAATAGTTGTACATGCGCATGCCTTGCAGGCCAGCTTCCGACTCTAGCATAACTTAATCTGTAGACTGTGCATCAGGCAACGTAACAACACCCGGCCCAAAATCCGCGGCCCGCGACCGCAGCAGGTACAACGTCTAGCGCTGGTAATGATGCTAAAGAGCCGCTGATGAAGGCCGCTGGGGGTGATGTCGAAGTGACTCAGTGATAGCAGGCCGAAGTTGCCCAGGTAAATCAGAGGACCCTTTGTACTAGTACTAGTACCACCGGCAATTGACTCAGAAACAGAGTTATATTAAAAACTAAACATGTACAACGATAAAACGATGCTAGAAAGAAGCTCAGCATTGTACCGTCGCGTGGAGGTGCAGAGACGAGGGCGAGAGAAGCCGAATGGCGTTGGACCCTCAACGTCGTGTGGGGTCCATGGGGTGTGGAGACGAGTGTGTGTTAGGAGCGGACTGGCATTGGATGTGTTCACCATCTTGTGGGGTCCATGAGGTGTGGAGACGCGGGTGTGAGAACCAGAAAGGTGTTGGACGCGCCCAGCGTCATGCTGGGTTCACAAGGTGCGAAGACAAGGATGTGAGAAGCGGAACTAGTACGAAAAACTGAATATATGCAACTTACATGAGCATAACTTAGCTCAGTTCAGTGTGTTGCTGCTAACACTGAACTCTGGACATGCGCAGTGCGAACAGTTGCTAGAGGCGGAGGATTAGGATGTGAGCTGACACATTATGCGCATATAGTAGCACGTACCTCATCAGCGATGGTCTGAATCTACCTTTGCAGATGTAGATTGGGTTGACATTATGCGCATATAGTAGTCGGCTCGTACCTCGTCAGCGATGATCCGGCGCTCTTGGGCCCAGTCAGGGCAAGTGGACGTTGAAGATCCCGATTCCCGGTCAGCCACATCAGACCGGAGAAGGGCCAGGGGCAGCAATGCAGCGTGGTCAATTTCATACAACAAGTAGAATCTGCGTCCATCTTCCGTTAGAAATGCAGAGGAAAAAGTATAAGTATGGGGGACATACCTGTAGCGCGGTCTTTCCAGATAGAGAGAGATAACTACGCCGCTGTGTAACAATTCGTGCAAAGGATAAGATAAACGTTAACGCTTTCGTCGAATTAGTTCAAGATACCTCTGGAACTGGAAATTAATCCCTTGCTTGTCCCCGAGAAGGAAGGGCGGCCCCCCAAACATTTTCTTGTGGTAAACCCTTACGCCCAGTGCGTTCATCAACGACTTCTTTGACCTCTTGCTATGTGCGATCTCAGAGCTGGATAGGGAGGGGGACGTGGGTTGCTGCCATGCCAGGTGCGTTTGTAACAATTCAATTCGAACGCCCTTTCACCCTAGTAGCGAACTGGATTCGAGATAATCTCAAACGAACGGGGAACATGATGGGGTTGGTTTTGCTAAAAGCTGCGTTCACCAGCGACTATGTCTTTGCCACTAAATGTTGAGAAGGTAAAGCGAGGAATGTAGTATTCTGGATAGGAAATGTGTTCAACAAATTGGCAGCGGTCGTTGTTTCTTCCACACGTGCTTCCACCGACGCCCGTTAACAGCGTTTGATCCATGAAACATGAAGTAGTGGATTCGGCAACTGGGAGGTGTGAGAACAAGGAACCCCTAATTATAGTCCAGCAGAGACGGCCGGGGAGATGAGGGCCGGGGAGCACATTTCTTGCACCTAAAAGGAACATTCATTTTTGTATCCATGGCGAATTTTTTGTGTCTGCGCTTTTGGATATTCGACGACCCCGTTTATCTTGCCAGCGGATCTTCATACGCTATCTTTACCACCCTTTTTTTCGCTGATATATCCCGTTCGTCATCGCCACCTAAGTGATCCGTTCCTACCATCAAGCGGATCACATAATCCCCTAATGTATCAGCGATAAGAAACATTTATTCCCAAGAGGCAATTCTGAATGAAATATGGATTAGATTGTGTCGTCGACAAGCAGGGAATCGGGGTCACTAAATTGTTGATCATGTAGACTCGGGGACGGAACACATATCCCCGCATTTATTTAAGCTGATATAGACATTTTGAAGAGTAAAGAAACAAGTTTGTAACGGAAACAGCCAAAAAATCAGTCTTCAAGATACATGGGTACGGTTGCTGCGCGGCCAAAAAAACGGAAGAAGGACTGGGTGTAGAAATGTGCTACGGCTTCCTCGTAGACCATCCCTTCAACCACTGGAGCATCTTCTGTCAGCACCTCCAAGCGGCCAATCGGATGAACCTCATAACCATCCCATTCTTTCATGACCGCCCGCAACGCATTGAGATACGGTATTCGATCTCGAATTGTTGGTGACGCCAAACCGCGCCGGGCATGTTGACGGTCGACGAATGCGAGATGACGAGGATCGGCCGGGCCAAATGGAAAGCAAGCCATGATTAACCGTTGGCGAGACAGAGGAGATAGCAACTGCATATTGTAGGCAGTATTCTCCAGTCCCCGAGCGGCTAGTGCCTTCTTGTCCAACATGACCAAATCAAATCTGAAAGACATTTCTGCAAGTTCCCATAACACCCCCTGCGCGTCACGTATCGAATATTCGCCGACTTCCACCTCGTGAATCTTGGACAATCCCACTCCCAAATCCAAAGCATCTTGAGACAAGAGATCGGTTATGGAGGCGCGCACAGACCCTCTCTTCGTTTTGTCATTGGGTTCACGTCCTGCGAGGAGGATGCGCCACTGTTCGTTGGATAACAGGGATACGCTACCCAGGTCGGAGCTCATGCGATTGACAACGACAGGTTGCAAAATTTCCCAAACGGTCAGAAACTTGTTGCGTCGACGAGCATTATCACCGGAACAGAAAATGCCCGGTTCGGGGAATGCATATTTCCCGTCATTGGAGCTTAACTTTTCAAGAGAGTAAAGACATTGACGCCTTTGGTCTACCGCGCGCAATGCGGCTCTCCATGAATCTAGGCAAGGAGGCATGTAGAGGCTATTTACGAGGTCGAATTTGTCTCGCCCACCAGTATTCCCACCCGACGGTTTCTTATCTGATTGTAGAAGTCAGTTTACGTACATCATGATTAAAAATCCAACATACATGGTTGAAAGGAAGTAGTGTGGTTGCGAGTAGAGCCCTCTCGCGATCGACCAGCCTGGGAAATCATCTGAGAGAAATTATGAGGGGATATGCCTCTTGGTAGTACTCCACAGAACGGGTCCGCGTAACCCATGAACTTGAGCGAGTAATTACAGATAGTCATATACCGATTGTCGTTGGAATCGCCCTGGTAGATGCGAGGAGCATATGTGGGATGATCTTCGACCACCAACATATCTTGAGGCTTGACAATTGTACCGATAGAGAGGATGTTTTCCTTATCAAATGTACGTACTTCGCGTACGACCCAGTATGGTATCCCCGCCGAGAAGAGTCGTTGAGCACTATTAGCCGTATGAACAAAACAACCAACGACGTCCGCAATCTGGGTTTCAGGAGGAGCCCGGCCTTCCATGGATGGAAGATATTTATCCACGTACTCCATCAGAGCATATAACTCCAACCATAATCGCTGCGCCAGTCGTAGACAGATCACTGCCCCTCGGTAGCCCACCGGAACCGCACGCAACCTAGATAAGGCACGCTCCAGATTTGTTGATAATGCTACAACCTCTGGATGTGAATCCAGCGTTTTGTTATTCGCACGGCGGCGAGCCAACTCCTCCAATAGCCAATTATTGCTCTTGCGTAATGCCTCAAGCAATGATCCGGACCATTTGCCTAACCCAATAATATCATTCTGAATTCGTTCAAAGTCATGTATCTGAGGATTTTCCCAGATGACAGAATGTGGATTGCCCTGCTTCTTTTTGGGTATGCAGCACAAATGCGGAAACCTACGTGAAAATGGCTGCGGCCATTGCGTATGGTCGTCTGGTCCAAAGCGGCCATCGAAGCGTACGTAAACGTTGCATCGGGTACCAGGAGGCAACGCTATGTAATCGCAGTTAGGTGACAAGATGAACCATCCAGGTCGCTCAGGGTGAAGAACAGCAACACGACCGTCGAATGCCCCTAATGGTTCTAAAAAACATTTAGCAGAGAATACATGAACGTCGATTCGAAAGGCATACTGTTGGTATTGCGATTACGAAGAAGGTCCTGCTCGATGTTTGACGCGCTTGTTCGATCCATACCTACAAATTCAATACTCAGATGCATGTAAAATGAACGAGGATCATGATACCTTTTTATCACGGGTCAGACAGTCCTCCCTGAATTTAATGTCCGTTTGCTTCGTGAATGCGAGGGTGACACGAGGTCTAACACTCCGGAGTAACCAAATGTCTAGCCCCGAAAGTCGGTTTAAGCAAATTTGGGCGGGCAACTCGAGGTCTAACCCACGGGAGTGACAATTGTCTAGCTCAATACTGAGAGGTTCCAATAACAGCAGCAGGATCTAGAGTTGGGAGAGCGAGAGCGAGAGAGACGAGCCCTGAAGCCCAATTTGAAATAATGAACTTCGCGTAATGCTCCAGCTGAACCAAATATATGCAAAGCATGCAATGACATGTGATTCCGTTGCTGAGACGTTCTTTTACAACATATCTACCGCCTATCTTTGTGAGAATGAAAGTTCTAGGGAATCTACTATATAATGATTTTGTTCAACTGTTTGTGTCAGTCGCAATTACGTTCTCTCAGACATAATCCATAGTATGTACTAGCTTTATCTAATGGAAATGTGAGCAGCACGTTTGGCGAAACAAAATATTGATGGCTGGTACCTTCATCTATCCTTGACGTTGCTGGACTAAGGTACGACATAGCTCCAACCCTCTATTCCAGATGAGCATGCGTTCCGGCATGCTTCGAAAGTGGTTTGTGCCAAACTCATGCGCAATGGTTGCGTCAAGCCATTCTTTCTCTTCCGCGGAAAGAGAGCAACCTGGAGGCTCGCAGGTTACCTCGTGAAGCTCGCCGGGGCGATTATCAATTTGAAAAGGCCCCTGATCTTGACCGCCTTGTGCCAAATCACGGGCAACTTCATCTTCGAGATCCTCCCATGCCACCCCGTAGTTCGGCAAATCGTCTACAACCTCTTCTTGTTGTTCAATCCATTCGCGGACGCCCGGCGTTTCACGCTCCACCATACCCACCAAGAACATCTCAATCGGCGACTGGTTCCTCTCCCCTCTCAATTGCATCTTGTGATGATTCCAACCCTTGACCCATTCCTGAAGTTCGCTGTTCAATTCTTCCAAGAAAAGATGAAGAAGAAGCCACGTATGGTCACCGTCTTCAGCGTTCATGCCGTGGTGAGTTTCCAGGTCCTGAAAGAACTTTTTCCATTTTTGAGAAAGATCGTTCACTAGATCCACCCATAGTCGTTCGGATCTTGTATTATGGACGGAGCTGGGAGATATTTATCGTCAGATTAGGCACATACACGTCAATGTCACTTACCGGCCCCAAAGATACGAGCCTCTCCCGTTCCCTCTTAGTTCCAACATGCGGTCTGCCACCCTTACGTTCTCAGTACCGTGGTCACCCCGAACCCGACTCGGCAAACCATGTAATCTCACAGCTCGTTCAAATACTTCTAACACGGTATCTGCCCGATTATTGTCGTTGAACTGTGCAGCTGTAATAAGGCGCGTCTTCCCATCCACGAAAGCGTGGCATACGATTCCCCATCGAATCAACTCTGTGATCATCTAAGTAATTGAAATGAAGCATGCGCTTGTCTTTTACTTACTGTGGTTCCCGTCGTGATGCCAAAGACTATTAGGAGCTGGCACATAATAAGTTCGTCTCTCTATCTGTCGTCTTGCGAAGTGTGCAGGTGCGCCATGTACACGAACGTACGACTCCCTTAGCCGCTCCCTGGGAATACGGCAGCCTCTTGCTTTTAGCAACCCGTCCAACTTTTGTCTCCCAGAGTTCGGAAAGGTTTGCAACACATCCCTGACCAACTCATCCAGCGCATTAGGGTCGTCAGCAATAGCTGAGTATTCAGGGGTGGACGACGAGGCCCATGCACGAGACACTGTTCCATCAGGGTTCTGAACGGTCTGAAACACAGGTGGAGCTTCATTCCTGAGACCATATTCGACCGCTCGCCTTCTGATTGTCCGCGGGCTACACTTCATCACCTGCCCCAATTGATATGGACCCCGAACTTTCAATGCATTCTCCAAGAAATTCCTGTCGATTTCGACGCGTGGCCGTCCTACCCTGCCTTTCACTCTACATGTAACTTGCAAACCAGGGGCAGGGGGGTCCATTGCCTCGTTCTCTGCAGTGCGAAGGCACTCTATCATAGTGTTCACAGACTCTTGTAACGATATGAAATCCTGTACTGGCACCTGATTCTGGTACTAGAACGTGTCAGAGCCCTGACATGTAACGGTTGTTTTGGCTACAGACCTGTCCGGCGACATTGAAGAACTCCAGCACCTCGTTGCGTAGCTGTCGATATCGCATCGCGTCGCCGACGTGTATCTGTAGAGAAACTCGTACCCTTTCAGCCAAGCGTAAGTACGCCTGCCGCAGGTTTTCTATCTGGTCCATGGGCGTTGCAATCGGGAATAGGAATGGGAAATGCCGCTTGTGACATGTGCTGCGGATGCAAAACCTTGGAGGCGAAATTTTTCAGCCGGTCCTTCCAATTGTTTCCACCACTTCCTCTCACCCAACCACCCGCCAACTCCCCTTCTTCTACCACCGTTCTATGACCACCGTAACGCGGGCGGGACGCTGTCGTAGACCCCCGCTCAATAGAGACGAAGCCATGGTGCCGATCATGCAAAGACGAGGAGAGCGTCAGGCGACAAACACTCGCCCTCCATCCTCCGCAGATTCAACCCTCGACACTGGTAGGTAACTCATTGAGCGTCAGGCGATGAACGCTCATCCTCCTTCCTCCGTAGATTCCACCCTCGACACTGGTAGGTAACAGATCTACCCGCTCTTGTCCGCAGCATAATCCTACGGTTAGGCAACACGGGGAACGTCCAGTCAGCGACGTCAACGATGGCGCCAGACGAAGCCAGTAGGTGACTGAAACACATATGCCACTGCTTCTTAGTGTTGTTCTAGATTCAGCTGCGGACGCTATTGCTGGAGAACCAGAAGCAGGTTGAGATACGTTGATTCTTTTTGTGGGCAGAGAAACTTACCATCTCTGTTGTTAGACGTAATTGACCTCACTAGCACCAATGAACAAGACGGTGTCGACGGAGGTGCGTGATCTTGCAGTCCTCAACACCAACGCTGATCGGTTGCCCGTAGATGTTGCATCTGTGGATGCGTTCAGGACCTTTGCAAGTAGGACCTTCACACTTTTGTTTACTCATGACCTCAATCCATAACGTTAACGTCAGATTTGGGACCTGAGTTTGAGATGTATGCACGCTCGTCGCTTAGCTCGCCGATTACCGTGCCGGAGCAGACCGACGTGCATTTCCAGGACCTAATTGCTGCTGCCAATGCGCAGGGTATCGTCTATACCTCGCGTAAAGGTAAAGAAAAAGAAGTACGAGCGATGCCCGCGGTTTCTGCAAATGGGGGAAGTACTGTCTTTACCTCCCATAAAGAAACAAACGGGGAACCTCCGTCATCTTCTGGGCATCCCGTATTCGAGGACGCAAATGATAACAAGCTGTCGGTCTTGATGGTCAGCACTCAATGCCCCAGGGGGATGAATAGCCATACCATGTTCACTGTTATGACCCGTGATACTGGAATCCCGGGGAATCCTGCAAATGTGGTTGATCTGTATGATGCCCTCCGCAGCTCTCAACAACTGGAGTTCCGGGCTGTGAACTTGGACATCGACGGCATGGACGAATCAGAAATTCAGCTTGGCACCGCTGGCGTCCCTGTATTCATGGATGACCTCGACAATTTTGGTCGTTCGTGGACAGGTTTTCGAGCCCTGGGTTTCCTCAAAGACTTGGAAATGAATTTCTTGATTAAGCCAGTACGCGACAGCGAGGGCAAGTCCTCAATAATGGATCTTTACAACCAGGATCCCACTCTTGACTTGTACATTCTCTATGTTTGGGAAGGGGTGAGTCTAGGAACCGATGATGAGGATGCGTCTTCTAATGTCTATTAGAAACCTAACATACCTTCAAGGCCGATAAATTCTTCTACACCCCAGGCCATCGCGACGGTGTCAACTACATCCACAATTGTCGGGTCTCTCGTCCAGCAGTACTACGATAACTTCCAGAAGCTAGTCCTGAGGAAAAACGGAGAGAACGAAAGCGCATTTGCCCTGTTCATGTTTGTCCGAATTGTAACAGAGGTGTGCACGGCATTGGGGATCCCGTGCGGACGCCGCGTGGCCATTTTTACGAAATTCCAAGCCGGCAATGAACAAATTTGTATCGCGGACATTGTTGAGGCGTTCAAAGATGGGACAACGCCATACAGGAGTCCCAATACATTCAAAAACTACCGTGGATTGAAGCTTAATGCAGCGGCTCTGTTGGAATATATGGAAAGGGAAAGAATGGTTACATCCCCTCGGGATATCCGATATATAAACCGAGCGAAGGAATTGTTGTTAACGCCACTCGACGAAGCTGTCCGCCTGACAGCTTCTTGGTACGGAAAAATAAAGAATTTCGAATATGAAGTTAAGGAGATGGCGCGTTTATGTAACATGGGGTCCCAGCTGACGCTGGAAGAGGACGATTGATTGTGTACTTCGTCAGAATGTAAAGTCGCTGCTTACTTCTTGACGCCAATGTATACATTAAGAATTTCGATCATGAAGTCAAGCGGATGGCGCGTTCATGTAAAATGGGCCCCAGTTGATGCTGGAAGAGGACGATGTCGTCAGCAATTGAGAAAAAGAACGTAAAGTCGCTGCTTACTTGACGCTGCTACCTCAGGAGCGATGTTTGCGACAAGCGACAGTTCCAAGTAGAATAACGTTGGCGTGAATGTCAGAGGATCTGGACAAAAGGGGCGACACGAGGTCTAACCCATTGGAGAGACAATTGTCTATCTCCTTGCATTCCAGGTCTCCTTTGCGAGTTGGACGACATCACAAGGGTTGCTCAACAGAGCTGGTGAGTCATGGTGTCAGGGTCGCCACCGTAGACCCCCAGATGCTTCGCTTGTCCTGTAACGTGACGACGCGAGCAAGGGTAACGAGAATAGCCTAACATTCATAGCATCAGTGTTGAACAGTGATATCAAGAGGCATATTGGCTCACCATTGGTGAGGTGGTGATTTTGATGAAGGGCAGCTCGTGGATGAAAGGGCGACACGAGGTCTAACCTTCTGGAGAGACAAAGGTCTATCTCCTTGCGCTCCGAGCTCGCGTAACGAGAAAAGCCTAACATTTATAGTGTTAAACGGCGACGGCGTGATGGCAAGAAGAGGTGTGTGGCTCACGATATAGAAAGAGCGTCAGTGACTGGATGAAAGGGGACACGAGCTCTAACCCTCTGGAGAGACAATGGTCTATCTCCTTGCGTTCCGGGTGACGACGCGAGCTCGCGTTAACGAAAGCCTAGTAACAGTCGTAGTGTTGAACGGCGTGACGGCGTGAAAAGGCGACACGAGGTCTAACCATCTGGAGAGACACTGGTCTATCTCCTTGCGTTCCGGGTTACGACGCGAGCTCCCGTTAACGAGAAAGCCTAAACAGTCTTAGTGTCGGACGGTGTGATGGCAAGAACAGGCGTATGGCTCACCATATATAAAGAGCGTGATGGCGGGTAAGGAGCGACGGAATGTGAGCGACGGAATGTCTAGCTCATGTTTCATGACGAGGTTCAACTTCCCAACTTGGAAACAACCCCAATTGGGCTGTTGTTTCACGACGAAGTTTAACTTCCCAATTGGGAAACAATCCTAATTTGGCCCAAGTCTCACGTATTCCTACCTCTTTACTTCTCGCTTTCTCTGTTGCTCTACTTCCTCATTGACACGTTTCCCCAAAAGGTGAGTTTTCTGGAGAAAAAAAGGCCGCGAAAGTCAGCCAACGGATGTTTGACACAGATACCAAAGAAACGGCGTGGAACTTTCTGAGTTGGACACTTGTCGCTCATGTAGGTTAGACCTCGAGTCGCCTGCTCATTTGCCGTTTCACTGCTACAATCGCGTTTAAAGGCTACCCTCACCATCTTTCAAACGACCCTACTGCCCCATTGACAGTGCGAAAGAGTGCGTTCTACCGACATGCGGGCGTCGGCTTTGTATTTTTTGAGTCAGACAGTTGTCGCTCACGTAGGTTAGACCTCGAGTCGCCTGCTCCATGTGCAAGTGTCAAGGGAGGGGCGTACTAGTGCGGATTTTTTGAGTTAGACAGTTGTCGCTCACGTAGGTTAGACCTCGAGTCGCCTGCTCATGTGCAAGTGTCAAGGCTGCATAGCTGTCGCCCTTGGGATTGACATCACTTCTCTCGGACACTGACGATCTGTAAACATGGGAGGAGGCAGCCTGTATTGCGCAACGACCGCATGCTCAACCATTAACTAATCTATATACGTACGTGTGTGTTTTTATCGCGTGCTCAAGCTCTGTTAAAATCATCTCCAAGAATCATTTGCGCGTGCCACCACATGTCAAACTCCGTACAGACTTCCTTTCCTTTAGCATCGTGACGGTATAATAGGCCGGGTTGGACCAGAAGACGGGCTATTTCTTTGTTGATGTTGAGATAGATCGTATTTGTGCAAACGGAAAACTTGATGGTGTCTTCATCACGGACAAGTGGCCGGTAAGCCAAGCGGATCTATTATGTTGTGAATATGGTTGACGTGAAGAACATTCTTTCCCATACATTGATAAACTCATCCTGCAAATTTAGTTTCAATGAGCACCCCGTAACCACCTGATGAAAGAGCCTTGCTCGTAGACCACGGTCGAGTCGTGCTTGTGCGTATTGCTGCGAAGTTACAAGGTTATCTTTCGTCTCACAAGGGTGCCCGATTCCTTCGATCCAACGCGTAAACCGCATGATGAACAGGCAGCAAAGGTTGTAAGTTGCGGGATCGTCCACATCTGTAGCATGCCAACGAATTAGCGGAATGACGTCTCCGGGGATTTCAATGCGACGATTATATAGAGTGGCGAGGAAACGTTGGAGGTACCGAGGCTCGTCCCATCGCGCAAGTGGAAACTAGTCAACGTGAGATAGATCAACTTGGTTTGGACTATGAACTTACCTTTAGAAAGGGACCGGATGCGATGGAATTGAAACCCTCTTTGAACGCTTGGAAATTTGTATGCTTCCAAGGGTCACGATCACCGATGAGGTAGTACGCAAGCATTTGCTTCTGCATTTTCTGGTGTGCCTCAACCGGGCGTGATTGCGTCAAATGGTTTGCCTGAAAGACATCAGGCGTGTTCTGGTTTAGCGGTCAATGGTTGCACTTACAGGGAGTTCAATATCCGAGGCCAGGGAATGTAACCAATCTTTTGACATGTCGGTCGCGTCGATCTTGCCAACAGGTAAGTTAATAATGTGTTCTACCTTGTTCAAAAGGTCTTCATCTGGGATCATAGCCCTCGCAAACTCCACATCAAATTCAAATTCTTCCAACTTAGTTAAGGTGGCGGCGAGAATGACAAAGGGAGAGATGGGATCGGGACCAATAGCGAGGTGTGTAGTGAAAAGCGCAGCAATGTGCCCTTCAACCTTGTAGTCTATAGTTTGATTAACTATATCAAGGTCCGGGTTCCGAGATAAGTGAAGCTTATGGTATCCCTTGTTCACACTGGGGATCCACCTGTGGGATTTTGTAGATTGCTGTAGCGCTGATTGAAATACAGTACGGAGAAGGCCGTTTCCGGAAGTGTCAATTCCAAGGTCAGTTACGGAGATCTCAGTTCTTAAGAGGATTTAGAGCATGAAAGCGGATAGACGCGAGAAGGCTCTTACACGATGAAAGTTGGGAACGGTTTAAATAAGGAATAAAGGGTTTTGATATGGTTAGAAGTCACGCCTAATTCATTGTCTTTTTCTGGTACGGGTTCTTGTTTGGCAAGTGCGTAGACTGCGCTAATAAGAAATGTCGCAAGATCAGTGGCTTTTGGCCCCTTTATGTGCGGTGTCGGTGCCCTTGTTACTTCCTGTTTTATCTGAAGGGAGTCTTGCCACTGACGGATGACCGAATCGGGTAGGCGATCATCGAGTGCGGGCCGCAATAAAATAGGTGGAGGGGTGGGAGAACGGCTATCGTGGCGTGAGCATTCAGCAGGTGGACTGTCGGGTGTAAAGAGTGGTTCGGTTACGACAGCCTGAGATGACGAGGGGACACGAGATTCAGAAAGAAATGATGGGAGGGGAGGTTGAGATTGACCAGGCCCGCTATCCAAACGAACGCGGCGAACGGGCCGAGGATGAACAATCGGAGGTAAGTAGCGCTTGCGGGTAACAGGAGATGGTTGAAACTAACAAACAGTCAGGAGAAAATGGAGGTGCCGACACACGGTCAAACTTACTTCATCGTCATCGCCGCTAGCCCCTCCATCATTAATTTGACACTCAACTATGCAGGAATTTGCTTGGTAGAGATCGTTCTCGCCTCCAAACCTGAGCCAGTCATGGAAAGGAGATACAACCCGCCATGGCCAACAGGGATGGTGGCTGAGATCACTTGATTCTGGTAGTGGCCCTCGGAGGTGGTTTTTACGGGGAGCTGATGGGGGTAGGTTGATTCAGCCTTGGATGACGGTAGTAAAATGGAATAACTGACCGACAAAAAACACACCGTAGCCTTCCTCGATTGGATCGGGCCATGCTAGCCCCTGCAAATAATTAAACGTAAAAGCATACTGGGGAGGCGTCGACGGGGTATAATTGCTGATTCCCGTTTTGTTGGTACGCGCGGCTTGGCAGACGGACCATGAAAGGTTGAAGTAGGGATGGTCCTGCAAAGCAGGAGGTTGTTCGATAGTAATATTATGCGCCTGGAGATGGTGAGTAATAGTTTCATCAAGTACTTCCCATATAGTTTCTGACTGTTCTGGTTCCGTAAGTGGGATGACAAGGTTCCACTTCGCAAGCTGCGGAAGCAACTGATCACGTTGGATGTCAGTAAGGCGGAACATATTCGGAGGACAGGGAGTCTCAGAGTTGGTGCGGTTCTAAACGGTTAAATTCGTAAGTACATCTGATCTAAAGAATTAACAATTGATTGAATACCGCGAAAGGTATTATTGCACATTTAAGTTTCGACGGCAAGGGCATCGCCATTGTCCTTTTGCCCTTTCTTGAAGGGATGGTGGTGGGTGGGCCGGGTGTTGGACCCTGGCTTGGATTGTATCCAAAACCACTCGTGCCGGCGCGGCGGGTCCTAGTGGCAGAAACTTGACGCTGCTGAGATGCAGAAAGTGATGATGCAACAGGGGCGACAAATGCAGGGCTGTACGTCCCAACTGTGCGTACCGCGGCGAGTGGTGTTGGGATTCCAGTCGTGACACCTGTGGGTAGCGCAGGTAGAGGCGTCTCAATTTGGGCTGGAGTGAGATGGCCAGGCGCGGCGTGGGTATTTGATATTCGGGGTGGAGGAGCCACACTTAGAGATAAACAAAAGGTGAGTCTGCTGTCGTGAAAGAAAGAGAATTATGGACTGACTCTGGTATGTCCCGAGTATGCTGAAGATAAGGTGCGCCACAAGCGCAAAGAGTTTGCAAGGTCATCGTTGTGGACATTGATGACTGTAAGTGTTGATTATTCAGATGAAAACTTGTGTTGTATTGATCGTTACCAAAGGAATGAAGCCTCCACATCCAGTCGCTTGACAGTTACCACGAGCTACGGCTGACACACTCGATGCATTAGGAGCCAATCGAATCGCCGGTTGGGTGATATAATGCTGCCAGTAAGGGTGGCCGCAACCGCAAAGCTCCGTAGCGTTTATTGGTTCATGACGTTGAACAAAGAACTAAGCAAGATAAGGTGTGCTCATAGACTGGGAAGCATAGAAATCACTTACTTGTCCAAAGGTGGCACCCGCGCACACTGTCGTGCATTGTGTGCAACGATCACGAGGGATGAGAGGAAACAGCTCAGCGACAGAGGTGGTTATGGGCATGACGAAGAAACGAGGAAGAGAGGGGAAGGGAATTTTTTCTGTTTGTCACGGCGCTACTCTGTTTTACTTTTGCCGCTATAGTCACACGGCTGGGGGATGTCAGGTGGGCATTGCCATATTATTTTTCCGGTAACGATGAACAACGAGCACAGTGAATAGGTATTGGTCGATATGCAAGGTGCTACTGCCGACCGCCAGCTCACTGGGTGACCCTCAGTGTCAAGATTTTCCTCAACATGTACCGGGATCGGAGTGACCTGAAGGGCTACGATGATCGAAAGGTCACGACAGGCATGCACGATGGGTATGCACGATGAAGCACGGCGGGGCATGATAGATCACGACGGATCACGCCGATTCACGCTCGATCGCGGCGGATCACGGCGGATCACGGTAGATCACAATGATAATTAAATGTAATTAGATATTGTCCGATACGGACCGTCATATAACGGCTTGATGTCTTCCGTTTTTTCCACCCGTCTTTTCATACATTCCTAGGACTAAGTTGGGAGACTGTTGTAGTCTTGTGGAAAGCAATTTGACGTGAAGAACTGCCTACCTTGACCCAACAATAGACCATTATCCACCAAGATAATAACGAAGTCGTATTCGACCAGCTGACGAACTTTACTGACCCCCGCGTGTGCGAGGAGGTCAGCGCGAGGAACGTGTTCATCTCTGAAGATCTTAGCCCGCTTTGTAGCAGCCTAGGGTCATTGAAGTTGAGCGCTCACATAATAACTATGATGTAACAGGCTTACCGTTCCTGCAGTTGTGCTCGCAACTGCGGCTGCATTTGCTGCATTTCCACTCGATGTATCTGTGTCGTCCATGCCCTTTGCACCTTTCGCCGATGTCTTCCATCGTGCACCGCGTTCCAATCCTGTCCCGACAGCAACGTCTTTCTGCTCTTGTATAACCTCCCGCCACCGCTGAGCAATGTTCTTCAAGACGCTCCTTCTCACAGCTTTTGGGTCATCATTTTCACCGTCATTCGCAGCAGTTGGTTGTGTTGAATCTTGAAGCTGGTTGGAAGTCTTTGTTCTAACACCGGTTGCGGCCTGTCTTGTCTGGTTTCGCATGCGTATTTCGATGAGTACGTTGTAATTTATTTCAAACGCCGAGGAGTTAAGGTCTATCCCAACCCCGAATCCGGGTCCAAGCCCTTCATTGAACTTCTTCGGGCCGACTCGGCCGAGAGACGAATCGAGTCCATCGAGGCTTGAGTGAAGTTCTGCGTAATCCTCCCCTACAATCTCATTGTATGCTTCGTCATCGATATCGGGTATTGAATGACTGGTAGACACGAATAAGCACTGTAACATGGAGGCTGGACTGTACTAATCAAGAACTTACAGTTTGTGGTGGTCGTCAATCATCAATGCAAAGGTAGCGCACGCGAGGTCATTGAGTTCATTTTCTTGCCTTTGGGTGCGAAACTCTGATGACATATTCTCGGATTCCAGATGCCCTTGTAGTAAAGCAAACTCTTGGTTTTCTATAGTCTCATAGTAAACGGATGCATCTTCGTCGAATCGAGCATCATCATTGTGGTCCCAATTCAGACGCGGCACTGCCACTTTTTCTTTCAACCTTCTTAAGCGATGCGGAGACAGACCAAGCATCCCCAAGAGGGTATTGGCTTCTCCTGCTGCTTGTTCAGCTACCTCGTTGATCTCATCATTTGACGGGTATTTGGCAAGATTGATCAGATCGAGGCCCAAAGTGTCGAAGTAGGTGTGTGCGTATCCGCTGGCCCGTGCCTTTGGGTTTGACATGGTCATATGAAGAATCGCATGACGTATCGTGACTCGGAGCTTAGGTATCATATAAATGAAGTCCAGGTATGTGAAATCCTTGATTATTTGACGCGCTTCACCAAAGATGTGTTCGCAAGCTTCGCTGGAGTGTAACCAAGGGAGAAAAGGATAATTGCCGTCGATGTAGTCACGGTGGACATATATCAAGCCAATGAATCCATCAATTATATAATTGCAGATGTCCAAGGCTTCGCGAGACAAACAGTATTGCCGTTCCGAGTATCCCACCACATCCAAAAACATGCGCCAAAGATCGAGGAAACAACGCGCCCGGAGGACCAACTTGATACGTTCAAGATGAGATATGGATCGGTTCTGGTAAGCATCTATGAGTTCACCGAAGATGAACAGGTATACAATCTCTCCTCGATAATCTGGATGATTATCACAGATGTATTTCAGAGTATCCGCCGAGAACAGGCGCGTGGCTGCGTTATCGTCTTGCCGATCAAGCTTCTCCACATCTCGCAGATATAGAGGACTATTCTCTTCAAATGCCAGCTGTCGAATGTGGGAGTACATAGCGACGTAGTTTCCCAGCACCAGAAGGCGCGCTCCAGAGAACAAATTGTTGCGAAAAGTCTTGAGGGCATGTTTTGAATCTTGAACCATACATATTGGAATTCCCTTGAAGATTGGTATGTTTATCTGAATTTTGGATTGGGTTGAAGCGATTTTAATGGTATAATCGTCTACTCGTCCAGCCCATTTGGCAATGAGTTGTCGCTGAACGGCACGCTCAGTCTCCGTCCCATCGCATGCATACGAAATAACTTGTATTCCCCGTTCTATGAGTCCAAAAATTATTTGTTTCGAAAGCTCGGCAACTTCTTCGGCTTTTGAATCACTTGGCATTGGGAGTGCTGCGACTACACATGGTGTCATCTTGGGAAATGGAATGGTAAGACACCATATGCGGACCTATAGGAATGTGGCTACTGTAAGTATGACGGGTCGCAATCTTCTAAGCGGTGAGATTCGAACCTTTTCGGCCTTACGGCTATTTGCTTTCTTCAGAGCGTCATCAACTTGTTCCGCATCCAGTACCTTGAGCGGGCCATTGACGCCTCCAACAATATAATAAGCTTTTTGGGATCCATCCCAGAATAGACGGTACGTCGCAAATAGTTTCGTCTCATCACTGCTGAGGCCAGTCGGTCCCTTATAGCCCAGAGCGTTCACATGCTCTGCCGCCAAATCAAATGTTCGGTCACAGATCTCCATAGGAAACCGGGGTTGACGAGATTCCTTCATGCGAAATGTACGTTCATTAGGCATGGGGAGAAATCCTTTGAGTACTCGATATGCGCGAGGACTATGAATCCGTATTATGTGGCAAAGTTCCTCCCATGCTGGGGCATATCTGAAGTTCTGCATGCCTACGCCGCGATCCTCTCGGTCATCCTTTGCGAGGACTGCCTGCATTAGGCCACTGAATAACTTATTGGTATGCTTCCCGGACAGCACACCAAGTGCGAATTTCACGCCGGGAGTTTCTTTTGCATTCTTATGTGAAAAAAGATGAGATTGTATGGAGGGAACGTGAGGAACTTATACGTACTTGTGTTTCAATGATATCTTTAAGACCAATGTGGCGGCCATAAAGTTCACCTTTCACGCGGTCTCTGTATCTTAGGTTCGTGTAAATCTGGTTCTCGGGCCGTGGCATAGGTTTGTGCAGAGCTCTCGTAAATGCACGCGATTTCAAGACCGTTTGACATGCCGTGCAAGGATGGACGTAATCACCGCCGAGCCTGGGAACTTCCTTTCCGCACTCTTTTGCATAAACACGCAGGTTCTGATGGTCATTTCGCCATGTATGCCCATGTCGCTGTATGGCCCAGACTTCCTCTTTCTCTTCCTCTTCCAGTTGTCTAAAGCACCGCTCGAAGCGCTCTTCTGCAATCTTGGTAATACTTCTACCTCCTCCACCATTGACGGCGGTTCGCATCAAAAGCTTTGGAATGCGCTTGTCATCTTTCTCTGACAATCCGGGGCATGGGTGTGTGCTTGGTTTTATGTTTGTAAGTTTCAACTTGCGGCTTGTTTCATCTTTCTGACTCGATTGTTCTTCCTTCGGGTTTCTCATGCGCGAAAACCATGACACTAGTGACATCGTGCTGGCCGCCTTTCCCTTGGCCTTACAGCTTTTCAGATGCGATCGCCAACGTGTCAAGTCGTAAAGTTGCTTGACTGAAATGAAGCGACCACAGACACTGTGCCGAACTTGACAGGGATCTTTGGGATTGAACTCAGCAAGCCGATCGTCATTGAGGACTCGTTCCATCCATTGTTGTGACTTCACAGGGTCAACAGCTAGTCTCCCATCCCTCAAGTCCTGCCGTTTGTTGCGCGCCCATACAGATGACTTGCTTTTGCCCTGTCCTGCCTTCGGCTTCTTCAAAACTCTCTTCCGACTTGTCATCTCGCCGTCACTTTCAGCATCAAATGAGTTCACTGAACTGCTTCGGTCTGACCTCTTCCCCAAGCAAACGCTAGTTGTTACATATTCTCCTACGTCGCTAGCGCCCATCCAGTTGTCATTGGAGTCGTTATCAAGAGTGATCAGTGAGTCGGTCTCACATCTTCCTCCATCGGCATCACCAACGCTCAACTGACAGTCATCAATAGGTACCATCGATGAACTATTCATATCAGAAGAGTCGGTGAGGATGACACGCAAGTCATTTGCATCCGGAAAGTCATCATCCGCCATTGGTGAGTCGCTCTCATCGGAGTTCAACAAATCAGCAATGGTCATCCTATTCCGTTTAGGGGCCTGAGTAATTGAGGCCTCAATCTGAGGTTCTTCGCAAGGTACGGTAATCGTTTGCGGTGGCAGTGTATGCGCCAGCTTCAGAAACCACTGTGCACGTTCCCGCACTGCCTTTTCTGGAGTCCATAGGTCGGCGTCAAGAACGGCGTGCGCAATTGTATTGATTGCAACAATGCCGCAATTGAAGGAATCATTTTGATTCCCATGCTGAAGGACATCGCCAACATCCTCAGCACGGATCTGAAGCTGTGTCCACAACCACCGCTGTGCCCCTTTCATGAAAGCGGTAGGACGTCGAGCGAAATGAGACGAGGACAGTGAGTCACCTTGCGATTTTACATCAGCTTACATCTCATTATACAAGAGTGGCTGTAGCTGCTTACCGTATCCGATTTTTTGCTCAGTAAAGTCAATAAACCCTGCAATCCAATGATTCTCATTCACATGGATCGGAAAGTAAAGTTTCTCCAGCTGATTTTCCTTGAATAAACCCTCATAGCGAGAAAGGAGCGATCGACTCTCGTTGTGACTGTGTACATTTTGGGTCCCATTTGTGGCTATCTCATACGCAAAGCGGGAGGGTGCGACCATTACTTTGGATCTCTGCAGATTGGGATTTCTTGTGATGCGACTTGACAGATCATCAACCATCATATCCATGTGGTCATCGTCCAACCATTCCTCCCCAAGGAGATTTGCAAGAGTCTTTGTACTACATATCCTGGAGAATAGCTTTGTATCCCAGCCAATACAAGAAAGCCGAGATATTACATCGTCCAGGACTCCCCGTGTTATTGGATCGGTTTGATATCTTCTCTTCTCACGTGCGAGCCATTTCTGACTTTTCTTCCAGGTTTCTCTGGCTCGTGATATGTATAACATCCTTTTCCAGAATGTTAGAACCCAAAGCGGCCAGCGTACAGCATCATCATAGCGAGGATCGACAAGCGACGCCATGCCATCCAGCCATGCCTGACCAGCATGATTTCCAAGCTGGAATACGAACTCGCGCTTGGGGATCGGGCGTGAACAAAGCAATGAGATGTTTGGCCCGGGATCAGCAGGTTCTTTGCTGAACCATGCGTCGACCTTTGTCATGATGAACTGGGATGAAAGTGCGGGGAGCTGGATATCCACGAATTGGGCAACCGGTATCTCTGGTGAAGGTAAGACATATTGGTATGCCATTGGTATATCAAAAGCGCGATCCTTAGCTTCCTCGACATTTACAGGTATTTTGTCGTCATAGACCTTCCCACATCCGATCCACTCTGATTCCTTGAACTTGACAGTGGTGGCGAGGTCAATGATGGTTTTGTTGCTGTCCATAGTATGATGGAATGGGTATCTCGAGGAAGAAGAGGGTAGCCTGGCACAGATGGAGCAAAAACTGTCGTTGCCGCTACGATCACAATATCAGCAGTAGTAATATGTCTCGTGTAATCTATTTGAAATTTATTCTTTGAAGTAATATATGACATGTCTACATCTATATAACTTTCAGGATCATAGATTTACACTCTTGTACTTCAATTCAAGCATCCGCTGTTCGCAAGAAATGTGTCTGGCCAATCACTTGCAAAAAAAATACCAAAAAAAAATCAATGCTTGTGCAGGAATCGAACTCAGAACCTTCCATCCCTGGATTACAGACTGTAGCAATGTACCAGTTGAACTATAGAACTTGGCTAACATGTCCGAACTTTGACCTAGCATGCGTGTCATACCAAGCGCCGTGTCCGAATGGCCTGACCCAGCATTCTGGGCCAAAATCACCGTTGGCTGTCCGTATTTGCCCATTTTGTCCCCGGCCTAACGGCCGGAATCCGACAATTTCTGTCCGAATTCCGTCCCTAACATTTGTACCAATATTCCGGGGGCCTCGTGTAGTTGGCTAGTCTCCGTTGCTGACCTAATACACAGACTCATGACAATCGATCTTATCGCTGCGATCGCTTACTCGCGTTGAGTCTCCAGCCGACAGCTTCGCGCAGCATGTTGAAAAAAAACAGTGCGCCGCTATTCAAGGCTGGGCTCTACGCTGGCTGAGGCTCGTAAAGGCCTCACGAAGGAAGAGATCTGAAAGGTTGAAACGTATATACGGTAGGATCTGATGTGACTATTACAATGAGTGACTGTATTAGTGTATTGTATAGTTATAACGAACAGACTACGGATGGGCGAAGCCCCGGGAGGGACTCCCGGCCTGAAACGCTGGGGGGTCGGTGAGGCGAGCTGTGAGGGCGGGCGGGCGCCGAACAGGTGAGCCTTGCTGACCTACGGACCGCGCGTCAGGGCGGAAGGCGTAGTACGATTTGGTGCCCTTCCTTAGTACAGACCTGTGGGAGCGAGAGAATGAGGATAGCGGAGATAGGGCAGCGAGGTGGCTAGGAGGCGACCTCGCCGCCTCGTGACTCGGCTACTCTAGAATTCACAGCACCTGTCCAGCGTATAACGCGACCTCCAAATCCTTGCAATACGCATTTGAGACGGGATCCTCGGTTCAGATCGGCTATTCAACAATCCTCTGCTCGACGGGAGTATCAGAAACAGGAGCCATGGAGATCAAAGAGGCAGGTACCCGTACAACGTATGTCAAATTTCAATGATACCAAGCGCGTCTATTCCCCATCCCCACGTGGACCTCATCGGACATGTTGTTCCCCAAATTCGGCTCAGAATGAACAGTACAAGGGAAATAGAAGTACCTCGGTCAAATTTTCATCCTGCGTCAGAGCGGACGACCCTAGATACACGAACCGTTGCTCCCCAGAGGGTCCATCATATATTCCTCCATCGGCAAGGCGTGCGCGCCCGGCACGTTCTCCCATTCGTATACCAGAGATTACATGTCTAACTTGTAACTAAATGAAACGAGATTCAATGCTATCGTCGTCCGCTTTGCAGGGAAGTTTTGAAGACCTTGTCAACCTTAACGAGAAACTGCACATAATACGCAATGGCTTCCAGCAGTGCGCATCTGGCATCGTTCTTACATCCCCGAATGACCGGGGGGGGCATAATATTGACTCTTAGGTTTCCATCTGTTTTGTATTCTGTGCCAGCGATAGTCTCAACCGATAAATAGAGACCAGCTATGTCGTCAAGTACTTTTTTAATTTCGGACCTTCGCTGGGTCTCGTTCTCGTGCCACTTGCACGCGGCCACCATGAGAGCTTGCAGAAGTTCCAGGGATGGAAGGACTTTACAATCGTCCATAAAAGGTCCAAACTCCTCTTGGAGCAAAGTGATGGGAATCGTATCAAAATCGAAGGACGATTGCAGGCGACAGCTTTTTAAGCTCAAGTTTGAAAGGTAGACGGCTTAGACAAAGGACGGTGCACATTTTGCCATGTTGGCCAGACGCTTTCTTTCCGTTATGAGATCGCGATTCGCCGCGTTAAGAGTCATTTTCTGGAGTCGAGTCAGGATCGGGATGAAGGGAAAAGGTGAATAGAGTCCGGAGGAACGAGCAAATCATGTTTGAACGCCGAGACGGACATGGGAAACGATGCGTCAATAGGCAACATATGAAAACCATCGAAACCGTGACAGGGTAAACGACACAGATTTTTCTCAGTAACGCTCAACCCCCCACTCACCAGCGGCCGGAGCCTTCACAATTATGTGGAGGTGTTCGCCATGAGGTTGAACCGACCAATAGTGCGAGATGGACCTCCATGTTTCCAACTCTTCGATTTCCCCAAGATTCCCAAGTTTTATGTCCCTGCGAGATTGCTTATCGTGAGTGTTAAGATCAATCGTCGACCTGTTAAGGTACGGGAGTAATCCAATGTCACTTCACTTAGCGACTCATCAATGGCGCTCACCTTCCACAATTCTAGAGTGTGACATCCTTTAAACTATCCAGTGCTCGCTCGCTTCGTATCGATTTCTTCAAGTCGCTAACCTCATCGCCACGGTAACTGGAAAGACGGTAACTTTGCCTTCTATGAGACACTTAAGCCTAAACACATTTGGTCACCCTCGCACGCTCTCAACGACGTTCGACCATCCATCCGCACCCCTATGACATTCCAGCACCTACAGGCAACATTCTATTGTCTTGCTTTACATGCTCGCTGCGCTATTCCAGCTAAATCTTTTTTTCTTTCCTTTTAGCTATCAAACAGAATCTCATATCATAAGCTATACATCACTGGATATTGCACCATTCGAAAGAACCACGACATCCTCAAAAGCGAGTCCACGCAAATTTGCATTCAGATTAGTGTCGCATTGAGTCTGGAGCCATGTCGTCAACGACAGAAATGCAAGGGGTTCAACTATATGCCCCATGAGATCCGTACGAAGAAAAGCTATCCCGTAGTCGACGAGTTTAGCCGAAACGGGTCCGTGTTCCGGGGATTTTCCCTTGATTAAGTGAGATTGAACAACCTTGATCGCTTCCTGAACTGCATTCGAATCTGCTTAATGTCAGCAGAGGAAATAGAAGTTGATTGATAAAAGCGAACCTAACTGGATCCTGTCCCAGTTGAAACCCCTCAATTTGACGTGAATGTGAAGATTAGGTTCATCTGAAGTAAAAGGGTTGCCGGTATCACCTGGGAAACAAGTGATATACTGTTCAAGGTACTTATTCAACAATTTATGTGGCGATTTCAGACCATTCCTCAGGAAGCATTCTATAAATGATATGGAGAAGCGATATCTATTGCTGGTGAGACTCGCACAGTCGAGAACGACGATTGTTACTCACCGACCCAAAAGGTATTCTCGCATCCGTTGCTGAAGGCGATACCCTGAAGGTGTTTCCAAAACGGAAGCGGGGACGTAGCGTTCAAAGAAGCTCTTCAGTTTCGGCCAGGTGTCGAACATCCCAAGCTCATGAAACACTTCGACTCCACCTACAGCTTCATCTAGGTCTTCCAGCAGTAGACCGTTACTTGATACAACGAGCTTGATCGGCGCTTTGGTGAAGGCTTTAGTCATTTCGCAGACTATTGATAGAAACACTTCGGGCTTGGTGGATGATATGCCGGAGGAGGGATATAATCTGGCGGCCCAATGTGCATCGTCAAGCGCCAAAATGGGCCGTGAGTGTTGGAGATATGTGGTAATAATGTTATTGAGACGATCAATCAATATATTGAGAGCTTCATCCGAGGCGCAGCGAAGCTCGCTGATGATTCGGATAAATGGGTGCCAGCTTCCGCCGTGGGGGTTTAAACGATTGGACAACTGGAACAACAACCAAATGCGCTTATGCTTCTCCTGCAAGCACCCGTCGACTTGGATCACAAGTTGTAGGAAAAACTGGAAAACCACTATCCGCGCGGCCAGGACACTCCGAAAGACCCTAGATGCGATTTCACTGTTTACTTGGTTCTGAGCAACACGTTCCTTGGGAGAGATGCCACGAAGATTGGAGACCCATCTCCTATCCCTAGTGGCTAACTCTAAGGCGTCTGGTATATCTCGAATGCCAACGCCATTCGTATCCGAGGCTGCAACAATGTAGAAACCCCAGTATTTCGTGAGGCCTTCCATGACGCGCCGAGTTTTACCTGATCCAGATGCGTTGCAAATAAGCCTGCCACAATTGCGCATGAAAAAAAAAGTTCAGAGAAATTCAATATAACTACGTACATGTGTGTGTCAGCCCCGAATATCTTCGTGATTTCCTCTTCGTCACACTTTTCGAGATCGTGAAATAGAAGACTTGGGTTGCGAGTGCTATAGCTTGGTATTTGTAGACTTGTAATAAATTCATGAACATTTGGCGTAGCGTGGTCTGGAGGAGCCCAGGTGGGTAACTCGGGATTTTTCAGAAACGCTTCAATTGCTGGTTGACATGACTTGAGCATGGCTTGGATTCGCTCATCGATTTCATCAATAGCCTGAGCCATGTGGAGGTCCTAGCGGGATGAAGAGAATAACGGAGTGAGACATGAAGCACTACTCCTTTCGACGATAACCGCAACCCTCCATGATAGTCTTGGCAGGACCAACTGTGTATGCAAGCGCTCGATTGCACATTATATCAAGTAAGTCGCCACGATCAGCTGGTCCAGGATTTCCTTGCTTACTCGCGTCGTCTCCAGCTGACAGTTTCGTAGCATGCTGAAAAAACAGGAGCCATGGAGATCAGAGAGGCAGGTACAACGTTTCGTCGAAATATACGTTTCCTTCTCTTTCCCAAACAAATCAAGACGAACGACATGGAAGTTCGCGTCATGTTAGGATGACGGAGCCCAAACCATCTGCTCATGTTTGCATGTATGATATTCCCCAAGTGGACCTCATCGGACGCGTTGTTCTCCAAATTCGGCTCAGGATGAAGTTTTAACAGTATAAGGGACATAGAAGCGTCTCGGTCAAACCTTCATTCTACGTCAGAGCGGACGATCACCCTAGATATACGAACCGTTGATCCCCAGAGAATGCATTATATATTCTTCCATCAGCAAGGCGTGCGCGCCCGGCACGTTCTCCGCCCCCGTCCACAAACCGATTCCTCCGATTCTTCCCCCTCTTCATGGTCTTCGTCCTCATCCGCGATGTGCCCAGCCAGTCCCACATCCAGCGGCACCGATGTATTTTGGGCTCATTCGTACACCAGAGACTACGCCCAAGAGTTCGAGCATGCGTAGCATCAAGCGGAGTATTGGAGACGATAATGCTTCGGGCAACCCAACATCCGTTGCTTTTCGAGCTCAACAATAGCAAAGTACCATATCTCGTCTTCCCTGACAATCGTGATAGGCAAGAATTGGCACTTGATAGTCATCCCGTTTACGAGGAGGATGACATGGGACAAACGACGGTGAACACGAATCACGAGATTATCGCTCGTGATCCAAGATTCGCCTCTCCTCTGCAACGTATACAAAGATTGAATGAGGCTTTGATCCTCCGTCGGTGCAGGAATCACGACTGCTGCACGAGGATAAGCCAAAATCTCTCAACGCTGACGAGATTGCAGAGAGAAAAAAAGGAGGAACTAAAGCAGAACAGGCGGACTGGAGCGTTTCCCATGTGGGCAGAGCCCGCACCTCGGGGAATGCAGGACAAAGAGAGGGAAAGGGATCAGACCCAGATTCGTGGATTCGGATGAATCTCAATCCGTTTCCCGTGCTCGATATGTTACTGGCTATGAAGGGCAAATTCTCCAGTCGATTCATGGAATGAATGTTATATCTTCTGGACGCGTCAGCGGTATTTGACAAATTAACATGTGAGTAGACGAGAGAAGGAGAGGGGATCCTGATACAGCACGCAAATTACACATGTCCCTCCATCGGTGCGACGGTAACCATCATATCGGCCTCAATGGTCACGGTCATTGGGATGGAGTATACTAGCATTAAAACTGTGTATGCTACCTCGAAATTACAAACTAACGTATATCGAAAACGTTTAAACATCTGATTTTTGAGGGAATAACATTATATCAAGTTGTCCGGGTTAAAGAATACTTCCGGCTAGAGGTAAAGTCTATTCTTCTTCACTCATTTCCATCAAGCATGATCTCTAATCCTAAGGTCTCCGCTAATTGAAGGAGGTAAATATCCCGTTCATCGAGTTTTGTGTACTGAATGTGCAGATGTTGGAGCTGATCTTGCTTGTGGAACGGAATACGGCGTGACAAGGCCATCGTACCCAATCTGCTTGGCGAACCACCCAAGCAAAAGTCCAGCGAAAGATGTGTTAGTTTGGGCAAAAGGACATTGTTTTTTGCCGATGGCATGTCCGTGAGCGGGATAAGAACAGCGTCCGTGAACATAGCCTGCGCACCCCGCCATATATTTGATATTTGCAGGTCCGTGATACTTGCGCAACTGTCGTGTTCAAGACATTCAAGGAACTCTATATCATCGAAGCCACAGTCTTCAAGGACCATTTGGTTTAATTTGCATTTGGACCTAGAGAAGAAGCGCATGAGCTCCTCCAGAAAATCAGGTACCGCAGTTTTGAAATTGAAGAGAATGTCGGTCAAGGCAGGTAATGTGAGTCGTTCGAGAAGTGGGTTACAAATTTCGAAGACACAGAGATCCAGTTTCCGCAAGCTTCTGTTTGTGACCACTGATTCGCATGGCAAAGATTCAGGGATATCATCCATTAATTTGACCGTGAGGTCTGTTAGCTTTGAGCAGGATTGGATGATAAAGAACGATTCCCGGGTTGGTATGGGACGATTCGCTGACAGTTGAATACGTGTCAATTGGTGCCATGGGAGGGGGGCCGAGGATATGGCGCCCTTGAAAGACCAGTATATACTGGCTAGCTTGGGGCACGAGGCGAACGAGGCGAACGGGAATTGGGTATTTTCAGGAGCCCGCATGGTGAAGGTGCGCAGGCAAGGCATATTTCCAAGTTGAGGTAAGGAGATAGGACAGTCAAGAAATCTAAATTCGACATGCTCCCATCTTGATGCGTAGCTGGTGATTGCATTCACGAGAGCTTCACACAGTGGCTGAAAGTCACCATTTAGGCGTTCAAGTACACGCAACCTCAACGTCAGGGGAAGTTCTCCTGATCGCTTGATCCAAACGTGGGTCACATCAATAGCCTCCTCCTCCGACTTTGACTTTAGCATTGTCTTTGTAAGAGTCAAAAACAAGTCTTGCCACAGGCGTGGTATAGAGAGTGCCAGTGCACGCCACGAGGAACAGACATTACAGAGCAAGAGAGGAGCGATATTCTTGCCAGTGGAATGGTCCCCATTGGAAATTCTAGGCCATAGTGTAACTTCCGGTAAGCATTGGACAAATATCTCCGCAAGGACGTCTCGAGGAAGCCAATTGATAGGAAAATGTGACGTGTCCTTGGTTGGTTGTTGCAGAGTTGTGCCGCTTGCAGACTGTAATTCTTTGATCTCTTGACAGAGTTTCTGACGCTTCCACTTCACATCACCTACCAAGTAATCAGATGATGTGATTAAGGTGCCATAGAGACTACACTTACAATACCCTGAGCCATCCATACCTGTTCGCTTCTTGATGGGAATGGCAACCTAATAGTATTCTATGGAGGAACATAAATCAAGGGAAAGAAATAGAGATAGAAACGTAAACACACCTCTCGTATATCACAGCGTTGTCATGACCTGACGCCGTCAAGGGTCCGTGAGAAAGAAAATCCCTTATCTCGGCTGTCCTATCGTCCAGCATTCAGGGATGTATTACTAGACAAAATGCACCGTCTCCGTCACCCACAGATCAAGCTCAAGGCCGGTACTAGCCCATAGTGCGACTCTGGCAGGACGAACCCTTCACATCAACGCGCGCTGGCAAGGCGTTTCTATTGTATCACATATTATTATTTCAAATGGCATCTGCAAGCGCTAGATTCAAGCTGGTCATCATATCAAGTAAGTCGCCACGATCAGCTGGTGCGGGATTTCCTTGCTTAGTGCGACATGTTGAAAAAACAGTGCGCCGCTATTCAAGGCTGGGCGCACCTGTAGCTGAGCGTATAACGCGACCTCCAAATCCTTGCAATACGCATTTGAGACGGGAATCGGCTATTCAACAATCCTCTGCTCGACGGGAGTATCAGAAACAGGAGCCATGGATTAGTTTGGAAGGTGACGAAATGAAGCATCGAAATATATGTTTCCTTCTCTTTCCCAAACAAATCAAGACGAACGACATATATAGAGGTTTGGGCCATGCGTGACGGAGCCCAAAACATCTGCCCGTGTTTGCATGTCTATTCCCCATCCCACGTGAACCTCATCGGACACGTTCCCCAAATTCGGCTCAGGATGAACAGTACGAGGGAAATAGAAGTACCTCGGTCAAATCTTCACCCTACGTCAGAGCGGACGAGGAGTATTACCCTAGATACACGAACCGTCGCTCCCCAGAGGGTCCATTATATATTCCTCCATCGGCAAGGCGTGCGCGCCCGGCACGTTCTCCCATTCGTATACCAGAGATTACGTGTCTGAGTAACTAAATGAAACGAGATTCAATGCTATCGTCGTCCGCTTTGCAGGGACATACGTACTTTGTGTTCTTTACTGCAATCACTTTGGTCATAATTTCAGCTGTTGTTTTCTTTCTAGCAGGCTGCAGCGCGGTGAGGATCTAGCAAGAACCACCAGAGTAGACGACAAACCTCCTCGTCTTCCAAAACCCCCAATTTACCGGCTTACGGTCGTGGTCTTCCATCCAGCACTTTTGAAGACCTCGTCAACCTTAACGAGAAACTGCACATAATACGCAATGGCTTCCAGCACTGCGCATCTGGCATCGTTCTTACATTCTCGAATGACCGGGGGCATAATATTGACTCTTAGGTTTCCATCTGTTTTGTATTCTGTGCCAGCGATAGTCTCGGCCGATAAATAGAGACCAGCTACGTCGTCGGGTACTTTTTGAATTTCGGACCTTCGCTGGGTCTCGTGCCACTTGCACGCGGCCACCATGAGAGCTTGCAGAAGTTCCTGCGACTTCGGGGATGGAAGGACTTTACAATCGTCCATAAAAAGTCCAAACTCCTCTTGGAGTAAAGTGATGGGAATCGTATCAAAATCGAACGGACGATTGCAGGTGACAGCTTTTTAAGCTAAAGTTTGAAAGGTAGACGGCTTAGACAAAGAGGACGGTGCACATTTTGCCATTTTGGCCAGACGCTTTCTTTCCGGTATGAGATCGTCCGATTCGCTGCGTGAAGAGTCATGTGAATAGAGTCCGGAGGAACGAGCCAATCATGTTTGAACGCCGAGACGGACATGGGAAACGATGCGTCAATAGGCAACATATGAAAACCATCGAAACCGTGACAGGGTAAACGACACAGATTTTTCTCAGTAACGCTCAACCCCCCACTCACCAGCGGCCGGAGCCTTCACAATTATGTGGAGGTGTTCGCCATGAGGTTGAACCGACCAATAGTGCGAGATGGACCTCCATGTTTCCAGCTCTTCGATTTCCCCAAGATTCCCAAGTTTTATGTCCCTGCGAGATTGTTTATCGTGAGTGTTAAGATCAATCGTCGACCTGTTAAGGTACGGGAGTAATCCAATGTCACTTCACTTAGCAACTCATCAATGGCGCTCACCTTCCACAATTCTAGAGTGTGAGGACCAACATCCTTTAAACTATCCGGTGCTCGCTCCTTTTGTATCGATTTCTTCAACCTCATCGCCACGGTAACTGGAAAGACGGTAACTTCGCCTTCTATGAGACACTTAAGCCGGAGAGTGGTAAGCATGGTCGTCGCGTGGGAACACTGTACGCGAGTGATGACACTGCAGGACGTTCACGTCGGTCGTTGATGAGATAGTTTTTCCAAACCTTCAATCCCGGTCGTGGTATCTGGATTCTGCCCTGCTAGTCCACGGTATATGAGCACTGTATGTCCGTCTGCTTGCCTTCTCATCTATCTAGGGCCTATCTTATCAATATCGAGGCTATGCGTGCAGACAGGAAGAAATGCAGTTCCTACAGGATGCCGCAGATCGTCGCGAAGAGGAGAAGCAGGAACTTGAAGCATACGCGGCGGAGCAGGCTGAGACGTTGCAGCAGCTCACAGATGCCAACAACACGCTCAGTGCACGTACCCTGACACTTGCCGAGGAGGCAGCTGGCGGACCTGACAAAATCCGTAAGCAATTGGAGGTACAGCTAGCCGGGTGTCGGAACCAGCTGTTGGCAGCGGAGACGGAGGTGAACGCGATGCGGATGTCTGAACAGTCGCAGAGACTGGCGTTGATGAACGAACTGAATATTGTGCAGACAGAGAACGACCGGTTACGAGACCAAATGAGAGGGCTGAAGAGATAAGAGACGATATTTTAGCATACATAATTATTTTTTTATACGCGGACCACACCAGCTTTTGTGTTGGCATCGAGACATGAGCGCGATTCCGAAATGTAGCACCACGCTTCTCATCACGGCGAAGTGTACAATGGCACGGCAAAGCGCGGAGTAACGCGGTGAAGGTAAATTAATAAAAAAAAGCGGAATCCAACATGCGATGTGTCGTCGGCACACGAAGGTTCAGACGATGATATAGCACCATTGATGGATTGTTTTACCCGGAGAAATGGAAAAAAGAACAACCCCTGGCGGGACTCGAACCCGCAACCTCCAGATTAGAAGTCTGACGTCATAACCATTAGACAACAAGGGCGTTGAAGAGATTATGAAGGGTAGCATGACGGAGGGAAAAGGTACAAGCGGGCAACACGGGTACGGTAACGCGCCGCCTGCGGCGGCCCTTCCCGAGTTGGAACACGTCCCCGTCGTAAAGGATGCCAAATACACACTCATATGTTGTTCCTGGTCAAAATCAAAGTTATCGAAAGGAGGCCTGACCATTATATTCCGCTATGACTTGAGCAATCGCATCCGATTCCTCCTTTCTACTAACGATTTTGAGCTTGACTCCTATAAAAAGAAACGTCTTGCCTCTTGTGTCGTCGATCGCAGTAGGTGGGTTAACTCGATCTTCTCACCAGGGCCCATACAGTGACGTGACCGCAAACTGTCGCAACCGATCCCACTACGTAGCGGGAATGTCTTTCATTACTATCAAACTCAAGAAGGCCAAGGCCCCGACTAGACTTGCATATTTTGATGTACAGCCAAGCTGGGAAGATCTTGCCTCGAAAATCATTGAGCTGTATAAAGTTTCACCAGAGAATGTCAGCGTCACTTTCTTCGACGAAGCCAAGGACACAGTTACTATCACCAGCGAGGAAGAACTTCAGCATTTCTACAAACGCTATTATCAGTCTTCTGAAGAAATCAAGTTTGTTGTGCAGGATGATCGTGAGTGGGCTATTAATCCTACTAATTCCTTACCCTAATTCATCGCTCCTCTATTATCTCTAGCCGCGCTCACTTCCACTTGGTCAGCGGATTCCAATCTATCTGGTCTGTCCGGAGACGGTAAGAATCAGCAGTCAGACTGATCAAAGTGGCTCAATAAAAATTGCTCAATAATAGGCTCAAATGACCGGCTCCAACTTAACTGTTGGGTTCTCACTGTATCCGACAACCCTTTCTCCGTCGACGTTGGAAAAATCATGACGGTGGATAAACTGAAGGAAGTGATCAGGGAAGCTAGATCCACCCATTCCTTCTACGGAAATCGACACAAAGCTTAAAGGTGTTCAAAGGCCGCAGCAGATACCAGGCAGAGTCAAATTAAACCCTCTTGACGAATTATCGGAACATTTCCCCTCACCCCTTCGCAAGCACCTCCATATCATTGTGGAAGCCCCACCTACACGTAAGTATTCTCGTAATTTCTCCACCTACCTCTCTAACTCTACATATCGATGGTTGCTATATGACCATCACCTACTAATTTGAATGGTTTTACGCATACGCTGACGCAATTAACGGATTCATTTGAGTAGCACTATTGATAATGAATGTTAATATGATAATTCGAGGCTTCCACGCAAAGAAACTCCAGTGCTTGGAACCCCTTCAGGTTCATACATAATGAATCATTATTGCTACCTCCCTCGGTCTCTTCAATCTCCAATATCGCATCATCATTCTCATCAACCCGGGGAGGGCATATACGGTACTAAAGTCCTTGTCCGAGAGAAGTACTCCCTTTGGTTCTGAGACAAGTCGTCGAATGCCACCCACAGAGCCAGCTTGGTTACAGAATCATTGAGGAATTCCATGTGAGTTTGAGGCAATTGAACAAAGTCGAGCCAGGGTAATAAGGACGACTTGGTCTCTAATCACGGCGACGGATGACTTCAAATTTACATACGCCATCGTATCCGCGCGCGCTAGATATTTTCGGCCAGATGGCTAAATTGGACCAAGAAAGCAAAAGTTAACGTCACGACTCGGAGCAGTAGGGAGGCCTCGCATACAGCATCTGACAACTCCAAGCTTGGGGAATGTAGCAGACTGTTTCATTTGATTAACACACTAAATAAAAGCTTTTAGTTTGAAATCGAGGTAAAAGTGATGAGATGTATGCGGCGATTCGAACGATAGGCCCATGTGGCAGTGCAATGACTCCCTCATGGCAGACCCTATCCCAATCCCGAACCAGGACGCCCCTCACCTTAATTGTGTTATCGAAGACGAATGTAAACTCTTCCCAGTTACCGTGGGGCGCGATTATGCGGTTAGCGAACTGAAGGAAGTTATACAAGGCAAGGCAAGACACGGTATCTTAAAGGATATTGATCCTCACACTCTGGAATTGTGGAAGGTGAGCGCCATTGATGACTTACGATGTGAAGTGACATTACTTTTCTCAGCCCAAGGACCCTATCGTTGCGAAGCCAGCAAAGACTTTGGCTGTACGTATCGGGTCCCTGGGGGGTCTTTCGGAATTTGCGGTCATATTAGAACCTACGGACAGCGTCTTCGATATCTTTTCAATGTCTCCTCCCAAAGACCACATCCACATAATTGTGCAGGTCCCGGCCGCTGGTGAGTGGAAGTAAATCTCCGCGACTGAACGTTGCTGACGAGAACCTTTTTTCCTTTATTAACTCCACCTGTAAATGATTGTATTTCCGCCTCCTCCCGCATTTTCCTCCTCATCTCCTCATCTCATTTCTCTTCATCGTCCTTTTCCCCTCTTCCCGATCCCGACCCTTCCTCTCCGATCGTTATCTTCCACGTCCAATCTCCTTTAGGTGGCAACGGGAAAAAGACCATTACTCCATCCAACTCCACTACTAGTGTTGGTGTCATCAATAAGGAGATCAAAGAAGAGCTCAAGTCGCTTCAACCGGCAGTCGAGGCGTTTCTGAAAAATCCTGAGTTGCGCATCTGGGCTCCTCCGCAGCACACTATGCCAGACATACAGAAATTTTTTACGGAGCTTCGAATACCAACCTATCCCAATGGCAAACCAAATCTTCTACTTCATGATCTCGATAAGTGCGATGGCAAGAAAATTCAAGAGGTGTTCGAGGATGCTACACCCATGTATGTAGTTATAACTTCTCCGAACTTTCTTTCACGCACAATTGCAGGTGTATCTGCAACACATCTGGATCGGGTAAAACCCGGCGCATCATGGAAGCCCTCACGAAATATTGGGGTTTCTATCTTGTTGCAACTCCGGATGCGAATGGCGTTGGCATTCGAGATTTGCACGACGCCTTAGAGTTAGTCGCTAATTATCAGGAGTGGGTCCCCGACCTTAGACCACTCGCTCCCGAGGAACGTACTGTTCAGAACGGTATAAATAATCAAATCGCATATAGGGCCTTTCGGAGAGTCCTGGCTGCGCGGATAGTGGTTTTCGAGCTTTTCCTACAGGTTGCAACCCAGATTGATGGGTCCTTGCAGGCAAAGCATAAGCGTATCTGGCTGTTGTTCCAGTTGTTCGACCGACTAAACCCTCAGCGCATAGGCTCGCACCCATTTATCCAGATCATCAATAAGCTTCGCAACGCCTCGAATGACGCTCTCGATGCATTGGTTAATCGCCTTGATGTCATTATTAAGAAATATTCTCTTCACTCCGAGCTCATTTTGGGGCTCGACGAAGCGCAGTGGGCTGCCAGATCATATCCCTATTCCGGCATGTCATCCTCCAACTCCGGAGCATTTCGATCAATAATCCGCGAAATGGTTAAAGCCTTCACCAAAGCACCGGTCAAGATCGTTGTATCAGGTACCGCTGTGTTGCTCGCAGACCTAGATGATAGCGTAGCCTCTGGAGTCGGGAAACCTGCTCATAAATTCAAAATGTTTCATGAGCTTGGGATGTTCGACACCTGGCCGAAACTGAAGCTATTCCTTGAACGCTATGTCCCGGCTTCCATTTTAAACACCCCTTCATGGCGTTGCCTTCAGAAGCGGATGCAAGAATACCTTCGGGGTCGGTGAGTTAGAGGCCGTCGTTTTTGACTGTGCAAGTCTCATTGGCAATAGATATCGCTTCACTGTATCCTTTCTGGAGCTCTTCCTGATGAATGGCCTGCAATCGCCACACAAATTATTGAATAAATATCTGGAACAGCATATCACTTGTCCCCCAGGCGATACTGGTCTCCCCTTTACTTCGGGTGAACCTGACCTTCACATCAAGGTCGAATTGAAGGGTTTCGATTGGGAGAGGCTCCGGTTATGTTCGCTTTTGTCGTTCGACTTCTCGTTCCTCTCTCTGACATTGAGCAGATCCGATCGCAACTCAGGAAGCGGTCAGGATTGTGCAATCCCACTTGATTAAGGGGGAATCTCCGCACTACGGGCCCGTTACTGCCAAACTTGTCGAATATGGGATAGCTCGTCTTCGTGAGGATCACGATGGGCAAATTGTTGAACCACTCGCATTTCTATCGGCAATACAGTGGTTCGAGGCTCATGACATCACAAAATTGTCTGCAGACATACGACTACGAGCTGGTGATGGGAATTCACGTGAATATGCTTTCGAGAATGCAATGGTTCTTTACTTGCTTCGAGGGTTAGGAACTCCAGTTTTTCTCAACACGATTTTCCACTTTGTCCCCGAATTCACCCCTTCATGGGCAGATGAAAAGGCTCAGATTCAAGTTGTGGCACGTCTCGGTGGCGACTATATACCTGTGAACATTATGGGAGAAGCTCCGCAAAACCCAGGTCTTTGCATTGTCCATTATGCAGAAACTATCAATGACGTTATAAACTGGATTGAAACTCTCGATCCTGCCCCGGCAATACTTATTTCAAGCAATTTATTTGGCCCGGATGTTTTATTAAAGGTCAAGTTATGGTCAGAATCAACAGCTAAACCTAGGATTGTCATTGTGATGGCTCAACTTAAGTCCTACACCCGTGGTAACAAAGCAACCCTAGATGCGCAGACGCTTAGCAAGGCTCTCACTTCTCTGCATCCACTGCACTGGTTCGAGCAATTGGTGCGTCGGTTAGTTTGGTCACTTCCTTTGGCTCATTAGGATTCTTGTGGTAGCCAGAGCAACAACGTCAGAAACTCACCGATGCCCTAAAAAAATATGATGTCCTCCGTGTTATAGCTGGCTACCCATTGACTCCCGATTTCGGGTCAGAAGCAAAATCTGTCACGCAGGCCATTAGTAGGTTTGACTCAAGCGACGCACTATCATGGATCAACCTAGAGCCATTTCTCCAATTTTTTGGGTTGGAAGGCAAGGCTTTGAATGTGCTGGAACCGATGGAGAGTGCGCTTGCCCGCAAGCGAAAAGCAAGTGAGATGAACTAATGCTGATGTAATATGAGCCTATCAACTCCCTGTATTAAACATGTATGACCAGACGAGCCTTCCATTGATGCATTGTTTACGCGTGAGGCCTTGAGGCTGCGAGGGCACGCGGCAGACGTGAGCGCGCGTGAGCTGCCGGTAAATTCTGATTGTCACTCAATTTGATCCGTCTCTCCGCTGCCACTCCCTATATTTTACCAATGTTTTCATTCCCCTCCTCCTCCGCTTCTTCCGGGCATACCTTCGTCGCTTAGACATGCTCTCGAATGAAGGCACGCAAAATTTCCAGTTGCATACGCTCACTAATTCGCTGACGCATATGAGCCTCCAACAAAGCGAAGTGAAGAAGTAAATGGTGAAGTTGAAGAGGGTATGCGCATTTGAAATTCAATGCTTATTGTCAGACGTGATTGCATTCTGGCTTGATCTCTGGGTCGCTCCGATCCGTCAAGAGACTGTTTAACGGGATCCCGGTTGTCTAGGGGATGTTGACGTTCCAGCAACGTTCGATGTACTTTACGGATTGCCTGTTTCCTTCACGAAAGGTGGCATCTTGATAAGGAGCGAGTATAAATCCGCAGAGGAAGATATAGCGATTCATCGACCGCTTGTGAATGCCGTCGTCATTGTTGGTCATAGGCATCGGTAAGTCAGTATCTCTTTACGTGGTAGCATAAGGCATGACAAAATAGCAGGAAAATCTAGTTTCCTGTTTTATCTGTTGGCCCGTCGCCTTCTTGCTCGAAAGCCAACTATTTTCCAACGGGATGCGAGATCTATCTATTTCTTCTCTGCTACGGGTGTTCGGCGGCTATGTATCCCGTGACACTGTCAATCGATCAGTTGAATTCTCGGAAACTTGGGCCTTGCTCGACGCAAAGCAGGTGGACAAGACTGCTCCAATTTTCTTGATAGATCGCTCCGACCTTTTTCTTGTCATTGCCTCGTCACCGCGTCCATCACACTGGCAAGAGCATTACCGACCTCCTTTCAAGATATGGCTCATGGAACCATTTGGGTTGGAGGAGCTCATTCAAGCGCAAGTATTTCTCATTACCTTATGTTGTTATGATGTTCAACGAATATTTTAGCCGTCAACTCCAGCAAATCAAACGCAGCGAGACATCAATCCAGCAGTTTCTGCAGGAATATGGCCCGTCTGCTCGTGACTGCTATGCATTCTGCGAGTCAATTCCAGATTATTACGAATACCACATACGTGACAGGGTGAAAAAAATCGCTTGGGATACCGTTACAGATATGTTGACGGCTCGAAAGGATTTTGCTGGTTTGGATGATGGATCCCATAAGCTTATTCTTGTCCGTCCTTTGGCGCCCGAAAACCGTTCATCTCTTCGTTGAGCATCATTACGAAGACCGTAGCTCGCCTCTTGCACGAGCGCGATTCCGATGCACAGTGGCAGAATGCACGGAAACTGTACAAAACACTCCGAGCTGATCCATACAGTAGATCTACTGCTGGGAAGCTCCTCGAGCCGCCGTTTCATGCCTTGTGCATGAAAGGAACATCATTTCGACTCTCTTCGATGAATGTGAAACCTGGTGGACGGACTCTCACTAATGACAGTACCAACTACCACACAACATTAACACTACCTCCGCAGCCGCGCATTGTTTTCGATCGAGAGCATCCTATTACAACTCTTTTGGCAAATCACTAACTACCAACCAAAACATGGGACCCAACCCTCATATGACTCGTTTGTTTTCGGCCTTAACCACCCTGTCCATCTCAAAGGGATCAGTAAACTAATTGACCTCGCGGCACAGCTGGGAGTTAATGATCGAACATTCCAATTTGTTGCAGTAGTACCTGAGGACGACAAGAATTGCCAGTGCCTAAAAACAGGAGATTTTTGTTACACATGTTTTGTATTGAAGTTACAGATAACGAACTGTATGATTAGATTTCTAAATGCACTATAATGTAAAAGATTGGAAGGAGAACACACAATACGTAAGGTTCCGAGGCCGAATTCAGATTTGGTGAGTCTCACGCTGGTGCACGAGATGCAGGATGGCTTCAACGCCCGCGCCGCGCTCATCGTCGCCGTTGTCCATCGCATACCCCGTCCCAGACCATGACCCTGCTACCTGGCCTCGCCATTCTCCAACAATCACCCGCCCATTCGACTTCAATGACCCTCAGGTCAGAGAACGCCAGCGCACGCTGGACGTCGACATGGCTCTTCAGATCTCCAGAGCCCGCAGGGAGGCGATTCACCATTCACCGCACTCTGCCAACTTTGATCTGGGCCAGAGTCAACCGTCAGCAGAGCTAGGCTATTCGCTTCCTGAGGAACGCGAAATAGAACGAACCACCATGACGGCTACCCCAAATGGCGTTCTTCTGCCGGACGACGATACCGTTGGCCCGTTACATCTGGAGAGTCCTCCGCACCACCCACCATCACCAGGCGAATCTTCTCTATTCGCTGTACTAGACGCACATGCCGCACCTCCCCGTCAAGAGGATGATTTGGTATCCTCTGCTCGCTACGACCTTCCCACTTATCAAGCAAACATTTCTCGCTCCAGTTTTGATTTCTATAGAATGGAGCAATTCGCCGCTCAGGAAAAGGCAAAGTTGGGTATCTCTCCACCCATTGACTTGCGTCCTCACAGATCGGGTACAAATCACACTGCTGCCAGCTCACTAGAAGCTCCTTCTGCAGTTCCGCAGAACCTCGAGGGTGGGCTTGCCACAGAGGCCGTCTCACCTCGGGAGGGAGCTGAATCCATATTTCCATCTCCAACGCAGGTAGCCTCACCCACAGCAGACGACACAATCTCCAACCGCTTGCGTTACCGCAAACTTAGCCAGAGCAATCCACGACCACGCGTACACCGCAAAGGCATTGGCGGCAAACTAGCTCTTTTCGAAAGTAGCGCGAGTGAACTTCCACATTCCCTGTCTGCTCGACTAGGTGCTGTGTTTGGCGGAGCTAGCGGTAGTGGAGGAAGCCACGACCATTACGTTCCTCCTCAAGTGAATCGCGGAGACGGAATAAGCGGGATACTCAACACAGGTCACGACCGGCCGTTCCGTTTCTCGTTCTATTCCAATTCCCTAACCGCAACGATACACGCTCGTAGTTTGAGCGAACTGCCCGCGGATGGTCAATCATTCAGGGATCTGTTCTCGGGTATACACCCACCTCCCTCACCAGACATGAACAAAACCAGATCAAGCTCGTCCAACCCCAGATTTGACCCGGCACGCAAACACACATATAAATACAACGAAAGAGGTGTCGGCGGCGATTCGGATACTTCAGCGTGGTGGTTGGACGTCACCTGCCCCACAGAGGAGGAAATGAAGATGCTCAGCGAAGTGTTTTCCATCCATCCTCTCACGGCGGAAGATATTCTCATGGAAGAAACGCGCGAAAAGATTGAGCTGTTCAAGAGCTACTATTTTGTTTGTTTCCGCAGTTTTGAGCAAGATCAATATAGTCCTACATACCTTGAGCCGATTAACATGTACATCATTGTCTTCCGAGAAGGTATTCTCTCTGTATGTGGTCTTTTACTTCTTTTTTAACTCCGCTGACACTTGATACAGTTCCACTTCCAACCCACTTCGCATCCTCAAAACGTTCGTCGCCGGATCAAACAATTCAAAGACTACATCACCGTCACCTCTGACTGGATCTCATACGCCCTCATCGACGACATCACCGACGCTTTCGGACCTCTCATCCAGGGTATAGAGTATGAAGTCGACAGCATCGACGAGCTGGTGTTGATCCTCAAAGGAGTCGAGCAGAACTGACATGTTACGTCGGATCGGGACCTGCCGGAAGAAGGTGATGGGTCTATTACGGCTGATGGGTAGTAAGGCGGACGTTGTGAAGGGTTTGGCAAAGAGATGTAATGAAAACTGGAGGATGGCGCCTACCTCTGACATTGTGCGTTTTTCCCTCTCTCTCGTCGAATCAACAAATGTAACAACCCGCACTAGGGCCTCTATCTATCCGACATCCAAGACCACCTCATCACTATGACTCAAAACTTGAACCATTACGAGAAAATCTTATCTCGTTCTCATTCAAACTATCTAGCCCAGATTTCAATCGAGATGACGGATGCGAACAACCAGATTAATGATGTACTCTCAAAGCTCACTGCGCTTGGTACCGTGCTCGTTCCGATGAACTTGGTTACGGGTCTATGGGGGATGAACGTTCATGTCCCAGGTCAAGACGTACCCGTACGTTCGCTTTCCCCTCTCTTTTCTTGTTTGCACCTCATTTTTTGTTACTAGGGATACGCGTGGTTCGTCGGCATCATCGTCTGTCTAGCGGCTTTCGCTCTTCTCGGCGGTTACATCACTTACAGACTGATGGTTCGCAAATAACCATATGAGTAAGACATTTATTGCATCATATATATTTCTTCGTTCAAACTACTATTTTTATACGATCATATACGATTAATCGTGATCATTCTTCACCTCGCGCGTGTGTGTGTTATGTAGTAAAACCTAGTAGCACAGTTGTAGAGTCAACGGAGAGGAAAACAAAAAGGGAAATAGAACAAATAGCGAAAAAAAAGGCAATAATTAAGTTAAAAGCAATGCGTTGGCAGAAGCGAATATACTACTACAAAATATTCTTTCTTCCGTTTCTTTCATGATTGTGCTCCAGTCGTTCTGCGTGATCACCGGATCCGTTTCGCATAGGATACGAGGTAGTCGGTGAGGAACGAAGGTCAATTGGTTCATTTGTGGGAGAAACGATGAGTGCGAGAGACGGTGAGAGTGTAGGCGCAGGGCGTGGCGGCATCGGTTGTGGTTGGAGCGTAGGTGTAGGCGCCTGAGACGCGGGGGATTGAGGTGCCGGTGGGGAGAGCCCTTGCACGACCCGCCGTTTGGGTATCGGCTCAGGTCCGGCGGAAGTTGTCCGCGATTGGTCCTCACTTGCGGGTGACGCAGTCTCGGCGTGCTTTCGCTTCCTTGGTGGAGGAGGTAGTAGGTGGCGGACATGGAGCTTCGGGGATTTGAATCTGACGCCGCTGTGTAGAAGGCGGTCTTGATGGTGTTGTCATGGGCGCCCATCGTGACCATGGCGGGGGTGGGGGTGCATGTGGCTGGCCCAATAATGGTGATGTGTCTATGGGGCTGGATAGAGGTCCTAAATGTACTGGTACGGGAACGGCATAGGGGGGCATGGGGCTCGGCATTGGGTGAGGGTAATGTGGTTGGATAGGTGGCCTGGGGAGACTGTTTGCAGGAAAGACCTCTGGTTGGCCAGGTTGGAACCTGACGAGTTCAAGGTGTATAGGGGGCGTATACGGTGGTGGAAGCTTCCTCATGATAATGTCTTTGCTGAAAGAGTCCAACATCAGCTTCGTATTGACAAAGCAATCAGGATCAGGAAGATCGGCTGCTAAACAGATGTCAAATTATGTAAAAACTTGCAGACGACAAAACATACACATATATTGCACCCTCACTTCGGTATGAGGATAATTTTTGCTCTTCCGCACACAGCATAATGGGCAAGTGAATTGTCGTGGAACACCAGGGATTGACTGGAAAATTGACGCAAACGCCATGATATTTCTTGTTGCAACTATCACATTCCACTGCCGAAGCATTGAGTAGTTCTGGACGAGTTCCTCGACAGACACAACGAGTTCCATCGCTCCAGTCCTGATCCAAGTCTGGGCCAAATGTGAACCGTGGTCTACGTCTCTTCTTTGTCTTCATTGGCGGAGGACGGCCCGCAAGGATCCGGTGTAGCCCAGCCAGATCCAAACCAAAGGATATGTCAGGGATGTGGCGAAACGGCAAATTGGATCTTGTACAGTTTTCGCATAAAATGCCGAACCTGATGAATGTACTCAGACTTCTGGTTCGCTGGTTGCGAGGCAAAGTGCAGAAATTGTCCGATGACGTTTGAAAGGCGGTCAAGACGGTGAACCATGATTTCAATTTGCTTCCAGTCAGGAGAGTAGATTCTGCTGATATCCGGTGCTCGTTGCAGTAATGCGGTGAGGTGGCAGAAATGCCAGGTTCGTTCCTTAAGGATCGCGCCATCCCAATGGTGGTGGTCGCAGAAGGGACAAGAACCTCCTGTCTTCGCACATTCCCCGTGGAACCTAGCAAAGCAGTGGTCGCACTGCACCGCATCTGAGACTATGCCTTGCGGTGGAGGCCGGACAGACGTGTGGCAAATGCATGTGAAATATTCGTCTCCGGGAGGGATGTCGTCCTCGCAACGAGTACACTCGACAATATCATCCAAAACCTTCTGTCCATCTAGCCGGTGATGATGGGGGGTATACCACGGTATCTTTGTTAGCCAGAAATGATGTTCGTTCACTTGCTTCTCAAATGCGTCGAAGGTTGGGAGTGTGAAAATTCTAAGATGCTCTTTGGCATAGCCTATCCATTGACCGAACGTGTCAAATGGGTCTTCCGCGTCCTTCTCGTGACGGTATCGATGCTTTAACACCGTGTCACATCGTTTTTCCAGATCGATGGCGATCCCTGCTATATGTTGTAACTCTTTAACAGCGGGTATGCTAAAATCCTTCTCCGCGCGGTTGACCAGACGCATTATATCTTGAGGCCTACCCTTCGCATGTTCCGAATCAGGATGAAGCCATGCCAGGGCTTGCTTCTCGTAATCCTTCGCCTTGGCTCTGGCAGCCATCACCCGGTCGAAAATGGCCGGATCGTATGGAATCGATGGGTTCGAATTGGCCAAGTCTTCTAGCTCAGGGATGGTTTTCACCGGTTGTGCAAGGATATCCTTTGCGCGCTCCTCCCAAGCCTCGCCAACCCTTTTTCGCGCTTCTAATTGCTGCATATGCTTGTTGTCGAAAGGCAAGTTGCAGGTACGAGCACGGTAGATGAGCTGACGAATTTCGTCCAAAGTTATTGTGGCATCTGCATCCTCGAGTTTCTCTTCCAATTCTCGGACGAGCTCGACCCTGTCCACAATTTTCTCAACTTCCGCCAGCTCTTCTAAGAAAACGTTGAGCGACGATCCTTCCAGAAGAGCCTTCCTGCATTCCTGAATAAACTCTTCCCCTTCCTGAGCACGCGCGCCCGGGGCGAGTAATATCCGTATGCCTTTCCGAAGATTGTCAACTTTCTCCCAAAGTTGTGTAAGAGATCCTATCTCTGGACAGTCGAAACCCAGTTCCTCCACTTGACGAAGAACTTGATTCAAGTCATCTAGGTCACGTTCTGGCCTTTCACTTGTTTCGCTTGATTCAACACCCGCGGGTGCGTCATTCGACGCACGACCTCGAGAACGGCGGGGTCGCTTGCGACTTGGTTTGCGGGTGAGGAAGTAATTCGCGGATTCGACCCATTCATTTCCTCTATTAACACATCTCCGCAGCAACGCCATTTCAGGGAGCTCGATGTTATTGCGTTCTCCCTCCGCAAGAAGAGCGCGCAAACTGCGAAGTTGTGGCCTCCCGCTTTCAGCGAGCAGCTTGTTGTATTTAGCCCGCCAAGCTGAGGGTATAGCCGCACGCTCCGCAACCTTAGTCTGCGTCTCCAGTAGTTCTTCATCAGAAAACCTCTTTCTCAGGGTTATGCTATGATTTGTACGCTCCGAATTGCACAAAAGATGAGCATGCTCCACGCACACAACCCTTGAGGTGCATGAACACACGATTTGGGATAAATAACAGAAGGCCTTGCAGACGGTACACTGATATTGTTCCTCGGGTCGATCCTCAGGCTCCAGGGTTTCAGCATAACTGCGTGATCGCGCCTTTTGACGGTCATTAATCTCTCGCTGTGTCATTTCTTTGAGGCTATCAATCAACCTAAATACAATTGTCACGCTGTAACACCGCCATGAGCAATCTTTCACCTACCACATTGCCGTTTTAATGGACTGTGTTTGTTGCGTAATAGTTATTAATAGTTCATCATGCGAAAACACCGGCAGTTTCCTGTGTTCTCGATATCGATGAACGCATTCCCTGCCATAGGGCAGCCAGTCGGGTAGTGCGAAATTAACGGCCTCGTTGAAATTCAACTACTCATTTTGTCAATATCATAATTTGCAATCCACAATTATGCTTACGCCATGATTAAAACCAGCATGGTATGCTTTTGGAAAGGTGACAACAAATTCGCCGGCCCGCTGATTACAGGCATAGACGCGGACCCCAGCTTCTGATACGCGCTGCGGGTTCATAAGGGTGACAAGCTGGAAGAGCAGATCGGGCTGGGCTTCAAAGAGATCGGGGGCCTCATATTTAATAGCCGCTTCGAATTTTTCCGCGTCTTCTCCAGGGATTCCATACCATGTCTTCGTCTCGCCCCAATGCACTAGCTTAGAGGTCAACCAATGTTAATCAGCCACAAAAGAATGTATACGTACTGAAGTTGATACTGTACGTGTAATGGTCCTGAAATTTATGATTTTTGAAGTCCAATTTCAAATTAATCATAGAATTCACGAACCTCGTTATGCCAGCAAAAGGTGGAAAATGCCATACCGACGTAAATCCACGGAACTGTCATGCCAGATATATCTGATTTAATATACCGCAGTAGCGATTCCGACAGAATAGGCATGTTATTGAGATTCCATGGGTCCTTAGAATACGGGTTTAACGGATGCGTTTCCAAAGTCGGCATAGCGCTAGTAAAATTAAGTTGAGTAGCGAATCACAATGCTATCACTTTCCTTACCTTCCATGGGTAGTTGAATGAACATCGGCGCCATATTCAATTTCAACAGTCTCATTCTGGGACTGGACTAGGCGCCAGAACTCTTCTTCTACATCGTATTCCGAAATTACCACGTTCCCCATTCGGTTATTCATAGGGTGATCTTCGAGTTTATTAAGAGCAGTGGGGGCCGGCGGATGAGATGTAAACCACATTCGACGGAATTCGAGGTCCCTGGCTTGGAAGCTTGATAGGCTGTGTTCTTCTCCCTCGTCAAAGCCAAAATCTCCCCCCGTCCCTGCAAGGCATGTGAAACAAAACCATTGCTCCTTCGGGATGACATCCAGAGGTGGATCAAGGCAAAACATGTGGAATCCTGCGATTGGAGCATAGGCATCAAGTTCTCACAGAGAGACAGTAATCTTTTTTTACCACAGTCACAGCCATCACATAACAACATCTCTTCGCCTCGATCCTGCTTGTGGCAAACTTCACAGCTTTGCTATATACGCATTTTTGAACATCAAGAAGGCATATAAGGCAATTTCGGCTATTTCTTACCTCCGCTGTCCCTTTTGTATCGGGCTTATCATAGAACGTAGGCGGATGCACTGCCGATGCTGAGATCGCTAGCGATGAGCGTGGGACATTGCCCTGAAGATCAGCTATTTTTTCTCAGCTTCAAAATGTGTTACACATCAGCGCCAGGGTGAACGTACTGGATTGATCTTGCGACATAGTCCTAATACTTCGCCGAGTCTTTAGAGTTTTAACTCCGTTAACTTCTTTTGACTCGCTCTCATCGGGCGGCTCGGAAAGAGGACTGGATCTCGCAGTCACGGGACTGGAAGGTGGACTTGATGTTTCTGCAGTGATGACGCTGGTACTCAATCGAGAACTTTTGGGAGTAGATCCACCTTTAATTGCTAGAGAAATTGCTGACGAGTTTCTAGCTCGATCGCAAAAATGTTCGTACGGAAGGATAACTCGACTATATGAATTCCTGAGTTGTGTAGACAACCCAGGAATGCCACGATAACCAAGGATTCTTCCAAGATCGGACCATTTCTTGTTCTTAGTGACCTAGCGTACGAACGGGTCAGCGTTATCAGATGAAATACGTTAGTCAGAAGGGTCTACCGCATCATAGCCACCCATCTTCTGAACTTCTTTTCTCAGAAGCCAAAGATCGACGGGTTTGTGATTGATTGTAGGCACCGCAATCCGTGGATTACCCTGTTGCTTGTGGAATCGATACAATTGTTCCAAAAAATTCACTTTGGCCCTTGATGAGGCCTCGATTGAATTTAGTTGCTGTACACGAGTCTTGAAACGGAAAGCCTGAATATCGTCATAATGAGTCAGTAAGAGTCGTCATTAACAGAGTTCAACACAACCTCGGTGTCCGTAACAAATGGCATCCTCCAGCCGTTAGGAGGGACAATTTTGCAAATGCCGTAATGCTTCGCATGGTCAGAAATCGATTTGATGTAGGTCATCGGGTCCCGGAACTCCTCGAGCGTAGGATAGTATTCAGGGCAGTCTTCGAGTCCAAATGGACGAGATACAACACGGAGAATGCCATCGCTTCGAGGACTGCTTGTCTTGACGGAAGAGAGGTTTAATACGGGAGAGACAGCTATAGGCTGTGAGTCGCGACGCATGGTAGATGAATCGTAGGGATTGTCGTTATCGTCCGGGCCTACTGATGAGGACCTCGTGTGGTTGTTTAGAGCTACCAATGCATCCGTCTTGGACTTGCGAGGCGCTCGCTTCGTTTCTGTTGGTGGCACTTGCTCTGATATTGTCGACCCCGCAACCTCCCCAAAATCCGTCTGGATAGGTACGGCACCCTCAACTGGGATGTGAAGAGAAGATGTAAACGTAGCATCTGGATTATTTGAGTAGTTTGAAGGTAAGCAGCTTGTGCCGGCCTGAGAAGCGCTTTCACTTGAGAATCGGGGTGATTTTCCCCTCCGAGAAGGGCTTCCACGAGAGATACTAGCAGAGGGACTACCGCGCATGGTTTCTGGGATGCCCACTTGTTTTTCTGAGCAGCCGAACCTCAGCGTTCAACGTTTCGCGGCGTAACAGTGCCAAGGGAGTAAGTGGCGGAGTTCCAATATTGCAGTTATAGGTGAATTGATTCGGCGTGGGTAAAGTCTGGCCCAAATTGAGCCACATCCCTGGACATCTCAGATTTACCTCCTGCTGTCAGTGTTACATGACTAACGTTTGGTTGATGAACAATAAATAGAACACATCTTCAAACAGGCCATGCGGCCAGTGCTCGACGGGCGCCCTTGCCCACATTGCCCGGACGACGTGCAGAAGAGCTGTGGCTCAGTGGCTGAGATCAATATTCAATATTGCGCGTGGCACGACGCAACCGCACGATGCGAATGATTGGACCTGGATCCGAGCAGCCACAATATTCAGCTCTTGTGCGCAGCTGGCCAAAATAAGGGTTTCTCAATATCGGCACAACAGACGGGAAATGCCGCAAGTCTATCACGGTTTAGTGTGATGATGTAAATTCATCGTGTTAATTGAGCACCGAAAGATATGCATATGTTAAAGAAAGACGCAGTTAATTTGCCAATCTTGCGAGACAACTGATACACGTGTGGTCAACTTACGGACACTATGGCACCTTACCCGAGCTGTATGCCAGATAGCTCATGCAGAACACGTGCATTTAGCATCAACACTCTATTCCGAACCCTGAAACGGAAACACCGCCCAGAAACCTGCCATGCTTTGGGGTTCGGAACACGCCTTTCCCTACACAGAGAAAGCTGACTAACCTAAAACCTCCGCAGACAGATACTAATAGGGGATTTGAATATGATTATGGCAGCCGCTAACCGCCTTAGGACAACCTTCCAATATTAACTTGGACGCACGCAGTATTATTCGCCTTGAGCAAAGCTGAGAACTGTACCCTACTGAGCCTGACCAAATGATGAACGACTTTAGAGAAGGCCTTTTGATGGGACAAGGTAATATTTCTCGACACCTCAAATATAAGGAGGCCGATTCTCGGAATCACTTTAACCGCGAAGGCTGCGCTAGTACATGAATATCGTAATCTCAGAAACGCCGTTAATGCGACCACAGATAAAGCTCAGCTTACTGTCTCCAGGTCAAGTTTTTGTTATTTAGTCATGCGCTAAAGGAAGTAGCCAGGTGAGGAATAAAAGAAAGTAACGGTCGTTGTCAAGTTGCTCCCGTACTAGGTGTGGCCGCTGCTTCCAATTATAGACTGTGAACACACATCCGTCAATCCATTTGTTCCTACTAATGGAGTTCTTGTTTCCTCCAGAGTTGGGTCAGGCGCCCGTTCTCGAATGGGTGAAATCAGAAGAAACGAGGCATCACGGGCATTACCAAGATGGAACTGTGCAGGCAGCGATAACGTGGACACCAAAACAGAACGGACTGGTAGACCTAGAAGGTTTCGGCGAATATAATTCAATAGAGTCTCGAAAGTTGGGAACTATCGCAGATGGTTAATTCGTTACACTGCGGGGAATCTACCACTTCGTATCTTCTTTGCAATACCACAGGCATTGAACGTGAGCAACGCGGTGAGCCTATATGTCGAAGGTGGTTGGGTATCTGGTGACCTAATGACCCGCTTTTGCTGTCAGTATCAAAGGTCCACATGTTTGATTCATTGCCGAGTAAACGGCGGAGTACAGGCGGGGACGAGCAGGCAAGAACTAAGCATCGATAAACTGTGCCGGGAGTGACTATGGAAAATCCGACGATCTGGAAGGCGATGAAAATAGTGGGTGTGGAGTTTGAAGGATCAATGGAGAGGAGGGCTTCTAGACGACAAGGGTTAGACATTTGGTGAAGTTTGAACAGAAAGTGAACGGACTGGTACAGGGAACGCGGGAGCAGTTGCGGTCAAGCTAAAGTCAAGTAGGGCGTGCTGCTTCGTTCTCCGCATGGTGACACTCATGCGTTACTATTCAAGGTCAACTTTGGTCTCGCCCCTAGCAAACGAACTAGACAATGCTGCGAACACGGTAAAAGTATGCAGGGTTAGTCCTTCCACGTGATGCTCGTCTCCAAGTCGGGAACCTGTTCATGGCTGAATTTGCTGGTGACCCAGCCCGACGGTCGTCCATCACCATTCTCAATTCGCCGGGAAGCGGAAGACTTCCGCTTCGTACACAATGACAACACTCCTAGGCCCTTCCCTGGGAACGTTTTCCCAGAGCCTCGGTTCAGAGAAAACCGTAGGCTTAAGCGAATGACTGGCAGGGGCCAAAAGACAGGGGGAAGAAGCTTTATGGCATTACGGGTCAAACGGAACTCTAGGGTGCAAAACAAACGCTTCGATCCCTCCCGTTTGAGCAAACAACTTGTGTACGAGAAGAAGAAAAAAGAGGTCAACACACTGGTCCAGCATACATTCTTGGTAGGGTTCTTCTACATATCATCGTGCCAAATCAGGGATGCTGTCGGAGGTCATTGGGTTGAACAAAATGGAAGTGACTCAGTGGGGCTGTAACTTTCAGTTTTTGCACATGTAGAGGTTGACGTTGATCGTGGGGCGTCGAGAGGTACAGTGGAGTAGGATGGATGCGTCATGGCGGTGATGGGAGGGTTTCTGTTACTGCGAGGTGGTTAGGTTGGACAGAAAAAGGACGAGTTAATGGGCATGCCATGTGCCGTAACGCGACCAGAGGCAACCCTGGCAGTCAACAGGTTTCCCTTCGCACTGAATCTCCATCGTGCGAGCGTCCTCAATGAAACGTTGGAGGGCATGAGTAGAGGAGCGACGAATGATGTCTGATAGGCTGATATTGCACAACATGTACGGACCACTGTGCATACGGTTACGGTTAAATCAACTTGAACATCACCCCCTCCCAAGCGCTCCATCTGCCGTACTCAGTGCAGGAAGTTTGGAGACATGAGAAGTGAGAAGCACGTAAAACCTTGGTTTGAAAGCGCTAGCCTGGGCAAGGTTCGCAAGAGTCTTGCTCGGCAAAGGCCGACTCCTCCTCGCGTTCGCCCACATATGTGAACGATCTTGAATCACTGCACTCACCCAAATCCTCTCAAATCGACAACGACATCGGCTAGAAGTAATGCCTACCTGCTCGTTTCCCGTGTCTCGCTCACTTTTAGCCTAGCGCCAAAAATGCCATCGGTGACCGCCTCAGCGCACACTCTCCAGAGCTTTACCTGCTCGACCTTGCCATAGCGGCAGACATGCTTCTCTGATCTCCGCCAGTCGCCCCTGATCGCATCTAGATGCGCTCCTTTTCGTTCGTCTTCCTCAGGCGTCTACCTTTCCGTCCCTCGTTGCACCCAAACTCTCCGTCTCCCCATCCCTCCCACAACGTCATAGTCTTACCCTCTACGGCCACCTCTCCAGCTCTACTCCTCCCCGGAAACCCATTCGTGTGCAGGTATGTAGTACTCGCGCAGAGCCCATGACTCTAATATTGAATGATATACTAGTTCGTTCTAGAAACTAAAACTTCGGGTTCAGTTCTTCCAAAAGACGTTGCGTTCTCCTTTCACATACGCACTCAGGGGTAGCCATCTATACACGTAGTATCGACTCTGTCATCCCAGTCAAAGCCGGAGAACCTCTCCTTCTGATCCCGAGCGCGTGTCTGATAGGGATCTCTACCCGATGTCGGTTAGATTCACAACCTAACTTTTTCAAACTGGACAGCGATGGCCGTGCGCTAACAATTGATCTCGGCCTCAAGTCGTACTCGTCAATGTGTGTTGCCAGAACGGAGGAGCGAGTTAAGTTCAGAATGGACTGCTAGAACTATGTGGATATACACGGTAAATACCAACACCAACGGCTGTCTAACTATAGGTGTAGTGGTAATTAATTAATTAATTAGGTTTTCCTGTATAGTTAGAAAGCTATACCAACCACGACATTCCCTTGGACTCAGCCTGGATACTGACCTGGTGATAGTATGTTAGGCAATATAACAACATGGAATGACATATGTATATATGTATATAACCTTTCTGCAGCAAATATCCATGATTTATTCAAAATTTGAACCTGAACCTGAACCTGAATCTGAATCTGAATCTAAATATGGATCAATAGGAGGAGGAAAATGCTCAATCCTTTCACCATTTACATCCCATTGTTCATCTTCTGCAAGTGCTTTAGCAAATAATGAAGAAAAATAATATGGCATATGGAGGAGCCCATCCAACTGCCCCCCCTTTTGACCTTGATACCTGACAGCAACCAACTTCCTAATAATTTCTAGTAAATTGGAAAGTGGTGGATTCTGGAAGTTTGCATCCCAGTTAATTGTACCTGCCAAGAGTGAATCTAGCTTGGACCATCCACCCATGGGTGTCCCATCATGTGCCTTGTATGACTCTTCAAATATTCTCTGAACATTGTGAGTAAGGTCTTCAGAGTTCATAGTGTGTGATGTATAATGAAGTGCCATCCAGTTCAGTACATGGTAAAAGGATTCCAAGTCATCTTCACGATTGTGGGCAGATTGATCATATTTTTTGATTAATAACCTTGCTGCCATATATTTCCATGTGCCCTTTTTACTATTAGACTCATTATGTATATAATGATATTCACTTACCCTGCGTTGTGCAGCATCATGATGTTCCCGGGTCTGAGACATGTTGCCTAAATCTTTGCACATGTCCCAATCAATCAGAAGACCACGACCATCCCCTACTGCAACAATGTTCTTAACACTAATGTCTTGGTGTAAAATATTTGCATTGAAATAGGCATCTTCATGTGCTGAATCATATTTAGTGATACTTCGGGTAAACCACCAAAATATGTTCAACTTACCTATCAGTGCATCATGAATGGTTGAGACTAATCCCTTCACTGAACTGAAGGCTTGTAGATCATGACCAATGTCAAGAAGCACTAGCCGATAGTGGCTAAAAGTGAGGATTTTGGGGAAGCTCTTATTAGGAAACCATTTTTCAGCTGCTCTGTGTGTGATGGTTTCATTTGACAAGATGTCGGCACCTTCCTTAACTTGAGCAATATGTCTGACCTGCCCCCTGTACAGTTTTTTATAGGCCTCGTGCTCAGGTAGCTGTCCACCACCAGTGATACGCCAGGTGTCCTTCAAAATCACCAGACTTCCATCCTGCTCACAAATTGCCTTGAAAGTGCGGGTAGATCGGCCAGTAGGCTCCAGGGATACCCCCATGAACATTGGCTTTCCCACAATGTAGGAACCTTTCCCTTCTCCCACGTTCAGACGGAATAAGCAGGTTTTTTCATTCAAACTAAGCTTTTCCCGGAAACCATCAGCCTGGGCTTGGTCCAAGTCTGAGTCTTCTGAGAAATGTTGGACTGACGTGTCATGGCCACATTCAGTAGCACTAGCATGGCAATACCTCCAGTAGAATTCAGGGATGGCAGGTTTGTCGAAAGGAATCTCTTCAGTCACTACAACACCAGCCCTATCCCATCGTAGCAGCCTTGCATATGACTCCATTTGAAATACAAGAACCGAGAAGATGTGAGTACGAAATTGGGCAGCCATCTGAGCCGCAGCAGATAGCGCAAGTTGGCCAAGCAAAGGCCTGTCCATTTCAAAAGAGGGTTCTTTATCATCAAAAGGATCCCGCCGACTTGCATGCACACAGTCATGAAGAACTTCCACCGCTTCGATAGCATGCAAGTTTTTCTGGGCTGGAGAACGTGGTCCAAACAATCCAACATAAAACATGGGTGTCATTCCATGGAAATCGACAGAGTTCCAGGCGATATTATAGAGTGTCCAGCCACCAGCGGATTTGCATAAAGGATTGAATATATCGACCTGAACACAAAAGAAATGTCAGTAAACGAAAAAAGACTAAAATGAATGTTAACACTTACCCATAAATCGTACAAGTATGCCGGTCCTCTAGAAAACTCATTCATCGTTCTCACAAGTTTGGATGACAACTTTTTGCATTTCGGGAGGGGCTTGTTAGCTGGAGGCAGGAAATTCAGGAATTGTTTGGCTGAGACAGGTCCTACGACACGTCCAGTGATTGTCTGTTGCATCGATAGTGCCTGCTCATCTGTGATCTTGACATAGCTGGAAGAAGTGCTCGGCATGTCGATGTCCGAGTCTGATGCCCACTGCAAGCGAGGTCGTGGTTGCGTTCAGTATGAGTCTCCGTGTCTCAGCGCTCTAGAAGCACGTGTCGCTCTGCGCGACCTTGCACTCACTAATAGTAATTGCTGGTTGGAACAATTCTACATTGCGTCTAAAAGGTGTACATGACCACGTTTTACGGTGCTACCAGAGTCACGGTACAAGCGGGCCAACAGACAAATCCGTTAAAGTCTGAGTAGGATATAGCATGAATGATGCGATGGTTTTAAAGGTAAGGTAACCTACGACGAGCGATTTAATTGGTATTTGGACAACGTATTACGAACGCACTTGAATCTGCACTCATTGAATGTTGACAGCGCTGGGCATTGAGACCCAAACGGCGACTAAAAAAACCCAAAGCACCCTCCTTTCGCGGTGGTCACAGTTGGCCAATATAAGCAACTGGAGAGAAGACCGAATGAATCCAAGTCATGAGGGAAACGAGCGATGGCATCAGGTCAGCCTGGGTTGAGGAGCATTTGTCGCTCTCAAATCGCCGGACGTTGCCTACAGTCGGAAAGTCCGCAACATCTTGTTTAGCGACCAAACAAGTTAGGTAATCAGAAGGCATGACGCTGATCAACAATTTCGGAGCTCAGGGCGGCCATGCCTAATGCGGGGATGAGGAAGCGCGGCGGTCAAGTTGTTGAATGGGGTGAATTGACTACCCTACGTCTATCAAACTTTTTCTCATTACTCTTTTGTGAAGGCGATAGGATCCGGTCAATGTCAGCGCCAAGGAACCTACTAGTATTGTGACCGTTCTTTATGACGTGAATAACGCCTTTTAATCATTCAACAATACGTCGTAAGTTCGGTTATAGCCATGATTTTCTTCGGTTCACACTCACCCGTACACGTCTTGGCGTTTCCACAGACTTGAGTATTCCTCATATGCAACCGAAATTTTTGTCAATCTCGATTCTCTCCAATGCAACAGTGCGCTCGCTGTGGAGGTCTGGAAGAGTGAGCATGTTTTCCTCATAGTGAGTGTTTTTCTCATTTCAGGCAAGGGTTTCGCCAATAATGCTGGTTATATGCAGATTCAGGTTCCGACGTGTAAGGTGCCATGCGCGCGGAGCTTTCGTACATGTTTAACTGGATTTTGCCTGATATGGTCAGTCATAATAAACAAAGAGGTAGCAACAAAATCTCGTAGCACAAGAAGTGCTAAGCATACGCGACCATGGCAGACTGCAGAGCTGAGCGCCGCACTAGATGGCTTTACGTTGGAGACCTTGTGGGAATGCTGCCCAGTGGTGTTAGAATCAGTCAAAGTGGGGAAACAGACAAAAAGCCATGCTTACCGACTGGGTTCCGGCCGAACTGGACAAGGAAGTTAGAGACGGAGATCATGGCCAATACGTCGCCTGACAAAGGATACATGATTTGCGTGGCAACCGCTCGGCCAAAGGTATCCTGAGACTTCTCCATCGCGACCCCCACGAAGCAACGAGGCATGAAGCATGTCGCACGGAAGTCCAGGGCGAACAGTTGGCCGTCCTGACGCTTCTTGAAGTTGCGCGGTTGGATATCGCAAGGGCAGAGACAAAGACCGCTCTTCGCATCAGCCACTATGTCGACACGCCTCAAGTCTTCCTTGTATTTGAGGATCTGTCATGGCCCTGAGTCATCGGAGTGCCCTGAAACGCTGACAAGTACTCACGTTGTTGATATGATCATTCAAGTCTTGAACGGACTTGTAATCGGCAACAGGGATCCAGTCGGGGAAGAAGGAGTGCACGATAGACTCGCCGCCGATGTGACCAAGGGTGGCGCCGGGCGCCGGGAGATCGATCAAGGTTTGAACAGCTTTGGCCACTTCGCCAACGTCGCCTGAGTCGCAGTCGGGAGCGTCGATGAACTGCATCGCGATGTAGCCGATCGTGCAGGAGCGGGTCTCCCTCGTGAAAGCATGAAAGACGCGGGGGACTTGCAAGCCACAGGCTGGAGTGCTGTCGAGGGTCTTGGCAGTCCAGTCCTGCGTCAGAGCCTCGGAGATGGTAACGTTTGGACCGTACTTGACCCAGGCGATGACCGACTGAGAAGACTCATCGAGGAGCGTGGTTCCGCTGACTCTGAAGCCAACCTGTCGGCAACGGGCGATGATGGACTCCTCAGAGGGTAGATCTTTGTTGGCGAGAAAACCGTAAGTCGAAGATGGCATTTTTCTCATTTCAGGCAAGGGTTTCGCCAACCTGCACCGTGGTATCTGTCGTCGTGGTCTGGAGGGCCACAAAACATGGTGAGGAGAGGCTGTAGGCTGTCGCTCAGGGTAGCATCGGTGTGTATTTCGATGCTAGTTACGAAAGAGATGAGTTCCGGAAAGTCGGTTAGCAAGTTGAGGAGACGGGTGGGCGCGGCAGGGAAGGAGAGACGAATCTTCCGAAAGAGCAGCGGGCGTGCTAGGGGGCGCAGTAGTCGGGCAGCGCGCGCGCACGTAGCAAGTGAGTCTGCATCTCCTGCAAGACTTTGGACGATTTGATCGACTATTTCAACAGGAAGCTTCGCGGTCATTCGAGTCGCTGGGTATGAAGCTTGAAGAATGGCGCAGGGATGAGTCGGTTACTAATGCAAATGCATTGATAAAGGCAGGATGTGTGCCTCTGCTCGTTTAGTAAACTTTGAAATACATGTCTGAACTACTTTTGACAAGGTCCTTCTGTAATAACTCAACGGCCTCCCAAATATGTACGACCTACTCTTGCAATCACTATAACAGCAAAGGCACCACTTGCACCATTGAATACATCATAAGCTCGTCGTGATCCGATAAGAAAAGCCGTCAATGCGACAACAGCTAAAGCCCAGCGTACAGAGATTTTTGTCTCCAAACTGCTATACCAATTCATTATCTCTTGTTATAATCATGTAGAATATTCACGTGCCTATGCTTAATGAAGAGGGGCCCCGACGTCCACGATGCAAAGTCAACCAGGATAAGGAACGGCGCAACAATTAGGAAATTGTGGTCACCGTCGAACGGTGTTGTATACCCAGCTGTGGCGAGCGTTCGCACCCACACAGCGAGTACCGGAGCTGCTAAAGGAAGCAACCACGTCATGAAAAGTAGTAAATGCCAGTTGTGTCTATCGTTGTTAATTTGTTCACGTAGAGATGGCTTCCGATTAAAATGCGAAAGCGTGTCGCCATTGGATCCATTGCTAGGTACTAGTGGAATTGCAGCTTCCTCCGCAGGTGGCGGAGGGTGATGCTCTAATGGAGATAAAGCACAGGTATGCAAGTGTATCATCCATGCACCGAGAAACGCGACCTGCCAAGGTATTAATAAGAATATAGAGAGGAAAAGGATGCCCATGGAAACGATGGTCGTTCTCCGCATTCCTGCCTCTTCTCGGCGTCTAGGTAAGATGCCTTGGTAACAATGTAAGCAGTAGACGATGCGACCTACCTGCCATTGAAGAGCCTCCTGAATCTCCCAACCAACCACGCAAGGCTAGCTAATAGCCACCAGCTAACACATACCAATCCACTCGACATGACTAGCAATAGGGGTGCGATCATCAGAAACGAGGTGTCACCGGCATTTCCGAGAAAGTACCGAGGGGGTAGAGGCAATATGGACATCAAAACAGAACACACGAGAAGACCTGGGAGGTCTCGACGGATATAACTCAATAGAGATTCATGAACGGTTGGAACAGCTGCCGATAGTCAATTCAACGTATTTGAGGAGAATCCACACCCACCTCTTGTCTTATCTGCGATGCCCCAAGCGTTGAACATGAGCAATGCGGTGATGCCCGTAGACCAGATGACGACGGTTGTTGGGTATCTGGTAAACCAACGCCCTACTGTTGCTGACCAGTCGATCTCGACCGTAAGTATCAAAGGTCCACATGTCTGCCGCACTACCGAGTAAACAGTAAAGTTGAGGCCAGGACGCGCAGGCGGGATCCAAGAATCGATAAATGGGGCGGGAGAGTGAGTGTGGAGAAGAAGCCGACGATTCGGAGAGTGATGAAGCGGAAAATAATGCGTTTCGTCTGGGTGTGGAGTATGGAGGATTATCGGAGACAGAAACGCATCTAGACGACAAGCGTTAGGTACTGAGTAAAAGTTGAATAGAAAACAAGCGTACCAGCACACGCATCGCGGGGGTAGTTGGGGGTTACTCTATAGACAATTAAAGCATGCTGCTCCGCTCTCTGCAAGGTAACACTCGTGCTCAGTGCGTTGTCACTCAACGTCAACTTTGGTTTCGCTCCGAGCCAAAGAGCTAGAGACAATTCCGTGAGACTAGCAAAAGATGAAAGGATAGCTAGCCCTTACCCGCGGTACTTGTTTGCAAGTCGAGAACCTGTTCGTGGCTGAACCCGCCGATGACCCATCCCCGCCCATCGCCATTTTCAACCCGGACACCCACCCAATTCCTGCCAGCTGGAAAACCGGAGACTTCCGCTTCGTATACAGCGACACCCTCAGACTCGTCTGAGCCCTCCCTAGGAACTGGAAACACTTGCCCAGAGACTGGGTTCGGAATAAGCCTCAGGGTGGTAGGTTTAAGCGAACGACACTCAGTCAAAGAGCAGGAGTAGACAGAGACCGTAAACGGTAAGGCGTTTTGTGGTGATACGTGTCCAATGGAGCCTTGCGATACAAACAGCACGAACTTGCCCGAATCGCCTGCAGTTGAATTCCGTGGAATCGGCAAGAGGTACATAACTGAACCCATGGGTTGTTCCACGGTGAGATGTGAACCCTCCGGAATCATTTGGTATGCCGACTCGTCAAAATCTCTGAGAGTATCATCACCGTTTCCAATCCCTGGCGGTAGTGTATGTCCGTCGCGTAACCATTTGTCCAATACAAGCCCACGGCCTTTTGGATTGTTCGCCGCGCCGAGTTCCAGAGCAGCTCTTGCAATCCGCCATCGAACTTGGTGACACCATACCATTTCCTGATGACCGACACCTGTCCATGCGCCTTCCAACGCGGAGGTAAAGACTGTTTTGCGGTAAAGGTCTCCTCCTGCGATAGGAGGCAGTATGCACGATTCAGATGGGATCATCATGTCCGTCGCGCCTCCGCAAAGTGACACCATTGGAGTTGGATCCGAGAACAGAGTTTGCGTATTTGCGTGGTATATCTCGTCAACGCGAGCATCAAACCTTGCCGGTGGAAGCGTATGTGGTGCCGACATAGTCAGAATGGCAGAAATGCGATTCGAAGGGAGCAGAGACGTCGCGACTATTCCTCCCATCGAGTGGCCCATCACGATAATCGAAGTATTCGGAGGGTACAAGGTTAAAATGTATTCAATTGCGCTAGAGGTGTACGAAATTTGTGACTTGAGCGTAGATCCATGGAAAGCAGACAAATCTTCGTTAAATTCAACTGGTTAAAAACGACAAGTTAGACACCCGAATAAGTCGCGAGACATAGAGCCGCTCCGAAAACGCCGGAAGCGAAACGCGGAACTAATAAGGAAATACCGCACCTGCAAAGAAGTCGAGCGGCTTCAGAGACCGAGAGTTAAACTCAGGTGAAACGACACGGGGAGACGAATAGTATTGTCGAGTGGCGGAGGATGCAATGGAGCGTATCTGGTGAGACGAGCCAGCGTTTCCTGGAATGAACAGGACTGGTGTGCTCTCCTTTGAAATCTATGCGCGTTTTACATTAGTACAGAAACATCATCATACATAGGATGAGCTCACCTGATTGGCATCCCATCCGACTTCCCTGTACAGCCATAGCGAATATCTACCTCCCAAAGGCGTGTGCGAGCTATTGAACTGAGACTGCAGGACGTATGATGGAGACATCCATGACATTCGACATCCTTGAGGGGAGAGGTTTCGTGAGATGTCAGAATAGGTCGAGTAAAGTAGCGCCAACAATACTAAAAGGGAGAATAAACCAAGACCTATAGGCCGTACGAATCTGAGCATGGTGCTCACATGAACGTGGCTAAAGGTCTCACAACTGGTCGCCCTTCACACCAAAATCAATTTACAACTTATTGACATTGTGCACATTCTCAATTCTCAATTCATATTGCGTTCAAGAAATAATTTATCTCAAATAGCCCCAACCAACGAGAATGTGAGACGTGCGTCACGTTTGGCTTATAATAAGTCGAATTGTACGGTGATGCGAGAGTACGTGCGACGAAGTTATATGTACGAGGGGGATAATGCAGGAGGTAATGATAAGCAGCGAGGTGAGGCACGAGAAAACACAAGAGGGGTTTGATCTACTCGTCAGCGGCATCGCCGGCCTCATCTTTGGCATCTGAAGGTTTGTCAGCTAAGCCACGATCAGCACGTCCTTTCCAGAAAGAACTCAGATAACTTACCAGAGTCTTGCATGTCCGAAGTCCAGAGAGTCAAGTTATCCCTCAGCAGTTGCATGATTAATGTCGAGTCCTTGTAGCTTTCTTCCGAAAGGGTGTCGAGTTCTGCAATAGCATCGTCGAAAGCTTGCTTAGCAAGGTGACAAGCCCGGTCGGGACTGTTAAGGATTTCGTAGTAGAATACCGAGAAGTTAAGAGCTAGACCAAGTCGGATGGGGTGTGTGGGAGGAAGCTCTGTCACAGCGACATCAGAAGCTGCCTTGTACGCCTCCAGTGACTTGTCGGCGCTCTCTTTGCGCTTGTCGCCGGTGGCAAACTCGGCCAGGTAACGGTGGTAGTCACCCATCCTGACGTGGCGATTAGTCAAGGCATGCATATACCGCGACATTCAACCTACATCTTGTGATAGAAGACCTTGGATTCTCCTGAAGCGGCGGATGGGATGAGGTGCTTGTCGAGCACTGCAAGAATATCCTCGCAAATCTTTGCAAGCTCCGACTCGATCTTCTCCCTGTAGCTCTTGATCATTTGCACCTGGGCCTCGTTGCCCTTTGATTCTTCTTTCTGTTCAATGGAAGACACGATACGCCAAGACGCCCGTCGGGCACCGATCACGTTCTTGTACGCAACGGAGAGCAAATTACGTTCCTCGACTGTAAGCTCCTGGTCAGACGACGCAACTGACTTCATGTTCTCGACCATCTCTGTAGCATTCCTTTCAGTCGATACGGAGCATAGGATACTAATGCCACTGACCTTCATAACGCTCAGCCTGCTCAGCGAGCTTGGCGAGGTAGACGGAATCTTCACGGGACACGGGCATCTATTGTTGCATACTGAGCGTCTTCGCGTGTATCGACGCGTCGAACACTTACATTTAATAAAATAAAGACTATAAAAAATGGAATGTAAGGCGCTATGAGGAGGGCAGGACGAAACTCACCTTTGACGAGGGTGTGACGGTGATAGACGTGGATGGGTGAAAGCTAGCCGATACTAAAATCTTGCCTAAATTAAAGCAGCTTGGGCAGAGGGTTAAACGGCACGTGATCTACCCCAGGGCGTAGGGTTCCGCATCATATTACGTAATGTTCCGGTGGAACATTCCGCGTTCCCCGAAGAGATAATGCCATGCTATGGCAACCCTCGGGACAACATAAGGAAAAGAAGACTACCATTCATCCTATTGTAGACAGGACGACTAGTATTTTGTGCTTTGTGCGCCGGCGTAGGGATTGAGTCTTGGTCAACAGCTTTGATATGTTTCATGATAAGGAGGCCCAAATATGGCACCGGCGTTACTTCAATCGGTCACAATATAATCAAACTCCCGCCAACGCCTTGGGAGAATTGAGTAACTGACCCCCCGGAATGGCTTTCCATATAGCGTCGCATACCTATGCGTGTGCTGTACGAAAAGGCTCGGTTTACGAGGTTGACATGCTAAACATTCATTCATTTGCCGCCCGGATAGAATGGACTACAGCGCCATAACGATCAACGGGTCTGAGATAAAGAGCATATTGGACATGGGAATGGTTAACGAAGATGAGAATCAACGCTTATGCACACGTTTAGACGTCAGACGCCATCAATAATTTCTTTTTCCGTCACGGGTCCATTTAAGCATGCGAGGGCGTTTATTATGGCAAGACCCATCTAAGTATATCATGACTCACGATGCAAATCGGTGAGAAAGCAGAGACGTATGATCGTATACGGTTTAATGTTATCATGGTTTGATGAAACGCAGACCCAAGGGACGGGCTGCGGTAACTAAACATAGAATTGCAGAAAGAGGATCCCGTAAATGAAGTTTCCTCAGGCTGGCCGATCTGAGCCCGAAACGCAGAGGTACAGGCTTGTTTGGAACATCTATAGGATTCTAATAAAACACTGGCTTTACTGTGCCGGCTTTCCCTGATAACGATAGCGTTAGTTCGGTCCAGCAGAGGCTTAAAAATATTCACTACCTTAATCAATGATGCAACCCCATAGACTGTTGAAAACATTCCGACGACGAAGATTGTACCAAACGTGCCTGAATATGCAACGTCAAACGCGGAATACAAGTTGACCGAAAAAAACTGACCAACGTAGAGCTTTGATCGCGGCAAGCGCCACATTACATTTCTTGTATCGCTCTACAGTGTCAATTGCCGCGTCAGTTCCATTAAATACGGTACTCCGGGGGATTGGGAGCTAAGGAGTAAGGAGAGCGGTAATACCTGGTAAATCCTCTGCTTCTCGGTGATGTTATTGGGTTCTGAGATTACTCCCGTTATGCCTAATACAATGAAACGAGACTGTAAAGCTTACTGTTGTAAAGTGGATTGAGGAGAATCATGTTGAAGGTTGCTTGAATTGTTCTGGCGCGTTGGAAAGTAGGGACGGGAAGTCACGGCTGCGGTGTTTGACGCTGTTTGTCTACGCCTTGCCGATGTCAAGCAGCGACCGCGTTCGCGTCAGGGTGCGTCGATTTCAATCTTTTCCTATCTTCTTCTCATATTCCGTCAGGGAGTAACGATACACAGACCTTTGATTTATGGAAACACTGCTTGTTTGTTGACCACTGAAGAGAAGAAAAATGCACCTCCAGACCATACGCATAGGTGGACTGTTGCCGTCCGTAGTGCCGCCTCCGCCCAGGGCTCTGATATAGTCGGAGGAGCTGATGATATCAGCTACTTCATCAAGCGAGTTACTTTCAAGCTGCACGATACCTATCCCAATCCGACGCGAAGTGTGTAGGCTGTTACTCCCCGTTACTCCATCCTTTTTAACTTACAACTTTAGCCATCGAAAAACACCCCTTTGAAGTTACAGAAACAGGGTATGTACTATTCTATGTTTTAACGTTATAATTAAAGCTTCGGCTAGTTGGGGCGAGTTTGAAGTCCAAATTCGGATCACCTTCGTGCCAGAGGCTGGAGAAAAGAATCTCACTCTTTATCACCATATCAAACTACATCCATGGACAACCACTGCAGCAGGAGAACAGGCTGAAAATGCTTCCACCAATGCACTTGACGAGCCCGTCCATTCATGGCAATACGATGAAATCGTCTTCAGCGATCCTTACCAAAACTTTTTGAACCTCTTAACCCAACACCCACCCACACCGCTGCCGAAAGCTAAAACGAAACCTGTACCCTTTCACCTTTCTAATCCTGGTTCACTGGAAGCGTCTAAAGGTGGTTTACCTGAATTCACCATCGTGATGGAGAAAGAGGAGTGCGACCGTTTGGAAGAGGCGAAGAAATCCATTCTGGCTGAGCAAACGCGATGGAAGGAAATCCTTCTTGAGAAGGAAAAGGAACTCGAACAACTTCAAAAACAAGCTGGATGAGGTGTTATTTCAGGTTTCTTATGTGTACGAGCGGATGTCTAATCATGGTGATAATAATGATATATCCAGTCAACCAGACTTCTGTCCAATCATATTCGCGATGGGTCCTGTCTTGCAGAAGAAACCCGGGTTACCTACATACCGCCCGTAATGAAGGGATAAATCTCTGAACAACAGGAGTGCTTCAAGGTGATCACGGGTATGGGCCTCAACGTGGATTTCCTTTGGAACTCTTATTTTCTTGACACGATTAGGCGGACTCTTGGAGTACCATTGTCATATCCGAGTTAGCGTCATGTAGGTTAATATATACAGCTTGTTTTTAAAGGCTTAAAGCCCTCGTATTAAAAAATGCAAACTTAAGGCTCGGCGGACAGGAGCGTGACATTGATTGTGACATGCGCGTAACGCTTCGCGAAGCGCGTCCCAAGGCCTGAGATGACCTGGCCGCAACCCCTTGCTCGTTTCCTAAATCTACTAATGTTAACGACAAAGTCATGAATTCAAACCCGAATCAAACCTCTTTGCCCAATCCGATCGCTGAAGTAGGTCAATTTCAACAACATTTGCGTTCCCTTGTTGCGCAGACCTTCAGTGGAAATCGCATCCCCGACGCGGAAAGACGATGGAACACCATCATTCTTGGTCTTTCCGACAATTTCTGCGCATCTTTTCTCTTGCCGGGTTCAATTACATGGAATGCATTGAAAGAGAAGATTACCATTCTCGAGACCACCCTGGAGGCTATATATCTAGCGTCGCTGCATGTCGAAGGCATATTCTCTGGAAAACGAGACGGAGTTGGCGTTCTCGTCGTGCGCTTGTTGAATATATGCAATGGGCTTGATGTCTGGCTCGATAGCCAAGTGGAGATCGAGGACGGCTTACCTTCTCCAGCTACGCTGAGGGAGAAGGCTTTCAAAGCGCTTGTTGAGGTTCTTCGATCTCTTGGTGGAAATGTTACGCGTATCGAGCAGCCGGAGGAACCTCGCTGGAAGATTTTGCGCAGTCTGCTAAGTGAATGCATAGAGATTGTCTCCGGTGTGTCTTGGTAACCTTTTTGAGTGAGGCGTTTGTTGCTTATACGTCCAGGCAGACATTCTCTCAAACCCTACGTCGATCACAATGCCCTTAACTATCACATTTTTCAAGAGGCCTAGACTAGAAGGGAAACAGACTTCAGTATTCAATACCGTAAGGTTTCTTCTGGTGTACATATCGGCACCCGCTTATACATCACGAAGGATCCTCAAAATGTGCATACGGAGCTTTCTATCACGACATATTCGCAATTAGCTGCTCTATTGGCATTGTTACTTGATACCCTCACCCATACGCTTTACCCACCCGTTTTGTCGCAATATTTTCTTTCGGACGTGACTCTTGGGCTGCACAAGACGTTTAATTCACTTTTCAACTATTTGCTCTCCACAGCCTGCTCGTTGAACGCGACGGCACGTGCGAATATCTTTTCCACCCTAATATCGTCCGCCAGCTTACTCTGCGAGTATCCTGCCTTTTCGGAGCAGTTCTCCCACCTCGCATTCCATCTCTTACAGTTCCGCGTCTTGCAAGATTCTGAATCGGTCTGCAATGATTTTGACCAGGTTGTAATGAAGGCGATCAATCTTCAATCCAAGGCAACTGTAGATGAAGCAGCCGCAAACGAGGTTGTTCGATTATTGTGCACCGAGTCATCCGAGCAGCTGTCGGTCAGTATCATTCAAATATCCACTTTTTCTCTCCTGAATGCGTATAGAATCTGCTGTTAGCTTATTTGAGGGCCATATTGCCTCGCGCGAGCGAGAAGCTGCTACGCCATATTAAGGGAACCTTGTCGGGTGACGATAACTTGAAGACCCGCTTTGAAGCTCTACTCTCTGAAGTGGAGCAATACGATGCAAGAGACCGGGAAATGAGCTTGGACGTTCAACCAACGCAACCAACAAAACCTTTGGCGAAGTGGCGACACCGGGTCCGCGTTGCCATCTCGTCCATCGTCGACTCTCGTCATTACTCTTGGACGGAAATCAACGACGTCTCAGATAAACAGTATGCATTATACAATCTACGACAGATTAGCGATTACTTCAAGGGGTTCGTCGTGTTCATTTCACCTACGAGGCTAAAGGAACTCACTATCTACCAGTGGGTCTTTTGAAGCTTCTCAAGCACCGAGAGACGCGGTTGTCGAAAAGTTATCAAACCTGATATGTGTTCTCACGCGTTGCGAGGATGTTCAATGCACGGGAGAAACAAGATATATTGACGTCTTTGCACTCTCCGATATCATTGAATCGATGCTTCGTGGACCTGTTGGTCAGGTTACAGTTGCTAATCATCAAAGGGCCTATAACACTTTACGCCACGGAATCAGGCATTATTCCGGTGGAACTAGCTTCCATGAATGGAGCCGTACTAGCGAAGTCATTTTTAAGGGCGTCGTCAACAAAGATAGAAGCATAAGGTTAGCTGCTGGGTAAGTTGCATTTTTGTGCAGGCAAAACAATGTTGTGACGTGGTTTTTATCAGGCGAGCTTTGAACGCGCTGTTGGAGGCGTCCAGTTCTGGCGGTTCTGCTGCTGCTACATCTGAAATGCTCGAGCAACTATACAAATTATTGGAAACGGCAAAGATGTCTATCAGAGAAACACTCATCATTACGATGGGAAGTTGCGGAGAGTAAGTTAATCCACAATTATGGATTCCACGAGTTCTGAGGCCAAAAGAACACAAAATCCTATGCTACTAGGACAGGTTATCTGTTTCCTTATCGCGCAGTTGGGGCGACCGAATCCCATCGTTCAAGGATTGGCTTATGTGAAGGTATTTCTCAACTATGACCTGGAAATACAGCAAACTCATTCCTTTCAGTTCCAGTCGATTGTGAAAAAGCATAACAAGACGCCCTTCTCCATGGTTCAACCTTATTTGGATCAAATCGCACCATTTCTCATTTCTCGAATGTGCTCTCAACCTGCGCTTTTCGAAGAAGCCTGCCGTGCGATGGCAACTCCATATAGCCAGTTCATCAGATCCAACTTATCTCGTGCGCTCCCGCAACTGTTCGCGAATTGCGAGAAGGCTGTGCTCGAGACGGTATCCAAAGAGCTCGGAACGAAACCATCGATATTATTCCTAAACCATTCCCATACCGTTCTGGCCCACGTCTTTCTTTACCAAGATCAAACGAAGAAAGCGCTTCAATTCATTTTAAAAATATTGGAAGTAGGATCACAGGGCGCTTTCATTGACATTGTCAGCGTAATCAAGAGTTGCTCGATCCCTTTGCTAACGGAGCTCGTTGTCAATTTGGGGGATGATAACACAAACAATGTAAGCATGGTGTCCTCGACGTGTTTTCGTCGCCTGATTCAGTACAACGACTTTATAGGCCAAGCTTGCACTTCAGGAGGTGCAGCGGCATCTGATGTCGCGTCCGACGAAGGGGCGCTCTTTGCCTCTTCCAGATCTCGGCGCGTTTCTCAAGACACATATCCTTGGTATCGTCTCCGGTATTAGCGACATGTTGCAAGGCGTCCAAGGGAAGAAAAGCACTGACGTCAAGAGGAAGATTGTCCGTAGCATTGGCTCCCTAGTTACTTTCATCGGGGGTTCCATCAGCATCGTCGCTCCTCAGGTATGTTCTAGTCATGGTGTAGTACCAACAACTCATGTGCCTAGATAATGACGATATTTCAAACAATGATAACTATTCCAGAACTCTCAGACTCCACGTTAGACAGCTGGCATCACTTTTTGTCCGTTTTGGGGCCCGCCGAACTCGGACCACACGTTGGACCCACAAGCGCAGCCTTTGTCGCTTGTTGGCCTCACTTGAACCCTCATGCTCGTGACTTGGCATCTCAAATACTTGGCAATATTCTGGGCTTGGGTGCGGAACTCGGCCAGCAAGTTCATGAGATCGCCGACCTATCTGGGATTGAAGACTTGAGATATATTCATGATCGTGTCCAAGAACTGCGCGGGAATTGGACTCCAAGGCGAAAACTCAAACGGATTCTGGGACAATGCACGAGCGATAATCTTACGGTCTCTACGGCGTCTCTCACCGAGCTGAAGGAGTTCATGTTATCACAACAACGCGAACTGCTGGTTGAGCTCACGTCCGGCGATATCTTCGATCCCATGATAGGCGGAATCCTCGAGGTCCTATTCTCGGCCGCTCGTCGTGGCGGTGACGTATCGCAACAGCTACGGTTGCTGGCGTTCGAATGTATCGGCATTCTCGGAGCGGTGGACCCAGATCGATTCGAAGGTACCACCGATGATTCCGCTGCCGTTATCTTGAGCAATTTCACGGATGAGAGCGAGTCTATGTCTTTTGCAGTACACCTTATTTGTAGCCTCCTCGTCGGTGCCTTCCGCTCTACCAGTGACATGTCTTATCAAACCCGATTGGCATACGTGATTCAAGAACTTCTGAAGTTCTGCCAATTCACGCCAGCCCTTGTTGCGGTTGGAAACTCTGGAGGTCCCGTGCCGCCTCTCAAAGTCCGTCAACGGTGGACCCATCTTCCAAAGGGTGTTTTAGACACAGTTTCGCCTTTGCTTGAGGGTCGTTATGCGATCCGTCCGCACATGCCTCAAAAGACGCAAATACCGGTATACCCCCACCAATCGACGTACCGTGACTGGATTCAAACTTGGACTATCCATCTTATAAATAGGGTTTCTGGACATACTGCCCAGAAGATATTTAGCATATTCCGCTCCATCGTTCGTCACCAGGATGTCGTCGTCGCCCACCATATCCTTCCCCATCTCGTGTTGAATGTTTTGATCTCGGATGAGGATGAAGATGTAGCAGCCATCCGTACAGAATTTCTTGTGGTCCTGGAAGATCAGGTTAATTCAACCAGCGGTTCTCTCTCCGATAAGAAACTGTTGTGTGCTCAGGTAATTACCATATTGTCATTGTCATGTTATTTTCCCACTGATTCATTTCCCTAGGCCGTTTTTATGTTATTCGATCACTTGAACAAATGGGTTCGCGTCGTCAGACAAGGGATCAACGCCAAAAAGATTGAAACCAAAAGGGCCCGGGCAAACCAGCTTTACAACCAGGCGGAAGAACAGTTACTCCGAGTCGACTCGTTGCTGTCGAGCATTGATCAACACCTTATAGCAAGAGCGGCCTTCCAGTGCAAGGCGTATGCCAGATCGCTCATGAATTATGAGAGTCAAATATTGACGACCCAACATCAATCGCCGCAGAACAAGGATCTTCCCAACTACTATGAAAAGCTGCACGAGATCTACGCACATCTGGATGAACCTGATGGGATGGAAGGCGTTTCCACGCTTATACTGGCACCGTCTCTAGAGCATCAGATACGGCAGCACGAGAGCACTGGACGTTGGACTTCTGCGCAAAGTTGCTGGGAATTACGATTACGAAAATCTCCTGATAACATTGAATACCATCTAGGCTTGTTGCGCTGTCTTCGAAATTTGGGCCATTACGGTAAGCTTTAACCCGTCTAAATGTTTGGACTAGACTCATTACTTCCAAGATTCTTTACGGACGCATGTTAGAGGCATTCTAACCCGTAATCCAGAATGGGAAAGTGCTCTGATTGGGTACGAGTTAGAAAGTGCTTGGATGGTAGGAGCATGGGACGACGTCAAGGTCATGGCAGAGCGTGCGCCTAACCAAACGGAGCAAGTTGCCATGGCCCAAGTCCTACTTTCAATGCGATCCGGAGATCCAAATGCCACAACTGAAGCGTTGCGAACAGCACGCAATATCCTTGGAGCACCAATTGCGGCAGCGGCAGGGGTGACCGGGTATCGAAGGGCTTACGAAGCCGTTCTCAACCTGCATTTGATGCATGAGCTAGAGGCCATCCATAACGCCATCACCGGATTCCCCACCGATTCCCAGCCGGGGTCTCAAACTCAGAAGCGGAAGATTCTTGCCACGCTCTCTCAGAATTTGGCTGCGCGCCTAGATGCAACGCTTCCAACCTTCCGCACCCGGGAACCAATACTGAGCATGCGACGAACCTCTTTCGCATTGATGTAGGTGTACTCGTGTACTTTACACATTACTTCACTGACAGTGTTTCAGTCCTACACCGCGACAGATTCTTATGCGAGAAGCTAGTCGTTCGTGGATCGCCAGTGCGAAGATTGCACGGAAGGCGGGTCAATGGCAAACTGCATACAGCGCTATGTTACAAGCTCAGCAAGGTGCCTCGGATATCGCGTTTGTGGAAAGTGCAAAACTCGTCAAGGCGCGGGGTGAGGCTCATCAAGCCCTTCGAGAACTAGAGAATTCGATGCGCCTTCTTGGTCATATTCAAGATGGTCCCGATATCGATTTAACCGCTGACGACGAGTCTAAAGCCATTGCAGCAAAGGTGCTCATGTCATCTAACTATAACCTTTACAATATGCTTAACCTATGAAGGCCCAGATTCTAAGAGCCCGCTGGATGCATGAATCAGAAAGATTCGAATTATCTTATATCTACAAGATATTTTGCGAGGCGGCGGAAACTCTGCCAACGTACGATTTGTCACCATTTCAATCCGTGTTTTGTTGATCCACGTAACAGATGGGAGAGTGGTCATTTCCGTCTTGGTCAGTTCCATGACGAATGCTTTAAAGCACTTCCATCTTGTGACAAAATTATTCGGTGAAGTTGGTTTTGTCTTTCGTTGTCGATTAACTCAGATCTTTCAGGGGTTTGAAAATGAATCAGTCCACAGTCAAGTCATACGCGAAGGCGATCAAAGCGGGATCAAAATACGTTTACCAGACTGTCCCTCGGATCCTTACCATCTGGTTGGACCTCGCGGAAGATGAAGAAGCCAACAAACGAGACCAGTTCAAAAAGCTGAATGAGATTGTTTCCAGGGCTATCAGAGAATTGCCGGCGTATAAGGTGCAATAACTCGGAGAATAGTTACGCTAACGTGCTGATATTTTTTGAAGTGGTATACCGCCTTCCCGCAAATCGTTTCGCGAGTCGGGATTAGCAATTCGGAGGCGTATAAACATCTCAGCAAGCTCATAAGCAGAGTTATCGAAGAGTATCCTAAGCAGGCGCTATGGCTTTTCACATCAGTCATGAAGTCAACGAAAGATAATCGTTCGGAGCGTGGTAGACAAATATTGAACCAGCTGCGGGTATACCGATGAAATTTCCGCTTGGAAAAGGGCTAACTTGACATCCGCAGAACAATCCCAGCAACGCAAGGCCATACCTGTCGAAATTGATCAACCAAAGTATCAATATGACCAACGAGCTTTTGGCTTTGTGTGATCACCGTATCGACGAAGATAGAAAGCAACTGTCAATGAACAAAGATTTCCCCAAGCTGGCGGCACTCGGGAAATCAGATCTTATAATCCCATTGCAAGAGTCGCTAACCGCCAATTTACCTCCAACGTCAGCCTTGGAGTCTATTCATCAACCTTTCCCACCCGACACACCGACTTTCGGAGGTATGCTGACAGCGTTTAATTTTGTTCAAAGTTAACGATCTTATTTAGGGTTTTCTGATGAAATTGATGTTATGCGCTCGCTAGCGAGGCCACGCAAAATCACTATTAAGGGCAGCGACAACGAGACTTACATGTTTCTCGGAAAACCCAAAGATGATCTGCGAAAGGACGCTCGGATCATGGAGTTCAATTCAATCATTAACAAACTTCTGAAAGCAAACTCAGAATCCCGTCGAAGGCAGTTGCGTACGTCAAGCATCGATTGTACGACATATTACTAATTTGCAATTTAGACATCAGGACATATGGAGTTGTCACCCTTAATGAAGAGTGTGGCTTTATTCAATGGGTGCCAAATACAATCCCCTTGAGACCTGTGCTTCTCAAGTATTACGATGCTCGGCGGATAAAGAGTTGGGTGGGTTTCGTGACGGTCGTCTTATAGCCTGGACCTCATTCTGATTGCAGTCGGGCGAGATGAGCGAGATATATAGAAGAATCAAGGAAGCGACCGATAAAGAGGCCGGCGTAATATTCTCTACGGAAATTCTATCTCTGTTTGTCTTTTCTGTGATGGATAAAAGCGCCGCTAACGGAATATAGGTTCTCGCCTCTCTTCCACGAGTGGTTCATTGAAACGTTTCCTGAGCCAAGTGCATGGCTGACAAGCAGGTTGACATATAGCCGTTCAGCTGCTGTTATGTCCATGGTTGGATTCATTTTAGGGTAAGTTTACCTTCAACCTTTCATCCATCAGTTGCTCATGAAATGCGAAAGACTTGGGGATAGGCATTGTGAAAATATATTACTTGATACGATTACGGGAGGTATCGTGCATGTCGATTTTAATTGCTTGTTTGAAAAGGCGAGTTCTCATCGATGCTGTTTTTGTGCATTAACTCGGATCAACAGGGAAAGACATTGGAAACGCCGGAACGCGTACCATTCAGGCTCACGCAGAATATGGTTGACGGCCTCGGCGTGACGGGTACAGAAGGTTCGCATTATAACTATAGCTAGTTTGACTTTCTCGATAATCCCAGCAGGTGTCTTTCGGATTGCTTGTGAAGTGACGCTTCAACTATTGCGTGACAACAAGGATTCACTGATGAATGTCCTTGATGCGTTCCTTCATGATCCACTGGTTGAGTGGGAAGACGAAAAACGGAAATTAGTAAGTGGATTCCTTTCCCTTCCATTCTCGTATATGGCGACTTATTTCAACATTGTTCAGGAGCGAGAACCAGCTAAACGAGTTAAATCCTCTGCGGATTTGAGTATGCTGGCGCGCAACGCGTTGAAGCCCATTCAGAAGAAACTTAATGGTGTTCACATGATGAATAAGGAAAGGCTGGAAAAGGAAGTGTCGACGAGCACTCTAGTCCAGATTCTCATTCAAGAAGCGACAGATAATGCAAATCTGGTGAGCCCCTTTACCCCCTGAACGTGAACTGTTTTGAGCGATGTTACAGGCAAAAATGTATCCCGGCTGGGCATCTTGGCATTAGGTAGAATATATCATTGTCACCATGTATAGACATTCACTTGTACGTTATATAAGTATATTACTTGGGAAGCATCAAAATTTCGTTTTAGTCCGCCGTATCTTGCAGACATCAAAAAATTGAAGCCCGTCTGGGTGACCGTTTATGTATCGATGTCCAGCTTTTGGACTGGAGCGCGATGAGGAGCGTGTTCATCAACCTGTTTCAAAGTTTGCCGCTTTTAAGAGAAGTGATCGCATATTGTACCTTGATTCCCTTGCAGATATGTTTCCTACTCTCCGAAAAACCGATGAGACGGAATCCACCCCCGCGAATGGACCCCGGGGTATACCCCGTACTAATGCCCAGTGGTGTGCTTGAACCACGGATGATGTACCACCTCTCGTATAGTAATTCTTTCCTCCGGACGGTATTTGAGCATCTTCTCCAATAGGTCGCCCAAAAGCACGAGTTCCCCTTCCTCGAGCCGCGTCCCAACAGGTTCAATCATCGGTCCTTCGTCAGCATCGGGCGGCGTGTCCTTAGCTCCGATCATCCGCAACTTCTCTTGGATGGTGCTCTTCTTCCCTGGGGGTTTTGGTTCGCCATTTTCCTCAAACCATTCATGGCGCCCCTCAAAGGCGCGCCACCAAGGCTCTGGCAGCTTGCCCAGCGTCAGGACGATATTTACTAAAACAACAGAGGGATGATGAGCGAAAAATGAGCCGAAGAGCGAGAACCCCGCACGGATCTCGAAGATTGTGCATGCCAACCCCCAGATGTCAGAAGCGGTGCTGACCCTGTCTTCGAAGGTAGCTTCTGGGGAGAAATAATGCATTGCGGTAGCTGGTTTGTAATCCTTCGGCAGTCGGTTTATGTCGAAGGATTGACCGAAGTCGATGACAATGATATTTTCCTCCAAGAAAGTTGGGGAAGAGAGACGAGCGTCTTTAACGGGTTCGATAAGTTCTGGCGGAGCGTGCGGCATTGGCGGAGAAAGGTCGAGAGTTTCAACTTTGTCTGTTATAGGCTCGCCCAATGTCAAGTAAATTTCGTTGTCCGACCATCGGCGGGCCTGGTCGGAGACCTGGAAAAGGATGTTGGCTGATGTTAGATCTGAGGCAGAGCAATCATTAAACAATGTGTTGTCGTGTATAGATCTCACGAACCTCCGTGTACAACTCCTGCAGAATGCATAAGCTCCACCGCGCTGGCGGTTTGCTTTGCCACCTTCCTGGCCAGATCGCCGCGGAGCCGTCTGCTCCCAGCCATCCTCCATGGAGTGGATGACATAGAACGCAAACTCGGTCCAGCAAATCGATAGACAATGCATAGATGTGTTCCGTTGGGCCCTTCCTCAATGAAATGGTCATTAATGACCTGGATATTGTCACGAGCAGTGTTTTGCGTCGCACTGATGAACGCTTCGAGCTTGAGGGGAACGGCCAGCTCTGCAACTTCGTCCTCGTGTCCGGAGGATTCAATGGCAGAAATAACCTTCAATGCGACCAAAGTCCCTGAGGTAGGTGACTGTCCCTGCGGGCCCTGGTCTCGTGCAAGCCAGACAGTAGATGAACCACCGTAACCCAACTTGTGCAATACTTTGTAGCGACCGTTGGCGAAAACGTCACCAATCAACACTGGGTGAAGTCCTCCAGGTCTATACAACTCGATATCTTCTATTGGGTCCAACACAGAGAATTCGTATCGGTGTAGGAGCATCGTATGAATACTTTGTAAGACTCGTTTCTGGGACGCGTATATTAATAGGGATAAAGATATTATTTGAGTTGGAAAGGGGTCACTGAAGCCTCTCCTAGTCTGTTTCTGCACATTACCCCTATACGATTTTCGATCAACTGAAATCGTTTGCAGAAGATTTAATGACGTCACAGCGTCGTGCGTTCGGTTGTTCGACGATAACTCAGTGTCCAATCTACGCCAACTCCGGGCCATAGTCTCATCCGACTTGAACGGTCATCTAAATACACTGGATACGAAGACGAGCTGTTCGTGTCCTTCGACAAATGCGCAATTCGGGTCTCTGGATTAGTGGATGATCGGAATTCCACATTCGTTCCGTTCGTGTCTCTTCTTGTGCCCCACTTTCTGCCTTTGTGCATATACGATTCGGTGATGATAAATGTGCCCAACGTTCGTCACATCATGTGAGTTTGCTGGCATGATCCCAGAGTCGAGCTAACAGTTGCTTAGATGGATAACAGAAAGGGGCGATCCAAATTAGATTGCACAGTGAAACTCTTCCTAGAGTTCCAAAGCCTCTCCGAGCTGGTGATTATGATCGACCACGAATCGATGTTCAAGGTTGGCATTGACAAGTTGTATCGGAAACGGCCTAATCTGATCAACGACTCGGGAAAGATTATCGGCGCCAATCTTAGCCTGACTCACCTCGAACTATTCCAAAACGAGGGAACCTCTCCAAGCTCTTTGACTGTATTGCGTCTAAAAGTCCCTGAGCACCTCAGTATATCGGACAGTTCCCCTGATATCACGGCAATCGTCGCTCACGCACGCTCTTTGGCCTCCATCGCTTTATGCCCAAACTACCGTCAGATACTTCCGGTGCTGCACTTCAACTGCATATTCCCACCAATCATCCAAATGGCATATGTCGAGGATCGCATGATCAATTATCTCCGCGACACGAATTAAAGACTTTACGACGATTTTATCGGAGGAACGATATTTGAAATCATGGCTCGGCATTCTGCAAGCTTAACATATTTCAGTACTCCCGCTGCGAGCTTTCTGAACCGTCTCGAACGTGTCGGGAATGAGCTTTTATTGCTTCAATGCACAAGGCTTGAGCAGCTGATTATTTGGTACGACTTTTATTTGGGGACTGGCTTGGACGTGTCGCGGGTTGGTAAGTTGACAATTCGCCAGACGCATGTTACTTGTACTGACGTACATATATCTTAATTGCTCGCCTACCGAGGTCCGGGAAAGGTAGTTGTGGGACAAGATCCGACAAAATGAATAGTAACGGTGCAGTAGGATCTATGTAAATTCCGAGGCCTGAAAAGACTCGGTCTTCTCTTACTCGCTGGGTATTTACCTGCACGCTCATGTTGGTTTTGATCTGTCTAGGCAAGATCAGATGCTGGCCATACTTACTCCCAGTGGTGGCTTATAGTAATCTGTCTTCGCGATAATGCTACAAATTCAGAAAAGTGTTACATTGGAATTAAAGTCAAGACAGTCGTCACAACATGGGATATTAGGCACTGAATAACAATAGCGGATGGGCTCATACACAATACGGCTCGCCAAATTACGCAAAAATGGATTCTGAGATTGGCTGCAGAACTTACTACACATTTCGCAAGCCCAAATTTGGTTGACTACCAGCGTAAGTGAGTTCGGAAGTTGCGCAATTACAGACAATAACGTCTCCTGTCGAAATCATGTTTAGTGTGACAATAATCTAGAGGAGACAAACCTACCGTCTCTTTCTCAATACCAATGTGTCTTTGTCTGTAAATATAATGATAAAGAACCAGTTGCTTAAGATTCGTGCATTGGAGAAATGCCAACTCGTTTTCCGTTTGATCGATACATTGACACAAAGTCGGAGAGAAAATGCCAAGGTGTGTTAAAATTTTGGAGTGCCGAGACAGGATCCTCAGTACGGTAGAACGGAATGATTCGTGGCAGGGAGAGTATATTGTCAGACTGATGATTTGAGGGTGACGGTCCAGGTACTCAATTGCATGCTGGTCTATTCTCTTTAACTTTATGGTCGGAGGAAATATGCTTTGTCTCAGTAGCTCGTTCAACATACTAGAGTCACCGAGATCAACGGAGGCCAAGGTGCGGATATAAGGTGCAAGAGCCGCCAAGTTACGAACGGAGTGAGAAAGGCAAATGTGTTCCAGCTTTAAAGGGAAATCGGCAGGTACGTAGGCAAGCATTTGTGCAAGATCAATGTTTTCGAAAACCAGCGACCACATGTTTGAATATAAATATGCGACTTCTAGATGCGTCAAGTTGGGGTTTGCCGCAATGATCATCCCGGCTACATTCAATCGGGAAAGGCTATGGTTGGAGTTCGAAGACCTGTAGAACCAGCCCTCCGGTGATGAACTATGATGAAATCTGAATCCGAGCTTCCGCAAATTGTGTAGTTTGGAGACGCAATCGACAAGGTGGTTCAACTCCTCCATGGCAAGATCCATGACAAGGAAAACTTCGCTGAGCCGAGGAAATTGTTGGAGTAGTTTAATTTTGCGGGATATTATCCACTTCGAATCATTGAGCGACACGTACCACCTAAGATACAATTAACCATTTTTACGAAATTAGAACGAACAACGTACACAACGCAAGAAACATTAGGCAAGTTGAACTTGAGCGTGCGGGGCACATAAAGCCTCAGTAGTGCAAAAGTACGCAAGGGGACACCGAGCACCATTGTCCGGCTTATGATGGGTGGGATAAAGTATAAGATGGCGATCGCGGCATTTCGAAATATGTAGTTGATCAAGTGTATCTCACGAAAAGGTATGAAACGCCTTGTTTCACAAAGCCATTCCCATCTCCCAACGAAAAGGGTCGTGGTCGAGTTCAATTGCTCATTTGGTTTTGAAGACAAGAGAGTCAGGAGCTGGCGTACATTAGACAACGGATCCTCGTCGTAAAACGGTTTGATATAGGAAGAATACACTCTGGGCTTAACAATCGCGTCGAACCGTTTGCAGACTAGGCGAAGAGCTTTGCTGTCATTAAAACTCGTGCCTAAATCCTTTATAAACTACAAGAATACGAATGGTCAGCCGAGCGCCAGAACACTAGCACGCCGCGTACCTCAGCAATGATGCAATAATGTATCTCGACTGGAAGGTCCATAAAGGTGAGGGTACGCTGCTCAGGTATGTCCGGCCTGGTGCTGCGTTTGGTGCGAAGGAATCTGAATTTCATGTTGCTTGAGTCAAAGCCGTTCAAGCGAGAGGCTGTGTAGCAAATGTTTGGTTCCCGCTTGAACTTGAAGCTTGACGTCACCAGGTCTAATCTTGGAGAGCATCAAAGGAATTACGATGACCGTCCAAGCTGACTTCCGCCCAGTTTCCGGAGCTCCCTTCGTCGTCTGCTTCCGTCAATGAGCGGAAAATCGTCGTTAAAAAATATATTGGGCGCCTCAGCGGATCCTTCTGTGGCGGGCTGGCGCTTCGGAGTCCGTTGCGTTATAAGCTCTGATTTTGTGGGATTGAATGTAACAGAGATCAATGTGGGTGGCGAAGCTACTTCAATGCAAGGGGCTGGAGCTGGACAAGGGAAGGGAAGCAGAAGTAGACGTTATTCACGCTTGGGTCGTTCCCCACGTAATTTAGGGACATTTACGAACGTATGCTCGGTTGTTATTTTGATCTTCAAACCTGTCTAGACAAGATCAGGAGTTTTCTTATGCGGCTCGTAGCAATCTTTCTTCGCGAATTATCCCACAAAAATGGATGTATAGTTTTACACCTTCAGAAATATACAAATTCAGAAAACCGGAGATCCCAGTAACAGTACTATACGTTAAAATCAGGCATAAGCGATTGGGTAGTCATAACATGGGGCATTACTAAACTTAGGCACTGTACAGAGGCAGGGGTCGTACACAATACGGCTCGCCAAATCACGCAAAAATGGATTCTGAGATTGGCTGCAGAACTTACTACACATTTCGCAAGCCCAAGTTTGGTTGACTACGAGCGTAAGTGAATTCGGAAGGTTCGCAATTAAAGGCAATAAGATTTCCTGTTGAAATCATGTTTAGTACGCGACAAGAATCTAGAATATGAGACAAAGGTACTACCATCTTCTTCTGCGTCCAATTTTGGTCGTGTTTATGGTAATAAAGAACCAGCTGCTTGAGATTTGTGCATTGGAGAAACGCCAACTCATTTTCCGTTTGATCGATACATTGACACAAAGTCAAAGAGAAAATGCCAAGGTGTGTTAGGGTTTTGGAGTGCCGACACAGGATTCTCATTATCGCAGAGTGGAGTGACTCGTGGCAGGGAGAGTATATTGTCAGGCTAACAATTTGAGGGTGAAGGTCCAGGTACTCAATCGCAAGCTGATTTATCTTCCTTAATGTTACGGTTGGAGGAAATATACTTTGTTTCCGCAGGTGGTACAGCATACTAGAGTTGCCGAGATCGACAGAAGCCAAGGTGCGGATATAAGGTGCAAGAGCTGCCGAGTTATGAAAGGTATGAGAAAAGCAAATGTGTTCCAGCTTTAAAGGGGAATCGGCGGGTAGGTATGCGAGCATTTGTGCAAGATCAATGTGTTGGAAAACCCACAACTGCGTGCTTGAATGTATGAGTTCTAGATGTGTCAAGTTGGGGTTTGCCGCAATGATCTTCCCAACTGCATTAATTCGAAAATTAAAGTTGGGGTCCCGAGGCGTGTAGAACAAGCTGCGATCTGGAAAATCGTGATAAAAATTGAACCCGAGCTTGCGCAAATTGTGCAGTTTGGAAATGCAATTGACAAGGTGGTTCAACTCCTCCAAGGCTTCATCCATGATAAGGAAAAGTTCGTTGAGCCGAGGTAATTGCTGGAGCAGTTTGGTTGTGCGAGACATAATCCACTTCGGATCATTGAGCCATACATCCCATCTATAATACAATTAACATTAAGTATTTTTTACGAAAATGGAACGTACAACGTACACAACGCAAGAGATATTAGGTAAGTTGAACTTGAGCGCGCAGGGCACACGAAGCCTGAGTTTTGCAAAAGTACGCAAGGGGGCGCAGAACACCACCAACCGCGGGCTCATGATGGATAGGAGAACGTATAAGCCGGTGAGAGCGGCATTCATAAATATGTAATCGATCGGGTGTACTTCACGAAAAGCTACGAAATTCCTTGTTCCACAAAGCCAATCCCATTTCCCAATGAAAAGGGTCGTAGCCAGGTTCAACTGTTCACTTGGTCGTGAAGACAAGAGCGTCTGGAGCTGGCGCACATTGGACAACACATCCTCATCAAAAAAGTTTTCGAATTGGAATGCTTTGATATGGGAAGTATACACTTTAGGTTTAACAATTGCGTTGAACCGTTTGCAGACCAGGCGGAGAGCTTTGATATCATCAAAACTCGTGCGTAAATCCTTTATAAACTGCAAGAATATGTCGAGCGCCGTGGCTACAGAATACTAGCACGCGTACCTCGGCAATGATGCGATAATGTATCTCAGGTGGAAGGTCCATGAAGGGGAATGTGCGCTGGTCAGGTATCCGTATGGCCGGCCTTGCGGCGACGGCGCTGCGTTCGTTGTCACCGAAACTGAAGTTTGTGGCAAAGCTGCCACGCATTCCGAGACCGAGTAATTATAAATGGTGCCTTCGCTGAAGGGATGAAGCGATCGACGCGAGAGATAAGTCAAGCGTGTGAGGTACGAGAGCGCTTGACGTAGATATTTGATGAGAGTCACGTGGATGCTGTAGCGCGTCGGGAGCGCGTCTTGCTTCTGCACCGCGTCCATGCAGGTTTGGACTTTATTCTTCAATCCTGCTTTATTGTCATTAACACTCCCGATATAGTAACCACCCTCCTTGAAACCGTTTCCAAGACTCCTTCCTTATCTTCGGGCAAAAACCAATTGGCTGGACCACACAACTCTCTTTCATCCCTTCCTCACACTTCCATCGTAGCACACGCTCCGGGATGGACTCCATCTACCGGCCTCTGTTGAAAACAACCCAGAAAACATCGCCCTTCAGGAACCGACCAATGTAAATATGGACTTTCTAACACCAGAGCAGGCGCATCAACGTTGGGAAGCCGCCTACAGGATATTGTCAGTTAAGGGCAATACTGTGGGCTTCCTGGGTTCTTCTCGCTACTCGGCTTACGCTATCGCGACAGATCCTGTATAACGACCCCGACCATTTCCTCTGCCACTACTACCACTTCGTAGCGGAACTTTTCCTCGGCACGTGGGCATTCTGGCAAGGAGCGTTCACGCAACCATCACCATTTCTCATTCGCTCCCCAAGGACGGTCCCGCCCACCTGTTCACTGCGCCATCTTCATTCACGCCAAAGAAAGATGGCATGACGGACCCAGCTTCAACGGCTACTTCTTACGCGCCGCATTTCCATCTCTCCCCATCGAATCGCAGTATTCCCGGGAAGACCTTGTACATTCCACCCGTCCCATCGACGACTCGGACAAGGTTCAGAAACCATTTCATTTTCCTTACGCGCATCGAGGAGTCGTCTGCGGTTCCCAGACGCAACGGACTGCTGCCGAAGCGGATGCTCACAAACTTTCGTCTCGTGAGGCGTACACGGGAATGGTCTCGTCTTCATGCCTCCTACTCGGGTATCGAGATATTCTACCCGAAAGAGTACGCGCATGACTACCAGTGGGCGTCGACGGCTTTGGGGATGAAGCACTACGGTGTTTGGAACGATACGTAAGAGGATTATTTTTGATATGCTTTCGCTAGTGTCCGGCTGACCGGTCTATAACAGCTACTTCTCACTTCCTCAACAAAAACCCTCGGTGGCATATCCTCACGGATTTCAGGGTGATTATATACCTGTGCACGGGCCAATCGTGGCGAAGCTTATTGAGGATAGAGTCGACGGGCAAGATCTTTTGGCACGTATAAATAAGTACCTATTCTGAGCAAAAAAAAATACCCAATACCGTGTATGATTAAAAAAAATGTTCGAGTGCCTGAGAAGAGGGATAATAAGGTATTATCACAAAAGCAACCAATAGCCCAGTAACATAACATGACAAGATGAAATGGCGTCAACCTTTAGATTCGTTCGCGTTCGTAAAGAAACGTGTTTGCGTTATCTCGATCGGTAAATGTACGCGCTCGTTTCAATGTACACTCGTTTGCCTTGCTGATGGGCCGAACCGATCATGTCACTCCAACGTTTTCTTACTTATACAGCCAGGGGATAGTAACGGTAACCGTGTTGGGGATAAACTTGAACTACAGCCATCAACGCGCTAAGTTCTACTAGTACAAAGATTCCAACATTCCCTGCGTCTGCCAGAGCGGCGCGCTACGACACTTCTCGGAAAGTACTAGAGTACTACACAGCGCTTCTTAGGATCTGGAGTAACAATGCATTTTGCAAGCCTGGTGGCGAAATCTTGGCAGTTGTTGGTGAGAATATGATAATTTTTCTTGGACATTGCCGCCATCACGTCTTCACCTTTAAGGATGGGATTACTACTAGAGCCAGTCGTTATTACGAGTGCAAACACACACCTGCCTGATGAATCTCCGCGTCAGTGTGATGCGTCCAACCCTTTGGTTGCATCCCTGTCCAATCACTAGACGGAGGCCCGTGGGCAACATTCATCTGAATGTTCTGCCCGTGGAGACTAGCACTGCATGCGGCCTCGTTAGGAATTTCGTTGTTTATGTGTAACTCATAATAAAAGCCCCCAACCATGACCGCCCAGTGTCTGAGGAGATTGGGGGGTGGACTTGCAGCTGGACTATGACTCCCGGCAAGTGGACGAGTAATAATATGGACTTGGCGGCCGACCCCTGTCTCGGAGGGCTCGCTACTAGTAGTAGGTTAGCTGATCGTCGATAAGTTGTGTAATACCGAGGAACCTACCCGTCATTGCTCCCAGTGGTCACTGTGCTGGTAGTGTGAGGGACATGTGACTGTTGCCCCGATGAACTGCGTTGTTCAATATCAAGAAATGTTCGGGGAGTTCCATAAGGCGCCGCATAAGTTAATATGCTAGCAGCCAGGACAAGGATACCGGAGAAGAGGAGTGAAAGGCGCATTGTGTTGAAGTTAGTTTATTTGGGGATACGGGACCAGCCCTGTCTATTGTGGCCACAATCATGTCAGAGCGGAGGACGCAAGAAAGTAGACGGGGCTTCTTACATGAAGATGGATGTTAGGATGCACGGCACGGTGGGATGATGAGGAACCATGCCCACCTTTATACTCTCGGGTTGTTGGTGAGTAGGAGAGTCACGAACCTTAATGCACAGCTATCTTTCCAGTGCGGTGATATATTGATATGGAACCCACAGAGCACTCATGCCTATACTAGCGTGAATGAATTGGCAGATGGCATTTTCTTATTGTCTTTGGTAGGTAGGATCACGAACCTTAATGTACTGAGCTGCCTTTCCATCGCGGTGGGGTATTGAAATGGACGCCACAATACATTCGGTTGCCGACTGGGCTCAGGTCCTTTCAAGATCTGCACACGGCACAGCCCTATTTGTCTAAATAAATACTAGTAGGATCAGCAATACATTTTCATGACATGGAGGCGTCAAAGGGCACAATACTGGCCATACTAGTATCCAAGGCAACGCTTTGATGCTTTGTATTGAATCGTGAGCTTCACAGCCAAGCCTATTCACTGTTCAGGGAAGCGAGCCCAAGGCGCAATCGATGACATGATTGACATCTGATTTTCGGTAAGCTATCTCCACCCTAGACACGTTCAATGCCCGCAGGGAATCTCAAGTTACATCTTTGTATCAGGTCGGCACTGCACGCGCAAAAACACCACCAATAATTGGGGACTTTGGCATCAGTTTGGCGTGTATGTCATCCGCTTCGACGCGGATCTTGAGCAGCATCCAGCAGTGGTAGAGGTATGGATCATCACGCAGCTGGATAGGGCAAATGTGACGGGGTAGATTATGGCGTAGGTTGCGGGAAGGAAGAGCGAATAGGTTCGAGGGGTGCCAGTGAGAACGCGGGTGATGTTGTAGACTTGGCAAGTTAGTCGTAGGGATATAGAGAAGTAGGCAAGGTACCAGCTCTGGTGCGGATGTTAGATGGGTAAGTGAAAATAAGGGGAAAGATGGGCTCACGTTTGTAGTACAACGCCCCCTTGAAATCGCATGAACTAGCCAATAGTGAGTGGAGGTGAGCGAAATCGTTGCGCGCGTATCGCCAACTTAGACTTGAAGCGGCCAGCTCGGATGTCTGTTGGTTCGCCTTGTCGAATCTCCGGGTAATCTGAGCTCGTAGACGTCCACGATAGAATCACACATCGAATCACTCATCAACTCTGCCAGTAGCACTTGTGACGACTGGATGGGGACGATACATACGACTTTGCGTGTCTTGGCTGAGTCTCAATGATTTCTGCGATGGGGGAAAAGTTGAAGCGTCGCTGTCGGCTCTGAGATCTGATATGCGAGGTCAAGTGGCGTTATCGAAGCCGGATAGACCGTTCAGGGTTATGATGAGTTGTGCGTATGACAATTGGGAGGTACTCAGAGCGAAGTGAGTGCTCGGTGGTGACGTGGCGATTATCATGTGGCCTAGGAAAGCCTGCTGCCTGACTGGGCCATCGATCTGGAACTAGCGCCAGTTTCCCTGCCTCCCATCTCTTACGCTTGGTTTGTTCGAGTACCAACCCAAATTTACGGCCCTACCTTTTGCGATTCTGGTCTTTTTCATGTGCGTTGTTGATTTTGTGTGACGGGACGTCTAGTGGTCTTGCGACCGATTGCAATGCATGTCATTTCAATTTATCAGTGATAGACTGGCAGGCAAACTCTGTTAAGGGAAAGCTGGAGGACAATCTTTTCCGTCTAAAAGTTGATGTTGGAAGCACCCAAATCTGGATCGTCATAAGGCTTGTTCGTAAATTTGCGCTTTAGAGCCTCGTTTTTCGCTGAAATGGAATCTGTGGAATCGATATGAGTGAGATTTTCGATGACACGAAACGACACGCACCATCCACGGCCATCTCTACCCTACTCCCTAACCGTCGGACTATCCAAGCACCTCACGTTGGACTTGCAGAGCGTTTCCAACTCCTTCAGATGAATCCATTTTTCCTCATCTTGGACGGTGGCATCCGGTCTTCACGGGTTAGCGGACACAATCACTAACGGCATATCAGGCGAAAGAACACTAAAAGTTCTCAGACCAACACTGAAACGGCGAAAAACGAGCACTCACGAAAGTGACATTTCAGGTGTTTCGGCAAACACTATGCCAGTTGGCACGGTGACGCAGATGGTTGGGTATCGACCGTCATAGAGATATTCTACTCGCAAGGATAGCATGACTACCAGTGGACGTCGACGGCTTTGGGAATGAGGCACTATGGTGTTTGGAACGATACGTAAGAGTTTGCTTTCGCTAGTGTCCGGCTGACGGATCTACAGCGACTTCTCACTTCCTCAACAAGAACCCCTGGTGGCGTATCCTCACGGATTTCAAAATGATCATGTACCTGTGCACGGGCTAACCGTGGCGAAACTTATTGAGGATAGAGCCGACGGGCAAGATATTTTGGATCGAGAGGACGGTGCATAACGCAAACACGTTTCTTTATGAGCGCGAACGAATCTAAAAGTTGACGCCATTTCATCTTGTCATATTATGTTACTGAAGCTATCAGTTGCTTTCGTGACAATAATACTTTCTTCTCAGGCACTCGAACATTTTTTAATCATCCACGACCTTGTTTTTACTCCGTCGAGTACTATTTTTTGCTATTCGGGTTTATTTATATGTAAATGTACGCGCTCGTCTCAATGTGGACCCTTTTGCCCGACTTTCTCTTGCTGATTGGTTTCTTGATTCGAACCGAGGTGTCAGTCCAACGAAATATTAAAGATGGCCCGCTCGTTATCTTATGATAAAACTTGCACTACAGCCATCAACGCGCTTAGTTCTACCGTAATGCAAACAAAGATCCGAGCATTCCCTGCATCTGCCAGAGCGTGTTATGACACTACTCGGATAGCACTAGACTAGTGTACAGCGGCGGTCACCTTGTGGATTAGTAAGGCACCTTGCAAGCTTGTTGGCGAAATCTTGGCAGTTGTTCAGGATAATATTGTAATCATGAGCAGACATTTGCCTGATCACCTCTTCACCTTTAAGGAGGGGATTACTACCAAAGCCAGTCATTATTACGAGTGCGAACACACCTGCGGTATGAATCTCCTCGTCGGAGAAATGCGTCCGACCCTTTGATTCCATCGATGTCCAAGCACTAGGCACAGGCGCGTCGCCAACATTCATCCTAATCTGCGACCCGTAGAGACTGCCACTGCCACATGTGGCGAGATTAGGATGAGTGTGGTCTAGGAGTAACTCATAGTAATGACTCCCAACCAAGACGGCCCAGTGAGTGAAGATTTGGGGGGGTGTACTTCCGTGACCGCTACCTGGGACACTACTTCGAGAAAATGGACGAGTAATAATAAAGACTTCGCGGCCGCGGTCTGGGGACTCAGAACTTGGATTGCTAGGTTAACCGATCGTCGATAAACTGTGTAATACCGAAGAACCTACCCTGACCGCGACCTGGTCCCAGTGCCCCTTGTGCTAGCACTGCCAGTGATATGGTCCGAATGTGGCGGTGGAGAGGAACGACTCGGCTTCTGAAAATAACGTCAAGCATGAGTTGTGTATCGTGAGCGCTACTTGCCTTGGTATGTTGTGATTGTCCACTTCGAGGTTCCAATAATTGTGCTAGACTGCGTTGTTCAATATCAGGGGATGTTCGGGGGGCTCCAAAAGGCGCAGCATAAGTCAACACGCTAGCAGCCAGGACGAAGATAATGGAGGCGAGAACTGAAAGACGCATTGCGTTGAAGTTAGTAGTTTCTGTCACGGGGATACGGGACCAGCCCTATCTATTTGTGCGAACAATGTCAGAGTGGTTCATGGGAGTAGACGGGGCTTCTTACATGAGGATAGATGTTGGGATGCACAGCACTGCAGGATGGTGGGGAACCACGTCCACTTTTATAGCCCGGGTCGTTGGTAAACGATAGCATTACGAACCTTTTATCATAAGCCGTCTTTGCAGGCGGTGATCGGAGTATAGACATTTATATGGGCGCGATAGAGCTGTTCTCATGGCTATGACTTGATGTTTGAAATAGACCTTTCCTTGTTGTCGTACCTTCGTCCGCTAACGATGACTTCGCGCAAGTCACCTTTCTTTCCTACCGAAGTAGAATCGCAAATTCGATGACCAGCGATCAAATGTATTCCGTGTGGGACGTTCTGGACTCTGATAAAGAGCCTTGTCCAACGAAGCCTATAAATCGGATCAGTGACAAAACTTTCATGACTTGGTGGACATGATAGTACCTCGCCGCGTCACCCCTCGTTCAGTTGCCGACTGAGCTCAGGTCAAAATTTTCGAAGATCTGCACACGGCACAGCTCTGCGGTCGGTAACCCAACAACAACAGAGGGGTGCTCGAGGTGCTATGGGGACTGACAAACGAAAGTGATTGCAAAATGTCGCCGAGTACCTCATGTGAACCAAGAATGGTGTTCCAAACGCCTTGATCAAAAATCTCTTTCTAGAGTATATCATCAACATTTTCTGTGACATGTGAATACATGGGTAATCAAGAGATAAATGTTCTGTTACGGGTAGATTTCTGAGCGCCCGAGATGTCTGCCATGACATCACTCTTTCCACAATATCTTCTATTGCTGGCCGCGTAGACTTTTCCTTCAACGGTAGCAATGGGCACCCCATATAGCAGATACTGGTAGGGAGCCGAACTCTTCGCCCAGCTTCTGACGAATGGTCTCGCCCTTCTCCTTCTCCATTTGTCTGAGTACCTAAATAGAACGAGATTTAATGCTATCGTCGTCCGCTTTGCAGGGACATACGTACTTCGTGTTCTTTACTCTTAGCAATCGCTTCAGTCATAACTTCGGCTTTTGTTTTCTTTCTAGCAGGCTGCAGCGCGGTAAGGATCCAGCAAGAACCGCCAGAGTAGACGACATACCTCCTCGTCTTCTTCTTCATCTCCAAATATGTCTTTCGAACGATTTTCTTGTCGATTTGACCTGACGGAATCTCAAAAACGAACGAAAGTTGATGATGATTCGAAAACATACCATTCTCGTCTTCCTCGTCCTCCTCGTCTACCCTCAACCCGACATCATCAAAGTTGTCCAAATTAGACAAGCTTTGCCCATAATGCGTAAGCTCGTCTTCATCCTCCAAGTTGAACGCAGAGCTTTTTGCGGCTCTTTGCCTCTCCCTTGTGAAACGTTCCAACATCCGTTCCTCGAGACTCGTAGTAGGGTCATTCTCGCCAAACCGCCGGACAAGAATGCCTCCCGCATCACTTCGCTCTTCGTACTCTTTCAATGACGTTTTTTTCTCTGGCACAAGCGTATGAATATCGCGTTCTTCCAGTCTTCAGATATGCGCACATACCTGCTCAATCCCAGCCATCCTGCTCCAACTACACCCTTAATCTTCCGGCCCACAGCACTTTAACATCGAAAGGGTTTAGCTTTCTGTGAATTTCATCGAGTTTTGCTGCTTTCGTCGGAAGAGGGCGGATCGTGACATTAATGATTGTGACAAGCGCGGAGCCGCTAATGTTAACAACAAAATCATGAATTCAAACTTGAAAGTAGTTCAATTTCGCGCTCCCTTGTTGCGCAGACCTTCAATGGAAATCCCCAGGATCGCATCCCCGACGCGGAAAGACGACTCTGAGACACCATCATTCTTGCTCTTTCTGCGCATCTTTTCTCTTGCCGGGTTCAATTACATGGAATGCATTGAGAGAAGATCACCATTTTCGAGACGGCCCTAGAGGCTATATATCTAGCATCGTTGCATGCGGACGGCATATTCTCTGGAAAACGAGACGGAGTTGGGGTTCTCGTCGTGCGCTTGTTGAATATATGCAATGAGCTTAATGTCTGGCTCGATAGCCAAGCGGAGATCGAGGACGGCTTGCCTTCTCCATCTACGCTGAGGGAGAAGGCCCTCAAAGCGCTCGTTGAGGTTCTTCGATCTCTTGGTGGAAATGTTACGCGTGTCGAACAGTCGAAGGAACCTCGCTGGAAGATTTTGCGCAGTCTGCTAAGTGAATGCATAGAGCTTGTCTCCGGTGTGTCTTGGTAACCTTTTTGAGTGAAGCGCTTGTTGCTTATACGTCCAGGCAGACATTCTCTCAAACCCTACGTGGATCACGCTGTCCTCAACTATCACATTTTTCAAGAGGCCTGGACTAGAAGCGAAACAGGCTTCAATGTTTAATGCAGTAAGGTTTTCTTCTGATGTAACACGCTTATACATCACGAAGGATCCTCAAAATGTGCATACGGGTAACGGAGCTCTCTATCACAATCTTCTTTATGTAAAATATTTAATGTTTTGGTCGACAAAGGACTTGGCTGGAAAGCGTAGCAGGACTTGCGGCACCAGTGCCGCTCTTGACGATTATCATTATGAGACAACGCCATAAGACCGGCGAGCCATTGTCAGTCACAGTATATAATAGACCTGCACCACTTTGCATATTACACCGAGCATATAGGAATCATTATAAGAGAAACAGTGAGGCTCTAGGTGGGAGACAACGCCATAAGACCGCCGAGCATCATGCCCTCATGGCGCAACCGAGAAAATCCATAATTTGCTGTCGACGTGCGGCCAGATGGCTGTTGGGAGGCAGAGCAGGGAGCCCGAGCGCCTGGGAAACGGCTTGCGCACGGGCAGCTGCAAGACGCCATGTGATTCTGAACATCAAGTCTAGAGGCTGAGTCAATGACATGCTTACTAGTGAGCTTTAGTAAGAGCTTCTTTGTTGTCGGGAACTGGGGACCTACAACCACGTTTGGAGGGTACTGAAGTGGTGCATCTAGAGATGCAATGGCATTTTGCAGCTGCATTGGCAGCCGACTCTGGCTGCAAAAAAAATATTCATGAGTCTGAGATCACGTACTAGAACACGATACCCACCCATCCCGCAAAGCATCCAAACGTTCGATTAGTTCCTGGTGCCGCGCTGCTTGTTGCGCGAGAGCGGCTTCTTGTTGCGCGAGAGCGGCTGCGTGATGTTCTGCTTGTTGCGCGAGAGCGGCTGCGTGCTCTTGTGCTCGTTGAGCGAGAGCTTGATCATGTTGCTCTCGAAGATTGACAATGATAGCATTGAAGCCAACCACGGCAGGCATGTTCGGTAATAGTCCGATTTGCTCAACTACACCAGCAAGGTGCTGCTGCATCTGGTGGAAGTCAGGCTGTTGTAATGGGGCAGCCGGGGCATCTGGGGCAGGGGCATCTGGGGCAGGGGCATCTGGGGCAGCTTCCATGGTTCCGCGAACAAATGGGGATAACGCGTGACGCGTGACTTCGCGGCGCGTCTTCAACTAGTTAGTAGTTCACCCGAAAACCGCAATGTCCATATACTCTTCGCATATAGTATAATCTGATCGATTGCTCAATGTAGTAACAACAACTGGTAACACACCCACAGTCGATCCCTCCATGAAACGTGCCAACGCTCTCCACACATGCTAAAACCGAAGGTGCGCTCGGAAATTTCTCGCCCCTTCTTCAATCCAACATATGTATGTTTATCATGCTTGAATTGGAGTTTCCCATTGCAAGACGATTACGGGGGATGAAGGTACGTTGATTCTAGCAGTACATCGTCCATCTTCTAATGACCGAGCAGATCTACTTTTATTCGTGACGCCAGAGGAGACATCGCTCTCTACCAAGCTTCTAGCGCGTCTCTATCATGATGGAATTCGTTCACGAGCTTATCGAATTTTGTGAATATGACGACGATTGGCACTAGTGAAGCTGGCGTGAAATGGAGCTGATCTCGATTAATAATGTTTCTTTACCGTGGATGGAGCCTTTGGATCTCTGCGATAAGAACTCGATAGTTCCTCCCTCGAGCAAACGGTTGCCCATAGCTGGTACCTCCAAACACAACCTAAAAGGGAATGTCATCAAGTCACCAACCGACATAAGACGGTCGAGATACTTACCAAATGTCATGCAATTGATTCTTTAATTCGGGCTCTTTCGAACGCCGCTCGATAAAGTCTTGAACCGTCTTGAGCTTTCGCCTTGTTCAAAACCTTGGCTATCGTGTACCGCAAAGAGGTCGTTCCCTTCCGAAAGATGTTCATAATCGATGTCCGCTTTCCCTGCGCCATCGCTGGAGACTTGCTACAACATCGGATAGGCAAAGACTCTGGCAACACTATCAGTGACTCACCCCCCGAACTCCAAAAGCTTCGCTGATAAGACTTGTTTTACCGACACCAGACTACGGTGATAGCGTGAGTCGATTCACCACGGATTCGGAAAGGGCCATAACTACCTTGCCTATCAGCAGAATTCGGAAGCTGAGAAGAGGGTCAAACAATCGTTTCTTACAAGATCAGGCTGTAATGCTGACCGTGGACATATTTTTTGGATTTCCTCCGCTGTCGGTATTAAAGTGCTTTCGCTACCACTCGCAGTGTTCTCATAAAATGATGGCTGGGTATCCAAATCTCGTATCACATGAGGGCTGAAGGAAATTATCGGACTCACGGATATCGTTCTTTGAGTGTTTTGTCTCCAGCCTGGACTCATCAACCCCCGATAAGTCTTCAGGCCCGATGATGAATTCCTTCTTTTTGGATAATGGATTACTCGACATTTTACATGTGATCCGGATGGGTAGAGCGCATCTAGGGAAAGGCCGCAGATCAGCAACCAAGATTAGCGCCGTCACCATGTATGCTTACGGGCCCGACGTGACTGTTGCCCGAAGAGCATTCTTCTCCTTTTCGTCCCGATTGAACTTGATCGCCGAATTCCCCGTGTTGTACAACGTTGCAGATTTCGCAGCACCACCAGTAGGATTGAAAACAATAGAAACACCTGAGAACACGTTCAATCGAGTGAGTTATTAGACAAGGCCAACATGAAAAATGTCTTACGAGAGATATTAAGCGAGGAAGAGCTCGAATCCTTGTTGTATTTGCCGTCCATAATGACCGGGCGTCGGGATGTGGTGGGAGTACTGGTACAACAGCGCAGGAACCACGAGCGTCAATCAACCTCATGCTTGATACAATGCGGCGCTAACACTCACACCAACTGTCATCATGACAGCAAATATAAGGTTCGAGGAGCGTGACATTGATTGTGACATGCGCTTGCAACCACTAATGTTAACGACAAAGTCATGAATTCAAATCCAAATCTTTGCCCAATCCGATCGCTGAAGTAGGTCAATTTCAACAACATTTGCGTTCCCTTGTTGCGCAGACCTTCAGTGGAAATCGCATCCCCGACGCGGAAAGACGGTTCATTCTTAGTCTTTCCGACAATTTCTGCGCATCTTTTTTCTTGCCAGGTTCAATTACATGGAATGCATTGAAAGAGAAGGTCACCATTCTCGAGACCACCCTGGAGGCTATATATCTAGCGTCGCTGCATGTCGAAGGCATATTCTCTGGAAAACGAGACGGAGTTGGCGTTCTCGTCCTGCGCTTGTTGAATATATGCAATGGGCTTGATGTCTGGCTCGATAGCCAAGTGGAGATCGAGGACGGCTTACCTTCTCCAGCTACGCTGAGGGAGAAGGCTTTTAAAGCGCTCGTTGGGGTCCTTCGATCTCTTGGTGGAAATGTTACGCGTATCGAGCAGCCGGGGGAACCTCGCTGGAAGATTTTGCGCAGTCTGCTTAGTGAATGCATAGAGCTTGTCCCCGGTGTGTCTTGGTAACCTTTTTGAGTGAGGCGTTTGTTTCTTATACGTCCAGGCAGACATTCTTTCAAACTCTACGTCGATCACGCTGTCCTTAACTATCACATTTTTCAAGAGGCCTAGACTAGAAGGGAAGCAGATTCCGGTGTTCAATACCGTAAGGTTTCTTCTGGTGTACATATCGGCGCACGCTTATACATCACGAAGGATCCTCGAGATGTGCATACGGAACTTTCTATCACAACATATTCGCAATTAGCTGCTCTACTGGCATTGTTACTTGATACCCTCACCCACACGCTTTACCTACCCGTTTTGTCGCAATATTTTCTTTCGGACGTGACACTTGGGCTACGCAAGACGTTTAATTTACTTTTCAACTATTTGCTCTCCACGACCTGCTCTCTGAACGCAGCGGCACGTGCGAATATCTTTTCCACCTTAATATCGTCCGCTAGCTTACTCTGCGAGTATCCTACCTTTTCGGAGCAGTTCTCCCACCTCGCATTCCATCTCTTACAGTTCCGCGTCTTGCAAGATTCTGAATCCGTCTGCAATGATTTTGACCAGGTTGTAATGAAGGCAATTAATCTTCAATCCAAGGCAACTGTAGATGAAGCAGCCGCAAACGAGGTTGTTCGATTATTGTGCACCGAGTCGTCCGAGCAGCTGTCTATCAGTATCATTTGAAAGATCTACCTTTTTCTCTCCTGAATGCGTATAGAATCTGTTACTAGCTTATTTGAGGGCAACATTACCTCGCGCGAGCGAGAAACTGCTCCTTCATATTAAGCGAACCTTGTCGGGTGACGATAATTTGAAGACTCTACCCTCTGAAGTGGAGCAATACGAGCAAGAGACTGGGAAATGAGCTTGGACGTTCAACCACCGCAACCAATAAAACCTTCGGCGAAATGGCGCCACCGGGTCCGCATTGCCATCTCGTCTCTCGGCATTACTCTTGGACGGATGGTCCTGAAGAGCCCACCAAATCTCCTCTCCAAGTGAGCAAGGAACGGATTAGGAGGATGCGCAGTCGCTATTCAATAAGCATTTCTGTCGACCCAAAGTCGGCGAAGAATCTCGCGTCCCCGTCACCTGCTACACCTACTCCAGACACTCCAACTTCCATTGATAGCGTCCGGGTCCCCAGACGGCTTGTCAAACCCCGTCCATCCCATTCGTCCGCGGATCCGCGCGCACCATCCTCGTCTACTCCTTCATCCGTTTCAAGATCTATCTCTACCCCTATTTCTGAAAAGGCAAGCAGCGCGAAATTATGGAAACTAATGAAACGTATCAGCACTGGCGGGCTCAGAGACAAATATCATTCTCGTTCCTCATCCAAATCGCATTTGCCCAACTACAGCGAAGAATCTCTCACATACATCATCATTTGCACATGAACCTGCTCCTCCTGTTCCCGCCCTTCCCAAGGGCTTCCGATCCTTCTTTCCGGTTGGCTCGAGCCCTACAAGTCCCATTTCCGTATCTAGCGACGGCGGCCACAGTCCCAGAACCAGCAGTATACCCAATGTCAGTTTCTCTACCACTCTTTGAGGTTTTCCTATTCTCATCTCAACTATAGACAAGTTCCGATGTTCAAATCCACATTAGCCAGTCAAGGACTGTGGAAAGCCATAGATCAGCTTCATTGCATGTACCTATACCAATACCATCTTCTTCCTCGTCGCCCGCCGGCAACCAGAAGAAAATGTTACACCGCTTACGTGCCACGTCATCAGTTGGTGCCCCGAGAAGACGAACGTCAACATCAAGCGGCTTTTCTGCCTCCACGCGTGTCAGAACAAGGTTTAATTCGATCATCAACGCCATCCGGCCAAGCAAGGCCTCAAATTCCCTCTCGCCCGAGCACTGCAAATGCAACGTCTTCTTCGCCCGACCCTCGCTTCTTAAATACTAGCGTCATTGGCAGGTCACGAAGCATGGGTAGCAAACGTTCCTCTATTTCTTCCGCGGACGAGGTCAACGGTCACTCACCTCCACCACAGAATCAACTTAATCATTCACCTCCACCACAACAGCAATCGCAAAGTAATAACAAACATAATAGTAATAACGGCATGGTGCTGGTACCCACTAATATACTGGCGAAGCATATTGTTCCGCCTGCAGAACTTTCGAAGGGGCCAGGCCACGTTCTCTCACGACGACATCGTCAGCCAACAAAGACATCGAACCAGAGACGCGGAACAATGAAAAAGAGGGTTCTTTGACCGGCGTTAGTACGGGCCCAACACAGAGTGGAAGCGGAAACCTCAACGCTCGCAGAACCGTAGATAAAGGGTACCCACCAGCGCATAGAAGCGGTTTCTCCCGTGGTCGGCCTTCGAAAGTAAGCTTATATCTTGAACTTCCCAGTCGAAGCGCAACTTCGCCTCGGCCTCGGATAAACATAAACGATTTGGATAACAAGAGTGGAAGCATCAGGATACCGGTTCCGATGCCTAGTCCTGGTCGGAGTGCGAGTCTGGGCGGGTTTGAATGGAGTATGGCTCGGTCACCGGAAAATGAGCTGCCGTCGTTGCCTGTTCCGCCTAGGAAATGTGTTGCGGAGAGAGGATCCGGAGAATGTTATGTTGGTGGTGGTGGTGGAGTTGACGTCAATGGGAGTGAAAATGTGTTGTTGTTGGGCAGGGGTCGGTCATCCACAACGAGCGCTATTTCACCCTTATCGTCTCCCACTTCACGCGTCTTCTCCTAGGGCGGTCGAGAGTCCAAGTTCGTTATCCAGTTCCGGCGCAGGATCAACAGAGTACTTTACGCCTGCCTTGTTCGGAAGGGTCGTGGGAAAATAATTTGGAATGGAGCTCGCTTGCTTCGACTTCAACTCCTGGCTCCGCCTCTAATGTGAACTCTAGCTTCGGTTCTGGTTCTGGTTCCGCGGTGGCGGGGTCCTCGTCGGGTCGTATTCATCCCCGTCGCCGTGTTCTGAAGCATCTCTGTCATCGTCATCCCAGTCGCAACCATCTCTTCCGCTTTCGTCATCATCACAGCCGGTAGTACCTCCCCCTCCATCGACATCGTCAACTTCGACTTTTAGCTCAACGCCTGCCGGGACGCTGAGCACTTTGTTAAGGAAGTTGAGCTTCTCGTCAGGCGCGTCTACTTTGCCTCCTGTGAGGGGTTAAAAGTCGGGCGCGACCGGGCCTTCTTGGGACACCGTCAAGTTATTTCGAAGAATCCCCTGCGCTTCGCTACTGAGTACACCTGGCAAACGTATGGTGCCAGAGGGTATTTTGAAGCCCCTCAAGCACCGGGAGACGCGGTTGCCGAAAAGTGATCAAACCTCCTGCAGGTGTTTCGGCAAATGCCAGTGATGGCCGGCCCGTATCGGCCGTCATACTTAGAGATATTCTACCCGCAAGATACGCGCACGACTAGTACGGTTTGGGAATGAAGCACTACGGTGTTTAGAACGATACGTAAGAGTTATTTTTTATATGCGTTCACTAGTATCTGGCTGACCGATCTACAGAGGACTTCTCACTTCCTCAACAAGAACCGGGCCGGTGGCATATCGCCGTATCCTCACGGATTTTCAAAATGATTATATACCTGTGAACGTTTGAACCGTGGTAAAGCTTATTGAGGATAGAGTCGACGGGAAAGATCTTTTAGATTGGGAGGACGGAGCATAACGGGCAAGCACATTGCTTTAGTACGAACGCGAACGAATCTAAGGTTAACGACATTTCATTTGTCATATCATGTTACTGGGCTATTGGCAATAGTTGCTTTCGTGATAATACCCTATTATCCCTCCCCGCAAGCACTCTCGAACATTTTTCAATCATCCAGGTACCTTCACTCCATCTTGGGATATTGAGTATCTTTTTTGCTCAGAATAGGTATTTATATATAAGTGCATTGTACCGGTAACTGTACGCGCTGAGGGCTGGTTTCAATGTACACTCTTTTGCCCGACTTTCTCTTGCTGACGGGCTCCTTGATTCACTTTCTTATTCAGCCAGGGGATAAAAAACGGTAACCGTCTTGGGGATAAATTTACACTACAGCCATCAACTCGTGCTAAGTTCTACTAATATAAGCAAAGATCCATGTTCGTCCCTGCATATTAGACCACTGTGCAGCGGTCCGTACCGTGTGGATTAGTAAGGCACCTTGCAAGCTTGTTGGCGAAATCTTGGCAGTTGTTCAGGATAATATTGTAATCATGAGCGGACATTTGCCTGATCACCTCTTCACCTTTAAGGAGGGGATTACTACCAGAGCCAGTGATTATTACGAGTGCGAACACACCTGCGGTATGAATCTCCGCATCAGAGAAATGCGTCCGACCCTTTGATTCTATCGATGTCCAAGCAGCATGCACAGGCGCGTCGCCAACATTCATCCTAATCTGCGACCCGTAGAGACTGCCACTGCCACATGTGGCGAGATTAGGATGAGTGTGGTCTAGGAGTAACTCATAGTAATGACTCCCAACCAAGACTGCCCAGTGTGTGAAGATGTGGGGGGGATTACCTCCGGGACCACTACCCGGGACACTACTCCGGGCAAATGGACGAGTAATAATAAAGACTTCGCGGCCGTGGTCTGGGGACCCGGTACTTGGATTTCTAGGTTAACCGATCGTCGATAAACTGTGTAATACGAAGAACCTACCCTGACCGCGGCTCGGCCCCAGTGCCCCTTGTGCTAGCACTGCCAGTGATATGATCCGAATGCGGCGGTGGAGAGGAACGACTCGGTTTCTGAAAATAACGTCAAGCATGAGTTGTGTATCGTGAGCGCTACTTGCATTCCGTCCACTTCGAGGTTCCAATAATTGTGCTAGACTGCGTTGTTCAATATCAGGGAATGTTCGGGGAGCTCCAAAAGGCGCAGCATAAGTCAATATGCTAGCAGCCAGGACGAAGATAATGGCGGCGAGAACTGAAAGACGCATTGCGTTGAAGTTAGTAGTTTCTGTCGCGGGGATACGGGACCAGCCCTATCTATTTGTGCGTACAATGTCAAAGTGGTTCATGGGAGTAGACGGGGCTTCTTACATGAGGATAGATGTTGGGATGCACAGCACTGCAGGATGGTGGGGAACCACGTCCACTTTTATAGCCTGGGTCGTTGGTAAACGGTAGCATTACGAACCTTTATGTACATAAGCCTTCTTTGCAGGCCGTGATCGGAGTATAGACATTTATATGGGCGCGATAGAGCTGTTCTCATGGCTATAACTTAATGTTTGAAATAGCAAATTTCAGACCTTTCCCTGTTGTCATACCTTCGTCCGCTAACGACGACTTTGCGCAAGTCACCTTTCTTTCGTACTGAAAAGTAGAATCGCAAATTCAATGACCAGCGATGCAAAGATGTCTACTAAATGTATTTCGTGTGGGACGTTCTGGACTCTGATAAAGGACCTTGTCCAACAAAGCCTATATAAATCGGATCAGTGACAAAATTCTCATGACTTGGTGGACATGATAGTACCTCGCCACGTCACCCCTCGGCCAAAGGGCGCCATATAAAAGGCACGATCTATACAGTACTGATGGCGCTGTATACATGAAAGTGCACTAGTAAGAGTTCACCGTCGAGACTCACAATAAACGTTTGAGTTTCCAGTGGATTAATGGCATTGGTAGCAATGTCTAATCGGCTCCGCTTTTAGTCCGCTGCGAGCAGCCTAGCCTAGATTGGGGAGCCGGCTCTCTCAAGCACCACTCTGGGCGAATCTTCTATGTGCAGGTCCGAGGCGATTATTATCATCTGATTTCGGGAAGCTATCTCGGCCCTTCCTTCGGCACGAAGCTTAAAAGAAAAGTTCAAAGCAGGGTCTCAGGTTTGCGATGCAATTTAATTGTCCGTTTTCGGAGGTTCGAAATGTGCTGTGACAAACTTGTCCAAGCAAAGGTCGCAGCACCACCACTCGCTCATGGGCCGACTGGAGGATTAGCCCGCCGTGGTAGATACTGTCTTTCGGCGGCCTGGAATGGTGTCAAAGGCAGGAAAATGCGTTTCTCGAGTTGACAAGAAGGATCAGCGTCACCTCGTCACGAAAGTGACACGCTTCCCTCTTTCCTTTCTGGGACTCGGAAGCTCTCAAGACACCGACACACGGAAATGCCACTCTTTATTTCGTCTCTTCCTGGAGCTCTTGTCCCACAGTCTTCAATATTCAATCAGTGTTTCTCGCGTCCTGATATTAGTTAAGTAACGCACTAGAACGCGGATGCTGCCAACTGGCCACAACCAGTCCGACCACAACAACTTCAAGCTTAAGCTCAACTTGACAAGTTGGTGTCAAGGTGATACCAGATTTAGTCTGCAGCGGCGCGTTTTAGGCTTTGCTGACACCTGACTCTCACGAGAGCCTCGTAAATGTGCTTCAGGAGCGGGTTGACAGGCGGAATTCTGCCCGGACAGGCGAGGTGGAAGAGTGGGAATTCAACTAGAATGGCTGAGCAAGGATGAGCAGATACAATTTGCGGCTATCACGACGGTGAGTCCCGTTTGTTGTTCTAGTAGATCCCGATGAGAGCTTGATCGTGCATTACTAGTTCCTTGTAGGCGTACATGGAAACCTCTTCATGGCTCCTACTCGGGTATCGACCTCCATCGAGATATTCTACCCGCAAGGATACACGCATGACTACCAGTGGACGTCGACGGCTTTGGGAATGAAGCGCGATGGCATTTGGAACGATACATAAGAGCTATTTTGGGCGGAGGAGCATATTGGACTTTCTGAAGGGTGAAGTCTGCAAGGAGCTTCGGCGTCGCTTCCAGTCCGGGATTAGATGATATCAGATCCTGAAACTTGCCTATATCCTCAGCAGAAAGTAGCTGTGGACATCGGATGTTTTTGAATTTCTTGAAGGACGCGGGACCAGGAACAACCGGATCCCCATCGGCGTTAGCGATTGAGTGCTGGGTGGAAATTCTGCGAATGAGTTCACTCAGTGGTACGTCGACGTCCATCAACTTCATAGGATGTAGGGGTTGTAAATTTAAGTCTTCAGGCCCGATGATGAATTCTCGACATTTTACATGTGATCCGGATGGGTAGAGTGCATCTAGGAAAGGCCGAAGATCAGCGACCAAGATTATCGCGCGCCGTCACCATGTATACTTACGGGCCCGACGTGACTGTTGCCCGAAGAACATTCTTCTCCTTTTTGTCCCAATACCTGAGAACACGTTCAATCAAGTGAGTTAGATAAGGCCAATATGAAAAATGTATTACGAGAGATATTTTGCCGTCCATAATGACCAGGCGTCGGGATGTGGCGGGAGCACTAGTACAACAGCGCAGGAACCACGAGCGTCAATCAATTTCATACTTACAGTGCCGTGTTATCTTTGTCTCGCGTCACACGCGAAGTGCCAACAATTATGCAAAATGCTGTAATACGATGCGGCCCACAACCTCCAACATTCATTCATATTCCTCACAACGTTGATGGGATATCGGTAACATAAATAGTTCTAAAACTGCGCGCGCTAACGTTAGGAACAGATCACCGGGTACAGCCACGTTTGCTTAGGTTAGTACCCCTAGCTTAGCCCTCCACAATGTAAGGATCACCAACAGGACGCCTGTAACCTGTATCCTCCCATACTTCCACCCATGGCCGCCAGCAGACTCTGCCAGCGCACTTTCTCCGCCTTCAAGCCATCCAACCGACTGTGGGTACCAGTAGCTTCGAGATGCGTACCGAACCAAGTGACACAGCAGCTTGCTCTCACATCCCACCTTTCTCTCATAACACAGAACTTCGACGCCTTCTCCTCGCGTCCCGTCGCGCGAGCCAACCTACTCCTCAGTGGTATCCTCGAGGAATCCAAGCGTCCTGACATTATCTTTCTTCAAGAAGTCACATCCGACGTCCGCATTTCTATCCTGGGCAATCCGAAAGTTCGCGAAGCCTTCCTGGTGACGGACGCCGAGGACCAAACGTCGTTTGAGGGAGTACCCTTTGCGAATATGACGTTACTGTCTAGCAAGCGCTTTTCCTTTGACTTGGAGTTGCAGAAGGAGGAGGATGCCTGGAAGTTTATGCTTGGTCCCGTTTTCCGCGTCAAACTACCCAGCAAATATGGGAGGTGTGCGCTTTCCGTGGACATTATACCCCCATCCACCCCAACCACAACCTGTCGTCTTGTCAACGTTCATCTCGATTCTCTTGGGGACACGCTCTCTTACCGTACCGAGCAGATGGAGATCCTTGCCAACCTCCTGCATGAGCCTGGATGCGGTGGTGGACTGATCGCGGGAGACTTCAATGCCATCAGCCCCGAGGATCATGCTCTCCTCGACAAGAACGGACTGGTGGATGCATGGGTCGCGTTGCATGGAAAGAAAGGGCTCGACGGAGCTACGTGGGGAGTGGGGGTGGAACGACATGACGGACTGGGACCTGGAAGGTTGGACAAGATTGCGATGTCGGGCGTAGACGCTAAGGACATGGAAATTCTGCGCCCTGGTCTGAGCGAGGTGCCCAAGCCCAGCGGGGATTCCGACTATATCCCTTGTAGTGACCATTACGGGCTGAGACTTAGCTTTACCGTCTGAGTAAGTCGTTCACTCTTCTTACAACGGATGATGTCTAATCCACTGCCATAGTGATGCACACCGGATCATGTGCCTCTAACAACAACCCCTTCAGCTGGGCCTACTGGTCTTCTTCCATAGTCCAAATCGAGGAGTAGCAGGCCGACGATTACGCTCAACCTAATGATCTTCGACAGACTCCGTTCGTTCTGCCATTTCATTCCGTATACACAGTAGATCAACTCATCGCCCAAACTCGTGACCTCGAAAACCTCCTTAACCTCGCCATGACTTACGCTGCACCACTATCATTTATATGATGCACAGAACTCGACTATTATACTTCATGGGATATCTTGATAATCAGCTTATGCTTAAATCTTGAGACGAGGTATGCCCGTGAACATCCCGTTTAGCTTTAATTGACTTGGAACAGGTTTTAGTATTGTATAACATGACGACAATGGGCATCTACTCTGAACGCCGTTCAATATCCCCAAGGAGACCAAGCCCAACACGCTCCCCGGTGTCTCTGTTCGTCTTTTCTGTGATGGATAACAACTTGAAATCCTAGTAATGGATACTACTGAATGTATTACAGACAAGTCATCTCATAATAAACCGCTCATTTACGACCCGCACGTCTCTTTTCTTTCGTTTTCTGCTTCTCCATCGCTTTCGCTTCTGCCCGTTCTCCTTCCAATGACCTGAACACACGCTTCATACGCTCATTGTAAGCACGATCCTGGTCCATTTGCTTTTGCAGAGCCACACCAGCAAGGAACCGAGCGTCCTTGCGCAATACATGAATGGCACCCTTCCGCAGCGGGCACCCCGTACAGCAGATCTCGTAGGGAGATGAACTCTTCGTCAAGCTTCTGACGAATGGTCTCGGCCTCAGCACCGATCGTCAAAAGCCGTTGTAAGATGGGTTGCGGAATGCTCTCGAGAATCCAATAAATCAGGTCATGCTCGTTCCTTCTGTCCGTTGTTGGAAGAGCGGCATAAAGAGAGGCATAGTACCTCAGGCTATTGAGGCGTATGCTCGAAAGCAGATTATAGTAGTCCGCGCGTTGAAAAACGGTTGGTTCAGACATGTCTACAGCAGCGTTAGCTCGACGATTCCAACCAACGGAACAAGCCTAAGTTCGAGGGATAGAAGGTAGAGACCTTGAACCTCCAAGCCAAACGACACCAGACCACGGGGAGACGATCGACGACGTCTTCGGTTGCCGTAAGCCTACATTAGGACCGTAGAGCGGAAAACGATCGAATAAACCTTAAGTTAACTGGTATTAGGCATATACATATCAATTCAACTAGTAACTGTGAAGGTATCGCGTGCATGTGTAGTGTTAATTGCGACCAGGAACCTGTATCCCAAGATCCAATATGAGATAAAGTCTTCTATCATTCCCCTCGGGAAGAAGCGCTACAATATCTGTCAAGCCCATGTGGTCCAGGAGCTCGTCGATTTGTTCAGCTGTGGGAAAACTTTAGCATCGTAAGGAAATGTCATTTACTACTGATACTGCTTACCATTCGCCGTATATATTTTCTCGGGAGTAATGCCGCCTGCCCAATAACCATGGGAGGGCAAGTTGACCGGTTGCGCGGTCTGGCCGTGGGGGTGTAAAAGCAATCGTTGGTCTGGCCCTCTATACGAATTATATGACCGATGAATTGCATTTTGATCTCTAGACTGTCCATCAGTACAAACACGAATCTCGGAGATTTAGTAGCACATACGCAATGTTTCGCATCTTTGTTGAGATATGATTATAGGTAAATGAGCGAGATTGATAGTGATAGAGAAACTTTGCGCGTAACATCATCCGTGAAACCAACCGCATATCCACGCTCTGTCAATGAAGGACATGCGGGGAAAAGGAGCGTCGGACGGTGAAAGGAGTCGTGTCTAAGACAGCCGCGAGACTTCGCGACATTATATGATTGCCCCTGTTCAAGTTGTACGCCGGCGCAGAATCCGTAGATCACCGGGTACAGCCACATTTGCTTAGGTTAGCACCCCTAGCTCAATGTAAGGATCACGTACTATCCTCCCATACTTCCACCCATGGCCGCCAGCAGACTCTGCCAGCGCACTTTCTCCGCCTTCAAGCCATCCAACCGACTGTGGGTACCTGTATCTTCGAGATGCGCACCGAATCAAGTGACAAACCTCGACGCCTTCTCCTCGCGTCCCGTCGCACGAGCCAACCTACTCCTCAGTAGTATCCTCGAGGAATCCAAACGTCCTGACATTATCTTTCTCCAAGAAGTCACGTCCGACGTGCGCACCTCTATCCTGGGCAATCCGAAAGTTCGCGAAACCTTCCTGGTGACGCAAACGTCGTTCGAGGGAGTACCCTTTGCGAATATGTAGTACGCATACACTAGATCTCAGCCTGGGATTGGAATGTAAGACCGAAGATACGCACGTTCTTCATTGACGATAAGGTGTCAGATGGGCCGTGTGGTTGGTCGGTAGCCGTGACGATAGCATGCCGCGTGTGCTAGTGATGTCGTGAGGGAAGTGGACTTGAAGCTTGATGGAGAGAGGACGTGAGAATCAGAGAACGCTATCCATCCTGGTGAGAATCATGAAAGTCATCCACTACTCTGCAGGTATAAGTTAAAGTCCCTGACCGCGTTGTGGACGTCGTCGTCATCGTAGCGCGCACACTTGGGAACCAGACATCAGCGTCGCTAGCAACAGCGATCGCATATATAAGCAGTCCCTACTCCCTTGATACGCCCGCTACGACGACGTTTCTCGCTGTACGCGATTCTAGCACTGCAGGAGCGATGCTGGGGAAGACGTAGTTTACATTGATAAATGCAGGACCTGGAAAGATGTCATTAACCCGCTCTCGAGGACGAACGAATAATGAGGTAAAGTGCAAGATCGGTAGGAACGATGACGACGGACAACTTCGTCGTGGCCCTCCAGGTTACATTCGCAGTAGGAGCGAAGGTAAAATTGCAAAGCTTGTTTTTGATCTTTTCATGAGTTGGTCATTGAGATAAAAACTTCATCGAACTTCACGATCTATCTAAGAAGCAGATCATTGTTTGAAGGCTAATGACAGTTGAGGTAACAAGGAAGTTGAAGCATCATGCATCATGCATCAGCCGACGCGTACAAAACCACCTGGACATCAGTTTCACGTGCTGGTTTCATCGATTCTTCCATCATGCCAAAGCGCCCCCGAGCCGACTCGCATTCAGAGGTTATTAATTCCTTCTTCGAAACGCTCTTCGCTATCGCGAATGTTTCCGAGCCTGAAGACGCTGTCAGATTTCTTAAAAAGTTGAAACTCCAGGTCCTTTCCGCAGAAGCTGAAAAAAAGAAGCCCGTACACAAGGCCGCGAAGAAGTTCACACTCACCGAGGCAGTTCAGGACTTCGGCCTGACGTACAGCTCCAACATGACTGATGTCGAAAAGCACTGGTGGAAGATTAAGACACTGCTAGAGGCCAAGACTTTTCCGAAGCCATCGCCATGCCTTGGTAAGATTTCTTCCTGATGTTATTGAATCCAACGACGGGGGCCTTATTAGTATCGCTCCTGGAAAAGTATACTGCAATATACGATCGATCAAGTGAGTCGGCGTGTAGAATTGCCGTGGACTTCCTTCTATGCGAGTGTATAGCGGTAATGGTGAGTTGGTTAGTCATTTTGTTGGCGATTTTACTTAAACACCAAAACTTTAGCGAGCCAATGTTTCTGGTATTTCAGCAACTCAGGAAACGAATGACGGCCGACGCACACCAACACAATGGGATAGCGTCAAAGTACATTGTGAAGTTTCATTCAAGCATGTAGTTAATCCTCCGCCGAAAACCCAGACAATTATCGGCGGTCGTGTTGATCATGGCGTCGGAATTGTCGTCGGATCCAACGAAAGTCGTAAACGACTCTTTTACTCGCTCCTGCTCTGCGTTGAGGCCAAAGTCGATGGCACCCTTAACAACGCTATTGCCCAATTGGTCGTGTATCTCGCATGTCTCCGTCAATCTCGCGCCAACCGAGGACGATGCGATGCCTCTGTCTATGGCCTTGCAACAGATGGTCTCCGTTACATCTTCATAACTATTACACACGAAGGAGTCCTCAAAGAGAGCAACGAATTTAATATCATGCACGGAAACTTGCCGACTGTGTTGGGGTGCTTGCAGTACATCTTGGAGATGGCGATGTCTATGTGCCCAAATTCGACGCCAGAGAAGGGAGCGTTGAATAAAGGTGACGAGTTTGAGACCGGTTCTGATGAATCGATTGATCTGGATGACAATCCTTATCTGTATCGCGCAGACGACTCGGACGAAGACTCTGACGACTATTAAATGAATACGGCACAGAATCCGTCCTACTTGTAGCCTGTTTCAACGTTTGCAACGGAGACCGTATCTGTAATCCATAGACTAACTAATTGTCGGCAGAGGATGCACCTGCTGCCGCCGCTATCCATTCTTTCAAAGCCCACGTGAAGGAGGGGAAGATTTAATGCTATCGTCATCCGCTTTGCAGGGACATACATACTTTGTGTTCTTTGCTCTTCGCAATCACTTCGGTCATAACTTCGGCTTTTGTTTTCTTCCTAGCAGGATGTAGCGCGGTGAGGATCCAGCGAGAACCACCAGAGTAAACGTCATACCTCATCTTCCTCCTCGTCTTCGTCCTCATCTCCAAAACCTCCAAAATGTGTTTTTCGAACGATTTCCTTGTCAATTTGACCTGACGGCATCTCAAAAACGAACGAAAGTTGTGTCGATGATTCGAAAACATACCATTCTCGTCTTCTTCATCCTCCTCGTCTACCCTCAACCCGACGTCGTCAAAGTCGTCCAAATTAGACAAGCTTTGCCCATAATGCGTAAGCTCGTCTTCATCATCCAAGTTGAAACGCAGAACCTTTTGCGGTTCTTCGCCTCTCCCTTGTGAAACGTTCCAACATCCATTCCTCGAGACTCGTAGTAGAGTCATTCTCACCAAACCGCTGGTCAAGAATGCCTCCCGCATGATTTCGCTCTTCGTACTCTTTCAACAACGTTTTTTTTTCACCGGCACAAGCGTATGAATATTGCGTTCTTCCGGTCTTCAGATATGCGCACATACCTGCTCAATCCCAATCATCCTGCTCTGTGCAGGTTTTCCAACTACACCCTTAATCGATAACCTTCCGGCCCGAAAGGGTTTAGAGTTTTGCTGATTTTCGTCGGAAGAGTGACATTTGACATTGATTGTGACAAGCGCGGGAGATGACTTGACTGTCGTTTCCTAAATCTGCTAATGAATTTAAACCCGAATCAAGCCTCTTTACCCTGGAGTAGTTCAATTTCGCGCTCCCTTGTTGCGCAGACCTTCAGTGGAAATCCCCAGGATCGCATCCCCGACGACCATCATTCTTGGTCTTTCCGACAATTTCTGCGCATCTTTTCTCTTACTTCTATTACATGGAATGCATCGAAAGAGAAGATCGCCATTCTCGAGACGGCCCTGGAGGCTATATATCTACCGTCGCTGCATGTGGATGACATATTCTCTGGAGAACGAAGGGAAACAGACTTCAGTGTTCAATACCGTAAGGTTTATTTATCGGCACACGCTTATACATTACGAAGGATCCTCAAAATGTGCATACGGAACTTTCTATTACGACATATTCGCAATTAGCTGCTCTACTGGCATTGTTACTCTTGATACCCTCACCCATTACTTTTCAACTATTTGCTCTCCACAGCCTGCTCGTTAAACGCAACGGCACGTGCGAAAGTCTTTTCCACCCTAATATCGTCCGCTAGCTTACTCTGCGAGTATCCTGCCTTTTCGGAGCAGTTCTCCCACCTCGCATTCCATCTCTTACAATTCCGTGTCTTACAAGACTCTGAATCCGTCTGCAATAATTTTGACCAGGTTGTAATGAAGGCAATCAATCTTCGGTCCAAGGCAACTGTAGATGAAGCAGCCGCAAACGAGGTTGTTCGATTATTGTGCACCGAGTCATCCGAGCAGTTGTCGGTCAGTATCATTTGAATATCTACCTTTTTCTCTCCTGAATGCGTATAGAATCTGTTGTTAGCTTATTTGAGGGCAATATTGCCTCGCGCGAGGAGAAGCTGCTCCTTCACGTTAAGCGAACCTTGTCGGGTGACGATAACTTGAAGACCCGCTTTGAAGCCCTTCAACGAACTAGAGGGCGACGGTAACACCCAATTTCCGTGTATGACGTCGCGCAGCCCTCACCTCACGATAGAAACAGGAATTCCATCAGACTCGGTCCACGTTCAGCCTGTCCAGCACATATTGTGCAGTCCTCGGAATTAGATGTGCATTCTCATTAGCGTCACTAACCTGGTTCAAGGTTCTTCAAGAAGTTCTTGGTATATCTATGATAGAACGGTGGCGTTCTTGAAAGCGCTGGTGCCTCAGGAATTTGGAGAGATTAAGGGCCTTGCGCAGAAAGTGTCGGGTTTGAAGGTGGGATTGGGGGGAGCGAAGGGGAAGAAGGGGGGAAAGGGGGAAAGGGGGAGGATGGCGAACTTGCAGTGGGGTTCCGCATCGGTTGCCTGAGAGTCTGGGGTGCCGAATGGAGAAGTAGGTAGGACTGGAACAGCCATAGTCTCGACACGGATTTACACAGGATTACACCCTATTACTACTCTCCCGCTTGATTAGGCAGGATTAGGCACGGTACCCACGCCAGGCAGGGGTGGTTTCATGATGGCGTGCCAAAAAAGGCAAGGCCAGTAATACTAACATTTCGGTTTCACACTGGTGAGATTGTCTTTCTCCAACGTCTCCCGCATGTCCTCATCCCGTTGAGTAGCCTCAACCAATTCAAAGTTGGCGACTGGGATACCGGGACACGCTGACTCGCTCGTCGGAAGTTGCCTGCGTCACGTGATGCGTAAAAAGCGTTCACACGGGAACTCACCATCATTAATCCTGTCTAACGGTCATCAAACGCGCCACACTTGGCCATGTTGGTCATGCGTTCAAAGTGGTGGTACTGGCCAACGAGGTCGCGAAAGGCATGCCTGGACAGGATAACTTGCCAGCATTTTAATTACCAATGTGCGTATTTTGTCCTTCATTGAGTGCAATGAGCGGCAGTAAGAGACGTATCTGTAGTAGATCAGAGTATCAGAGATTGGTGACTTGGCAGACGTTGCCAATATCATTAATCAGCTATATATTCCGCATTGCCACTTGCCAAATGTCAAACTTGACTTGAAAACTCCAAAGTATATTTATTGCAAGTCTCAAAGTCTGTGCCCTTGGTGCAATTTCATGCGTACGCCGTCCGTCATGCCAGCACTGTAGCGTCAGCTCATGCTTTGTACATGGCGTCCTTTGGCCGTAGGGTAACGCGGTAATGAACGATGTCGAGGGTCCAGATGATTAAATACTTGTCGCTGATCGGACAAAATTCTTCCTGAACGCTTCAAACGTAATGATTTACTGCCAATTCAAATATTATATTGACAATACAGTTTCAGCTTGCAACCGTCCATAGCATGAGAACAGCTTTGCGGTGCACATATAAATCTATATTCAGAGCGCCACGGCAAGGAGAGCTATACAAAAAGGTTCATGATCCCTATCAATCACCCCAGCTATAAAAGTAGACGTGGTTCCTCACTGTCTCGCTGTGCCGTGCATCCTAACATTCATCCTCATGTAAGAAACCCCGTCTCCTATCACGAGTCCTCCACTCTGACGTTGTATCCGCAATAGACAGGGCTGGTCCCGTATCCCCACGCAAACTAATTTTAACATCATGCATCTTTCAGTCTTCGTCTCTGTTATCGCCGTTCTGGTCTCCAGCTTGTCAACTTATGCAGCACCTTATGGAACCCCCGGAACATTCCTCGATATTGAACAACGCAGTCCAGCACCGTTATTTGAACCTCTGGCTGAACGAGGGCAACTTCTTCAACCACGTGCCGACTCTGTCAGTAGTTCTCCCTGAAAATTACGACGTGCTTAATGTCTATTTTTAAAAGGAACATCATGGACAAGTGCCAGCTCATCAACAACACTCTTCAACGACACATCCGGCGGAGACTGAGAATGAGGCGTAGGTTTCTCGGTGTTTATTCAAATGATCGGTTACTAAACCTAGCGGTCCTAGTCCCGGGCCTGCTCGCCCAGTTCATCTTACTTCTCGTTCGTTTTCCGGGAGTAGTACTAGTGGTCGCAACAGGGCTGTGGATTCCCCTGCAATGTTCGGACACTGGGCAGTCATGGTTGGCGACCATTATTACGAGTTACTCTTCAACCACCAAGTTCCTAATGAAGCCAGCACCAGTCAGAGTGTCCAAGGGCAAGGAATTAGGTTGAATGTTGGCAACACGCCCATGCCTGCCGGTTGGCGTGAGCCTGAACCCCAGGGTACGACTACGTGGACTGACGCGCAAATTCGTACCGCAGGTGAGCTCGCACTTGTAAATAATGAGAAGGTTAAATAATCCCCTCCATGAAGCTGAACAGTTGATCACTCAAATGAGTAGCCGCAGCTACCATATTCTCACGAACAACTGCCATAATTTCGCCAATGACCTTATCAGGTGCATCACAGGAGGTCGGAGACACAACTGTATGGTAATGTAATGCTATCCCTACCATACTACGGTTGGCGCTGGGAGATGCAGGGAGCAGAAATACGTACCAGGGATGTACTACTTTATCTAAAACATGGTTACCATGTTCAATATCCTGGCAGTGTAAGAAAATGAGCGTGTCATCTCTAGACTCTAACATCTCGTTGGAGTGACACATCGGTCACTCGTTCGCTTCCACAGGCTACAAATTCATCTTCTATATATTCGCGTCTCCGCCAATTCATCATAAGCTAACCAACCAACAAACTATGAAAAAGATGAGGGCAGAACTGGTGGATCACTGCCAACATTTACCATGGTCCACGGCCTGGCGATATGCCGCGGAGGACAAGGCTAAGTTAGAAACCATGGCGTCCTACCATGCAAAGGATGGGCTGTTTAGGCTAGTATACCACCCAAATGCGACCTCGACGTTTATGAACTCCGTGACATCGGTGCCATCTCCCACCCGATTACAGTCCATCAATAAACGTCAGGTTGGATTTTCTTTCGCGAGATTCGCGAGTCACCGATGTCCCGTTTGCCGACTCCTGAAGTGGCCCCGGATTCCGAAACCATTCGTACGTCACAATCCAACCTTTTTCTTCCAGTTGGTCCAAGTCAAGTCAGAAACTCGACGGTATGCCGTCTCTTCAATTCTTCGTGTCCAATCTAACCATTCCCCTAACAGTGATCCTCGTACCGCACGTCCATCACTGTTCTCCACCTCGTACCACATCTCAAGCCGCCGCCTCGGCTCCGAAGCGGAAACAGGGAAGAGACAAGATGGATGTGATCGGCGAAACGAATAACGATACCGAAGAACGCGTTATTCATACAAAGCAAAGACCCTGTTACTCCGGAGTCCCTTCTGGACTTATTCTTCCACTCCTTTCACAGCGCGACCAGAGGGTTTATGAAGTTGCTCCATTCGGAAGTTTATGAACACGAAACGATGATTGGCGTCACACCTCGTCGCCAGTCCCAAAACAGCCAAGCCTCATTTGGGTCTAGATCTATGACGTGATTTCGAAACACAAAGCGGAGGTCGGTGCGTTCCCTCCACAAATAAATTTGTGTAACGAAAAATAGGTATTATGCAGGGTACTAAAGATTTCACGCATTACAGAATCGATACAACATGGCCGTAACGCCGTAACAGTGTCCATCATCGGCGGATGCATCTGGTGATTAATTAGGGTTTAAAATATCATCAAATTGATAACAAGACGCGGCCCCGGCATTGTGGAGGAAATGCAATTCCCCATACACATCTCCTATCTGGAAGTGCGTTCTCTTGATAGGTCGGAAAAATGCGATGACGTCCCCGTTCGGATCTTGCAACTGAGTAAGTGGTAAGTGTTCACCGATAGTAATGTCTAAGGTAATTAATGTAAGTGACATTCAGTGCAGTCAGGCCAAACCTTGAGGCACGCCTCCCCTCCACTGCTCAATACGACGACTGTCTTCGCCGGCTTTCTTGAGATGCCGGTTTTTAGCAGCTCGCGTATTTGCCCAATTGAATAACATTATATCGTCCTCATCCCATATTCCCTGGCCATCTGATTCCATCACCCCTGCTCCGGCTCCGGCTCCGGCCCCAGCTCCACCTCCACCACGAATTCTGGCTGCCTGGAGCTTCCCAACTGTGGCAGCCCTGTCGTGTATAACTCTTGGTGGTCCTGCTGGTACTGGGACAGGCACCTGTGGACGAGGAGGGTTGGCAAGTCTCTGAAGGACGTCCTTGCCACGCCCCCAGTTTTTGACGGCTGCGGCACCGTAGTTGTAGTGTAGTAAAAGGGCCGACGGTTTCCGCTCCCTAGGAAGGTTCCTGAAAGCGGCATCGCTATTGTTTGGAAAAAAGTGCATCGTGGCTGCATCCTGGGATTCCAGCCATTGCAGAGTGTAACGGTTACGAGTCGGATAACTGACATCTGGCGAAGTAAATATTCGGTCGGGGCATGGAGGAACGTCTTCGGTTCGAAGAATATGGTTTGGAGTCTGAGAGGATCGGTGGCAACATATGAATCAGACAAGACAAGCATGTGGACAAATATGACAAACTTTGAGAATAGCTGCAGAGCGTTCATCGAATCCTTGATGTATGGTCCCGTTTGCAAAGACGCCATTGCGAATATCATTAATATCATTCAGTGCCGCCACACTCTCTCTGTATTTTGGTCGATTCGTTATGATCAGGCGAAGCCACTGAAATATGAGCCGAAGGAAGGGAGACGATGAGACATATTCCGAGCAGAAGATTATGGAACGTACATCGGGACCCTGCTTAAATGGAATGATATGTATAGCAGCTCCATAGTTAGTTCCTGACCACACGCAACAAACATCACGCTCTAGCAAACGGGTGCGAAAGTCGTCACGCGTCGCCGTAGTTTCTGAAGGCACGTTCGTCCTGGCCTTAATGACCTCGAGGTCGATAACGCGAGCGGGATCTTCGTTGAACCGATAGCATGCCGTAAGTGTCCTGCATGCATGATAGTAATGGCATCATGCAAGAAACGTACCCAGTACATCATCTAGAACATAATAATATATCTGCTGGTCCACGATGTCTCTGTCGGTATTGATCTCGTCACCATCGAATTCAAGAGCCAGTACGCCTTCAGCGCCGAGGATGCACCAACCAAGGAAGTGGAGATACTTGAGGGACCTCAAACATAAACCATTGATGATATCCAAAGGAATCTGCAAATAGAAGGCCGAATTCGTATTTTCCTCCCGCAGGAGGACCAACGCAACATAACCTTCGGGAACATCGATGTTCACGTCCATACTGAGGCTGAGCTTCGCCGCACATCACCGTCGTGACGTCACATTTGCTGCCGCCGTCTCACTGAGAAATCTTAGCTCGAGCCACTAACTTAAGTGCAAACTCTCCATATGTTGTTCGTCGTTGATTGGATCGCGGAGGGATGCGCGGTTCGAAGCACCCGCATATGCAGGGATGGGATAAAGGAGTTTGATAGATTGCAAGGTGTCGCGTCCATGTTCAAGAGCTTTAGGGAGTTGCTCTGACGAACTGGATATCAGGGGCAACAACGTTGAGAAGCTACTGCCAGAGCTTGGCTTGTTTATGTTGGAGGTGTTCTTGGAGGATGGGAACGTGTAAGTTCTGGTCTAATTTCGTGGTGTCAAGCTTTTTTTTAACCCATTTTCAGGTTTCGTGTCCAATACTTCGCTTTTGCAGCACACACCGCCTCCCGAATCGCGTTGACCTCATCATCGTCAAGCTTGACACCAACGACTCCCAACGCCGGCGCAATGGAACACTGCATTAGGGAACCTGACATCAAGAATCGAAGATGCTCTTGTGCGGTGATATCAGTTGGTAGTCTCAAGACCACCCGTAAATTTACGGAACAATGATCTAAGATTAGCCCCGTATTCCGATATCAGACTTAGCCTATGTTTTTGGCTACGTGAATAGTATATAGCTGGTAGTCTTAGCCTACTATACTTATAATATATTTATTTACAGTCTTGGGCTATGTGTAAGGTACAGTTGATTACAGCAGGCCGGATGGGTGATGTACACAGAAGGGTTGGTGGGTGGTGTGGGGCTTCCGGGAGTGCAAGGTTTTAGGGTACACGAGGCTTGGTGGGCGGCGGTGGGCAGTGGTGGGCGGTTTCAGCATGCGTTTGATCACACACAGTGGGCTGTTTGGGGTGTGCGAATCTTTGTTAGCCTCACTGGGCCTGTGATAGACGTGGTACGCACCTGGACAGCAGTGGGAGCAGCTTGAGGCTTTGTTCGTGGCAGTGGCCTGTTTGGGGTGCGCAGGACTTTGTTAGCATCGCAGCAGGGAAGGGGTGGGTGCTGTATGCACCTGGATCATTGCAGTGGGCTGTTTTGGGCTTTGTTGAAGGGCGGTAGGAGAGTATGAGGCGCGCGGGGCTTCGTTTGATGCGATGTTCAGGTGTGGACTCGGAGTCAGAGAACTATCGCAAGTGTGATATGTGACATGTGACACCAATCAGTTGTCCTTTGTGCTTCGCGTTTCTCTCAGTCTGCCACCACCACCTTCTCGCTCCCATCCCGCCGCTCACCCAGGAATGTATCATCCTACGCCCGCACCCAAGAGGCTGCCACCCAAACCGCTCCCCCGCTGCCCAGGTGCGTACCGCATCCATCCCAATACCCACCGAGGCTAACAAAGTCCCGCGCAAACAGTGCCTCGTGTGTGACCCAATGCGCCCCGAAACCCCCCACCGCTGCCCACCCAGGTATGCACCATGTCCATTCCATGCCCAGCGAGGTTAACAAAGCTCCGCGCACCCCAAACAGCCCAAAAAAGCTCTAGGGTCTGAACCACACCCCCCGCCACCCACTCAAGTGCGTACTGAGCCTATTCCATACCCGGTGAGGCTAACGAAACCCCGTGCACGGCCGGGTGGTACGTCATTGCGCCAGAACCCTGAATGGGCTAATCACATCTTTTATACTAGGCTCGCTACCGTAAACGTGGATGCGAAAGTTGGTCGTCTTTGATTTTGCTGGTAGACTTACATCACTTTGTGGCCAAGACAGTCTATCACCTAATCATTATCAATGTAATAGGCTAAGACTATCATGCGAGTTGGACTACTGTAGGCTTAGACTAATAGCTATGCAAAAACCCAAGGGGAAAGTCTAAGACAACTGTGCCATGAAAACAAGGCATAGTCTTAAGATTATGGGCTGAAAATGGTGTCTTGTGTCGCAAAGTTGCATAGATGCTTCCATGTCAACCTACCAATTCCTCGTCGCCATGCGCTAGAAAGACGGTGAGCTGCTCGCCAACGAAGCTGGAGAGAGCAATCAGAATCGTTGAAAACGGGATCAAGCCGGCGTACGTGTTTGACGGGAAACCACCAGAGTTGAAGACGTGAGTGGTGAGTCTATGTCTGGTTTTCCTATAGTAGCAAACTCTGACGTCTGTCGCGTCTCCTAGCTCTCAATACGGTTCGAAAGGCGGAAAGAGGCGAAGAAAGAGGGCGAAGAAGCGAAAGAAACAGAGACAGCCGAGGACATTTACAGGTTTTCAAGACAGACGAGCCAGCATAATGAAGAGTGTCGAAAACTACTTGCATTAATGGAAATCCCTGTCGTCATTGTGCGTTTCATTCGGTCAAACATTTTTCGCTCTCATGTCGATCTAGGCACCTTCCGAGCCCGAAGCTCAGTGCACAGAACTGGCAAAAGGTGGAAAGGTATATGCAACGGCAATCGTCGCGTTCAATATGACCAAAACTCTCATCCGCTCCCTTCTCATCCCTACCGGCTCTCCCGCCGCCGTTTTCCGCCACTTTAGCATCAACGTCGTCCAACAAAACCACTTGTTACACCCCAATGCCCACCTATCTTCCAAGAAATCACCCCGTATTGCTTCTCCACGAACAACCTCTATACTGCCTTACAGAAGTGACGCCACCGCACGGGTTACATATCCAGGGCCACTCTGATCGGTGAACAAAGTCTATTTCGCGCATTCCCGCGCGTTGACACTTTTATTGGCTGATCGGATTGTTCGGTGCGTCGATGTCATACCTAGGGGAATTTAGGCATTCCCCGAAGCGATTTCGCCCACTTGCCCTAGATATACATTGTCAGACCCAGGATATTTGCAGCAAGCGTCAAGCACCTCTGTCGGCAAGGTTGCCGACATTCATCTTTGAGATTCCAGATATGCAATTTCCTCAATCAATCACAAGAAAAAGAACTCATGCTTGGACCGTGCTAGTGTGATGCTGATTCTCAGAGCATGCCGTCAAGTCTGCTTGTTTCGCTCGTTGCTAAAGAGGGGTCTTATGGTTTATGTAATGCCTATCAGTGCACCTCGACAGCGTGAAATGCGGGTAGTAATAGCCTCTATCGTCAAAATTCGCTTCCGTTGGTATAAGCCTAACTTTCACTATATGCTGTATTCGGGCTTCATTAAAACGAATATTTTAAAGAGGAATCTATGACCAAGCCCATTGCAGATATTCAACAAGCGCACGACGAGGACCCCAGCTCCGTCTCGTTTTCCGGAGAATATGCCGTCTACATGCAACGATGCTAGATATATAGCCTCCAGGGCAATCTCAAGAATGGTGATCTTCTCTTTCAATGCAACTACTATTCCGTTTTTGCACATTTATACATTACCTTTTTTTTATTTTAAAAACTACAATAACTGGAACTTGGTATCTCAACTGTATTTTTTCGTCATTATATTCGTCGTATCGCATAGATTTTATGTATATCGTATATTATATTCTCGATCTTGTTTATTCGTCGCACAGCATTCCATGTAATTGAACCCAGCATGAGAAAAGATGCGCAGAAATTGTCGGAAAGACCAAGAATGATGGTGTTCCATTGTCTTTCCGCGTCGGGGATGCGATTTCCACTGAAGGTCGGAACGCAAATGTTGTTGAAATTGACCGGAAGGTTTGCTTACATAACAGCCTTACCACCTGCGCAATGGGCTTTGGTGCCTCGTCGTTGACCACGCCAACAAGCCCGTGGGCGATATTTTCGACGTGGATGCAGCGCTGAGTCTCGCCATCAATAAACTTAAGAAAAAAATCCTTGCTAGCGAAGATGGTCCAACCGCATTTCGACAAAGGAAGCTTACGGCGGCCGACATCTTCCTGTGGAAACCAACAGAGGATGTTCCATATGACAAAATCGAGACGACGGAGGCATGGCAGCTAAACCGCGGTACAGGTAGAGAGGTTGACGGTAGGGCAATTCTTCTCGGTCCCTTTTCGACCGTCGGGGACGAGTTCAGCAGCCCTCCGCCCGCACGATGCGTGCATGTCCTCGTGCAGATGCCTCCAAGAGAGGACCGTAACATAGGTATGCGGATGCATCGCTTGTGGACGTTGCCCTGACTTGACTCCAGAAAATGAGTTTAATGAGGCACCTAATCGCGGGATGAAACGACGACGCGCCGAATCGGACGATCTCATAACGGAAAGAAAGCGTCTGGCCAAAATGGCAAAAAATGCACCGTCTTCTTTGTCTAAGCCGTCTGCCTTTCAAGATTCAGCTCAACAAGTTGTCGCCTGCAATCGTCCGTTCGATTTTGATACGATTCCCATCACTTTACTCCAAGAGGAGTTTGGATGTAAAGTCCTTCCATCCCCGAAGTCGCAGGAACTTCTACAAGCTCTCACGGTGGCGGCGTGCAAGTGGCACGAGAACGAGACCAAGCGAAGGTCCGAAATTCAAGAAGTACTCAACGACGTAGCTGGTCTCAATTTAGCGGCCGAGACCATCGCTGGCACAGAATACAAAACAAATGGAAATCTAAGAGTCAATATTATGCCCCCGGTCATTCGGGAATGTAAGAACGAGGCTGGATGCGCACTGCTGGAAGCCATTGCGTATTATGTGCAGTTTCTCGTTAAGGTATTGGATAGACGCCGCATGCGCAACCGCTTTCCTTGTATTCTTCTCATCGATACTGGTAAGGTTGTTCATTGCATAACTACCTCAGAGTGCTTTATGATATAAAATAGGATCATATTTTGGGCTTTACGGCTGCCTATGGACTGGAGAGCATTTACATGTTGAACCTTTGACGCCGTTCTACGATTTAACGATTCATTGGACAGATGAAAGCGGCAGGCAAGCCATTGCAGCGAGTCTGGATGCTTTTTTAAAAGCTATTCCCCGCCTTGAAGCCCATTATGCCCAACTGGCATCCATTGCACCCATCCCCTTTCCAAATCCCTCTCTGCTGGACCGTGCTTATCCGTACAAAACTAGCTACGAAGACGAGAATGGCCAGCATATTAACTTTTCATATCGGTTTCGAATTGCCGAAAAACTGGTCTTTGTGGCCGCACCCGACAAGTCTGGTGACAAATATCTAGGTACCTTATGCATTAAGTTCACTAGACGGTATTCGGAGGATGCCCATCTCTTCCTTGCACAATTGGGCTATGCACCACGACTTCGAGCGGTTATGCGACTCCCTGGTGGATGGAACATGGTTGTCATGGATTACTCGGAATATACGCAACTCTGTGACCCAAGGCTTCAAATCTCGGACGAATTGCGACATACAGTAAAGGCCAAAGTTTCAGAAATTGTTCAAAAGTTGCATGATGCCGGGTTCGTTCATGGCGATATCCGATCTCTAAACGTCCTCGTCGACTGTGGAACTTCGAACAAAGATGGCATCAAGATCCATTTCATAGATTTCGACTGGGCAGGCCGTCAAAGAGAAGCTGTATACCCAACGCGTGTCAACAAAGTGACAGTTTGGAGGCCAGAAGGTGCTTCAGATGGAAAACCGGTCTTGGTAGAGCATGACGTGGCCATGGTTAATCATTTACTGTAGTAGTATCTTCACGTGCCATCGCGTCTTATGCTACGCATTCACCCATCTAATCGCCCAGATTATGCGATCGCGAACAAGCTAACACGCCTCATCTCAATGCAAAACCACCACAGCTTAGTTTATCGCGAAGAAGAACGTGAAATGTTCCCGACCCTCAAGGTTCGCCCGCTCCTTTATCTATAAACTATCAACTGATCAATCACTTGTCCAGTATTTCGGTGTTGGCTCCATCCCATGGTCGCCTCTCCGCCGCGGTCTTCTTACCCGGCCACTGTCCGAAGGCACAACCCGTAGCAAAGTAGATGGGTAAATCAATCCCGTTCCCTTCCTCAACACATTCCCTAACAAGATGGACAGATTCATCGAATCCTATTCAAAGTCCGACGCCACGTCCGTTATTGTCAACCGCGTCGAGGAAATCGCAAAGAAGCATCAGGTATCCATGGCGCAGGTGTCGTTAGCGTGGATCATGTCGAAAGCCACGTCACGGCACCTATCATTGGATCGTCCTCAAGGATGTTATTGGTGAGTGAATCGTTTCAAAAGATTGATTCTATTTTTTTTGACACGAGTGTATGAAGCGTTCAACTTGCGCCTGAGGAGATCAAGTATCTTGAGGAACCGTATACACCGCAGCGGTGGATGATTATCAAATGGAGAAGTTGTCTGTATCACTGCCGCACCAACTCTTTGATCCGTGCGGGAATGGATACCCGGGCCCATTTTGGGCTTTGACAGCCTTACAGGCAACACTTGGGACTTCATTTCTTATCCCATCACCTTCGGCCAACGACGGAGCTTTACTGCTACAAACTTTATGTAAGACTACACGGCAACGACGCTCTAACTGCCTTCCCTGCACCAACCATCGCTATTGCTGATGTAGTCAAGAAGTCCAGAAGGTTGCTTCTGGCCGCCTTTGTTGGTAGCGGTATCAGCGTAATGACATGACTTGTACATCGAGCAAGTCAGCTCATAGCTGCCATTCTGCGAAAAAAACCCGTTAGTATCGCGTTCAACTTGTACCAAAAATAGAGCCAACCTTGCCGTAGACATCGTAGTAAGCTGAGAGAAATTTAGTATATCGTACATATATTCATATGGAGGAAATCGGCTTACTGTTGACAAAGCCACACTGGTAGTCGCTGATTCCATCGCAAGCCGCGAAACAATCTGAATCACGAGTCAACACTGAACAAAAGAGATAGAGCCAGTGCCTTACCCTCGAGGCTTGGGACAAGCACATAAGTGAGATAGTCAGGAGCCTCTGTAGCTCCGTCGAGGTCGGTGAAAGTGAGAAGGTAATAGGCTGACGCCGAAGTAGTAGCAGTGAGGGCGAGGATGAGAGAAGCGAAGCGCATTGCAAATGTAGACTGCAGGCGAATGAATCTGAAGACTCGAGTCTGGGGTTGACGTCTTACCCACCAGGTTAAATGACTCGGGGAGTCCTGACCGTTCACCACTCGAATCGGACAGCTAGGAACATCCAAATGTCGTTAATTTCCCCGAACATGTGCAGGTTGTGCCGAAGTCTATAAAACCTGTTTGTCGGCCTGAATCCTCCATCCTGAGTGAATAATCGTTCAAAATCCGCGGGTTACGTACCGGACGTTGGCGTGACGTTAGGTCGCCCTGACCGCTGACCGGACACGATTCGACATCTGTGCAGGAAAAACAGTCCTCCCAGTCACAATCGTCGACCTACTCGACCCTCGGACCCATGCTTCAGTTTTTCTTTGCGTTGTGTCATTTGATGTTGTCCCAGATCATGATAGCGCCGACGAGGAGGAGGAGAGGAAGACATGAACAAATCCCAAACTGGAAGAGATTGAGTTGAGGCAGGGCAAAAGTTCGACCGACGGCGCGACGATGGACTGGATATTGCTGAGCAGGATGCGACCTGATTGTCTAGCCTAGAGTGGGCGCAATAAAGCCCGGGCCACCGTTCGAGATCCACCACTCGGATGATCGTCTGGGAAGACGATGGCCGGAAGTTGGGCTTCGACAACATGGACGACAATTGAGGCATCGATGCATCATTCTCCCTCAAGTTCACGTCCGCGTCACCCGTCGTGCTGAAAGCGAGGATGGCCGGCCGACGAGGCATCAGATCCCCCTGAACCGAATTTACCGAGGTGTTTACATTTGTTAGGGCTGGAAATCTTTTCATGAATAAACCTTGCTCGTCAAGGTAACTGGCATTAGGCCACAGGCGTATACATATCAATTAAAGTGATACTAGTAACTGTGAAGGTTGCATGTGTGGTTCTAATTGCGACTGGGAACCCGTATCCCAAGGTCCAACATGAGATAAAGCCGTTTATTCTCCTCGGGAAGATGTCCTACGATATGCGTTAAGCCCATGTGGTCCAGGAGCTCGTCGATTTGTTCAGCTGTGGGAAAACTTTAGCATCGTAGGGAAGTGACATTTACTACTGCTTACCATTCGCCGCATATATTTTCCTGGGAGTAACGCCGCCCGCCCAATAACCATGGGAGGGCAAGTTGACCGGTTGCGCGGTCTGGCCGTGGGGGTTTAAAATCAACAGTTTGGTCTGGCCCCATATACGAATTAAATGACCGATGAATTGCATTTTGATCTCTACACTGTGCATCAGTACAAATACGAATCTCGGAGATTTAGTAGTACATACACAATGTTCCGCATCTTTGTTGAGATATGATTATAGGTAAATGAGCGAGATCGATAGTGATAGAGTGACAGAGCGTGCGGGATATGTGGTTGGTTTCACGGATGATGTTACGCGCGAAGTTTATGAAGGACATGAGGCAGCCGCGAGACTTCGCGACATTATATGTCATGCCGTCGCACCCGCATCTCCCAATCGCGTAGCCGGGTGGTGCATGGACCATCACTTTCAGTTCTGACCCAACACGTTCGCATTGGAAGCTGTCAACCAAGTCTTTTCAATCGCGCGCCGGTGTGACGGTGCCCATGGAAATGATTTGAGGGAGGATGATGACCCACTGGTCATCATTATCCTCGAAACCCAATTTGCGCCCACCGCCCTACCAAACGACCATCTGGTTCATGATCCGATCTCTCGAGCTCATCCAATAACTACACACCGCATTCAATTCGAGGGCCTCTTTCGCCTCTCCGCCCGGACTCGTGAGCACCCCATCCGCCGCATACTTGACGAACGTCTTGCCGAGGGGAGACCTCACGTTGGCTTTTTCACCGTCTTTATGAGGCAACTTGTGGAAGGCAAAACCGTGATGAAGAACTAGATCGGCTAGAGTCGAATCGGCAGGGTTGGAGAAAATCAGAGACGAGATCTGGGGAGTCCGAGTCCTCGAGGTCAACTTGATTTGGATTTGGATTTGGATTTGGGTCCAGGTTGGAGTCGGGCCCGGAAACGGGAGGAGGAAACAGATGGGGCATAAGTTTGCGTCGAGTAATTTGGACGAGTTTACTGAGAACACTCACCTTGACCTGTTCCAATTCGATGTTGCAATGGAGTCTCGCGACGTCTACGAGTGAGTTGGCGGAAGTGAGGGATTCCCAAGCTCTATTTCCGTCGTCGTCGTCGTCAATCCATCTCAGACTAATAAGGCATCTGAAGAGAATCCTCCATATCCATCCTAGCCCTTGTCAGCTTTAATTCCATCATTTCCGTATCTCCTTGTTCCCTCACCTGCTCTTCTTCCTCCTTTGCCTGCACGATGAGATCAACCATTGCCTGAACCGTTTTGACCCTCTGCACCTTTTTGGTTTCTCTCTTCTTCTTCCACTTGTTCCACGGTGGTGAGAGGATATCCCATTCACAGCAACATGGAGAGACATGGTGTCCATCCACCGAGTCCTAGTACCAGCAAGGGAGTATTCACTTTCGATGCGGGCGCGATCGAAAGAAACGTTGTGGCCCACAACGAGTCAGTCTGTATCTGGACCAAAGGGGATGAAATGGGCAGGCAAGGAGGATTCGCCTAGTAGCAGCCACGGGGATATCCAAGCGAACCACGTGTTGGAAGAGGCGGCTATGGCAATGACGGGGTATGGATGACCCTCTTTCGGCATGGTTTCTACGTCAAAAACAAGCATGGATTCCGGAATGCCGTCGTGGATAGGAAAGGGGACGAGTTCGCTGAAACTGGCGCCGCCGTGCTTGTAGTAGTACATTGTCCAGGCTTTTTGGGATCGGAGGTTCCATTCGGATGTGTCTGGAGGGGAGGAAGAGAGGCGTTTGCGAGGTCAAGTGTGAGTTTGCGGTAAGGAGAAGCCTTCCGGTAGTCTGATTGATGAGTTTTGCGATGTCGCCCTTGTTGTCTTTAACCGCCTGAAGCGGAGAGTCAGCAAGTGTGTGGTCCACTGAGACTAACAATGTACATTTTTTATTTCGATGATGGCATTAGCAGCGGCAACAAGCGGCTTTGCCAGATGTCCACCGAGACATCTCTCGATCTTGTCGAGCAACATTCCGATACCGGTCCAAGCAAGTACATCTTTGACCGTCGATTGCGAAGGAGAGTCATGCGCTTGACGATCTGCCGAGGTGCCGGGTGTTGGGGAGAGGGATGTTAAACTACGTGAGGTAGGAGTCAACGTACGGCTGGTTTCGCCAAGTCCTTTGAGTTCGAGGCCAAACTCTCAGATGCGAAGATTCAGTGTATTGTAATCTCACCTTGACCCACGGCGGAACCCCACAGATCTGGAACGTTTGATGCGGACCGGAGGGGGGTGGTTGGATCTGGGTGGTGGGCTGAGTCGGCGTGAGGTGGGAATTCCTGATGCGAGGTAACATTGCTACCTGGAGGGAGGTTAGATAACTAAGTATGACGACAATATACTACTTACCTGAAGCTGTCGGCTCTGTACTTCTGTCGTTTCCTGGAACAAGATCAGCGCCAGAAACCCGCGTCGAATTTGGCTGGCTAGCAGAGGCGTTGGCTGATTTGAATCGCTTATTCCAACCCTGAAAGGCTTTTAGGAACGACTTCTTCGACGAGGGTCGGTCGGCCATAGCGGACCACAAGATGATCAACAGAGTAATCGTTCACACGACTTCGCTTCCGCAACCATCACCTAGAAGACGGGTGGATCATGCGGGCTAGTGCGGTGCAATCGAGGGTCCAGCACTTACGAAGGTGCATTCGTGTTCAGCCCATCCACCACCCTCCCATCGCCAGTCTTTCCTCCCCCTCAACCTACTCCCAGAACGGTCTCATGGTCATGGAGGACACCTGTAGGTCGAACCGTTGCGCACAAAATCATCTAGAAATGCATACTATCAGGCCCTCGACCTTTCTAGCTGGGCCCAAACTCTCGCTGTCGGTCTTTAATTTTTGCAAAAAAAATCATCTTACCCCCATTTTCAGGTTTGCGAAATGCAAGAATCTGGCTTTTCGCTGAATGCTAAGACTGACGCGTTGGACCTGCACAATGAGATCAAACTCTGTGATTTATGCGATCTACGAGTCGATGGCTACCATTGTACTTCGTTAATCATCGCCCATTCATTGCAGCCTGTGTAATGAAGATTGAACACCCATTTGACAGCCAGTATGTGAGTTTGTAGCTTCTTCTGTTCTTATCGAGCTCGAATCTGAACATGGAGCTGTATGGTAACAGGCGTTTGTGCTCACGGACGGGTCCATCCACTACTGAACAAGCGATAGAGGGCGGACATGGCGTCCGTTTGAGATGCTCGTACCACCTTCCATGGTGGCAAGACCGCTTCCGTTCCATTCGGACGATAAAAAATACGGTTACATTCTCTATCAGGGCACGTCGTGCGAGAAGGATAGCGGATGGGGGGTTGAGCTGCACGGACGTTGTACGTATCGATTGTGCTTAATCATAAGAAGAACTAATGTTCTCGACATAGACACACTACACCAAAGATGCTTTCAGCGACGAGCCTCAACTCTTGCTAGAAGACACCTCCACCTGTCAATTCGCCCATAGTTCCAAAGACTTTAAACATGAAGCCCACGAAAATCTCATTTACTGCGTTGCATTTGAGTCATCCTCCGCCATCCCCGTTATTCGGCCCCCGGATTCCAGCCGCCTTTTCTCCTCCACCGATTTTTTCAATGAAGATAAAAAAGCCGAAGATCTTGGAGTGGGTAAGAACGCCAAGGGGGTCACGGCGTTCGCCATCGTGTCCAAATTTGCTGTCGTTGCGGTGAGGGACATGTCGCCTTCCAGTAACGGCGAAATGTTGCTTTACGTCACTGTGGACACCAAGACCCGGGCTAGAGCTCAGTTCCCTCATGCTTCGTCTGCACGGCTCCGCGAGAATGCGTACACGGTTGTGGAGTCGACAACCCACTCGCTTGGTTGACGTTGTCCTACAGGATCAAAGTTTCATCGGCACCTTATTCGTTTCCAACTCAAACGGGACGCTCTTTGTGCAGAGTCTCAAAGACACGAACAGGAATGAGATGGGATATGTTGATTACGAGAGGGTATACGGTGTGGAAGGCGTCTTTTTTTTTTTTTTTAATTATAAAGGTGGTTTCATTTGAGCAAGAAGTAAACTAATACAAGTAGGCATTGTGACACAAGTCACATAGTGGGGTAATGCGCGTTTACGCGCATGTTAATGTGTTTAGTGGTATTTTTCTAGATAGAAAAGAGGGAAACGAAATAGAGGAAAAGAGAATTAAGGTACATCGAGGGGAAGATCAGTAAACGAAAATATAGTAGGATTTTCTTTGATGATTTTAGTAAGTGATACATCATTTTTTGGATCGTTAGTCCATTCGCGTAAAGAAGGAAAAGAAAAGTGATACCTGCATCGTGTTAGGATGTGCTCGCGTGATTGGTAAGTCCCAGGTTGGCACGTTGGGCAATCTGTCGATTTGTCCGGGAACATTCGTTGGTTGTGTTCTCCTGTCGGTGCGTGGTTGGTCATCGCATACGTGATTCTCGTCATCCTCTCTCTATCGTCATCCGCCATTTCAAAGAAGAATCTCTTTCTCTTCGTCGAAGAGCCTAGCATGGGTAGGAAGCGCTTTCGATTATATTTGACAGCGAGCCATTGCCGTCCTCTGTAGGCTTGGGAGCTGGCTCTGATTCTCCAAAGGTTGTTCATGCGGCGTCTTTGCTCGTCGGTGAAGTGTTGTTTCAATATTAGGGGTCCCTTCGTGGCTGGGGGTGCACGGGAAGCGAGTGAGTCCGCCTTCTCATTGCCTTCAATGCCTGAATGCGATGGGCAGTGCGCGAAATGAAGGGACCGAATGGTGTTGTCCGCAAAGAGGTCCAAGAGTAGGAGATTTATTCTGACGGACTCCATCTGATTAGTGTGTGCGTCCATGTTCAGGGCACCTTGAATGACGCTTTTGTTGTCAATAATGAACCAAAGGTTGGGTCTGATTCGTTCTTTGTTTGCAGTCGCCCACGCAACCGCCATCCCTAAAGCCACTATTTCTGCATCGTAAGAGGAACCTGCCGGGCAATCGGCTGTGTCCGCAATGTCAAATAATCCATGGTCAGACAGGACGAAGGCAGCTTGTCCTCGTCTTTTGTCTTTCCAGTAACCGCCATCAGTGTAGATGACAGTGGCATCCTCATCGCTCTCCACCTCTCTGAGCCACGTTCGATACTCTCTCATCCACCCGCCAAACTCATCGCTGTTTTTCTTTGGAGCGTCCATCTTTGTGCGTTCGATGTTTTTTCCATACACATCTTCAACCCTGTGTCCCGGTCTGTTGACGGGGTGATAGGTATCGAATTGTTCTTTAATTTGTCCTCTAAAGGCTCTGAGCCTAGTGTTAGGGTTGTCGCTCGGGAGATGACGTGGGCGTCTCTTGGGCCTTATTCTCCTGGACGAGGGTTTAACTAGGTCCGATGACCAGGCGATTTTAAGCAGGTGATTATTCGGGAGCGTGTGATGTTAAATATAGAATTATATTTATAGAATGATTAACTACTGATTGACTACAATCAATGTTACTCATATCGCTCGCGTCATCCTTTATGTATGACATAGAGATGACATCATAATGACTTCATTATGATATCATGGTGATATCATGATAGACTCATGATCACACCTTATGGTGTGCTTAGCACGCCATATCTTCCCATCTATACTATACGCTTACACATATGTAGACACATATTTGTTCTCTCTTAGTATATAAACCTGTCCTGTATCGTAGAATAGGACAATCCATTCTCTTCCTCTTACTATCACTACTACGCCGAAGGGTAGTGCTAAGATCATATCGCAATAGGTAAGCTATTGCACCTGCTCATGCTGTGGACACGCTCTCGCGTAGACCTGTCTTCTTCGTCAGGTTATGGGCCCCGCCGTCGATATTGCCAGGACCCACATCGCCGCTCGCTTGCTCGTCATCCGACATGATGTCCCACTGGTATAGTATCGCAGCGAGCCTGATATGGTCTTATCATCTTGATATAACTAATCCTTGATATGGCATATGCGCTAATGACATGCGCCCGGACCCTAGGGCTTTAGGGGGATCTCCTAGACACCCAGGGATAAGGGTACCACCTATGTTTCTCGACGCTGGCATGGCAACGTCGACCCCCACAGAGTTATACTTGCCCTCTGTGATGTGACTGGGGTATTCATGCACGATATAACATCATAAGCCCCTAGAGGCTTTATAATACAATATGGCTCGTATATAGAAACTTCTAGTATAAAGGACGTGCTGACACCTCATTGTGGGTGGTACACGCAGTCTATTAAGGATGCGCCCTTAGGGACTCCTTTAATCGGAATGATCGTTAGGATCATTCTAAGTTTGGGCTCTATGGTGATCCCATAATCCCATTTAGAAGTTTCATATTGATTACCGGTCGTGCTTATATAATGGTCTGGGGGGTTTATGGACCAGACATTATTTCTATTTACAATCGCAACGGGTAAAACCGTGGTTCGCCCAAGAGCGCTAGAGCCAGCGATTGATTTTGCATGTCATTTACAGCATTCAGGGATAATTCGAGCTTTCAAGACCGAGTGGACCTGTGGACCTGAGCTTTATCTAAGCTTGGCTTGTAACTAAGTTACTCAGGGTCGGTTGGTTTAACCGAATATGGACTGTACTCGTAATCGAGGAACTCTATATAGTCTGACATTCTAGTCTATGGCACCCTGGTAACTTAATAAAGACGAATTAGACTTTTAGCTTTAATTAAGCTTTAAGCTCATTAAATTCTCTTTTAGGAAAGAAAAACTGGATTCCGAAACTAGTACTCCGTTACCAGTTTACGAAGCCGAAGGAGAATCATTTCCTCCTGCCCGGAGATTACCTCCTTCTTACGACGCTCCAATCCCACCGTTTCCCTTAATCTTAGGGGACCGAACTCTTATTGATACACCGGCACCAATTCCATCCTCGTCCTATTCTAGGACGATAGTTCGTGTTGTCAACTCTGATACCAGATTTGGTGTCACAACTCGTGGACCTGTCACAGTTCACGATCGAAGAGATCACTTCCTAGCCGCGCGACTAAGAAACGGTCGTACCTTGCAAGACGAAATAATACATCGTCGTCGTCAAGCAGCTATCGAAGAAGGGGTTCCGCCCACCTTAGATCTTTGGATTCCACCAAGGGGCACTTCAGTAGCCCAACACATAGCAAATAGGCGTACACGCCGTAATCTCGAAAGAGATAACCAAGAGGTCGAAAACCTCGAAAATCAAAGAAACTTCCATTTCTTTTGGCTTCTTTTAACCGCCTATATTATAATCATCACCTCCGCCTTCCTCGTCTAAAATGTCTAACGACTTGACGATTCCTAGTTCCATTCCCGTTTTGAATGGAACTAACTATAAAGAATGGGAACGCATGATGCGTTTCCTATTACAAACCAAAGGTCTATATCGGTACCTAAAAACCGATTATGTTCGTCCAAGACGGATAACGCCGTTGGAACAATTTTATCTGGACACAGGGATTCAAGCCTTTGTTCCAGCTGTTCCAGCAACAGCAGCAGTTCCGGAAACGGAAACTGAACATGCGATACCCGCAATGCCGGCACAACCGGCACAACCTGCCATCACTCAACAAATGATTGATGATGCAGAGGCTATCAAAAAGGCCTATGATGATTGGGTCGTCGAGGATGATCGTATCCTCGGATCCATAAACATGAAGTGTACTGCTACTATACAGCAGATCAACGAACATGTAGTTTCTGCCCGAGTTCTATGGCAGAACTTAGCAGAACAATACGGTGTGACAACGTCTGCCGGTATATACAATGATTTCCAATTAGCAATAAATTGGAAATTCCAAGATAAAAAGGATCCCACACAATCCTTAAACGACCTCCTTGCAATAATTAACCGCTTAGCCTCAAGCGGAATTACATTACCTGCAAATGTACAGGCAATGATTGTACTTTCAGCTGTCCCCCGTCATTGGGACAATTTTGCCGCTGTGGTTCTTGCCACAACAGAACCATCGGATCTTACGATCCAAGGGATACTTCCCTTAATACAGAATGAGTGGCGCCGAAGGCACCCTGAATCTGCCGCGATGGCTAATACGTCGCAACAACAGCAGCAACCATGGCAACAAGTACGTGGTCGAGGACGAGGACGTGCTCGCGGACGTGGCCGCGGAGCAGGTCGTGGACGTGGGGGGAGGCCTTATTCTAGGCCTCCACAAGGCGCTCAGACACCGGCTCCTACAGCTCCTCCGGCAAATCAAAATTGGCCGGGCAAAGTTGAGGGCCAAACACGTGGTCCTAACTGGGAGAGGAACCGAGAACGCCGAAAGGCAGATGCAGCCGAGAAGAAGGCTGCCAAAGCCGCAGAACATACTATGAGTTCTGCACATACCGTCGCCCGTATTGGGCCTTATGACATCACTGAGCCAGTTGCCGGCTCTAGCAAAGGCAAACAAAAAGAAAAGGATGAACAGGACTTTGAGTCCTATAAATCGAACCGAGGAATGGGGATATCGTCAGACGATATCGACTATAAAAATATGGATATAGATCAGGAAGCTGAACTATATTATGACGATTATTACTATGAAGATAACGGCGAACAATGGTATGAAACCATTAAGAAACTGGAAATGGCTAACTTTCTCTTTATAGAGGCAGCGATGAAAATGGTGTTCCCTAAATTGGGACATCATCGTCGTACAATAAATTCCTTCTTTGAACAATCTGTACTATATGATAGTATAAATTATAAAGAAAATTTTGATGAAAACTGCCTCGTAAGAGATAAGTCGTGTGATACTGCCATTTATAATGCAAATATGATTGAACGATCATATAATATTGGTAACATGTTTAAGAAACCTTTTACATGTTTAGCGGTCAATAAAAGAAAATTTAAGGATAAAGTACATCCGACATGCCCCTGTCCGGAATGTGTTGAGAAACGTACTGGGGATACACTATGGATGTGTGACTCCGGTGCATCCGACCACTTTACCTTTAGTAGGAAAGACTTCTCTGAATACAGAGAATTTCCTGCAAATGAAAACCACAGTGTTAAAACTGCTAATGGTTTAGATCGTCTTGAGGGACTTGGCACAGTTATTCTTGAACACAAGTTATCCACAGGGGAAACAACACTCGTAAAGCTCTTCCCTGTCCTCTATATGCCACGGGCAACTGCACGCTTGATTTCAAACGGCAGATTAATCCGACAAGGATTGACTTGTAAACAAGATGAAAAGATGGTAGTCTTTTCCTTTACAGACTTGGGTAGAACGTGTATCGAAGGACATTATCTCATGCCTGAGGATACATTAGTTTACGCTCGAGGTAGGATTATTATAATGGATCCTACATTGGTTTCTGGTCCTGGCTTAGCCAACAGGAATTCAAAATTAATTCTTGGAAGACCGACAAAGAAACCAAACGCAGAGTCTATAGAAAAATTATTAGACTACGAAACCTGGCATAAACGTTTTGGTCACCCATCTAACGAAGTCTTTTCAAAGATACCGTTAAATGTCAATGGATGGAAAGAAGTTACACTTCCAGAAGGAAAACTACGTTGTGAAGGTTGTCTAAAAGGCAAAATGAAGGCAAAACCTTATAAATTGTCTTCAAAGAGAGCTACTCGTCCCTTCGAGTTACTCCATATGGATCTTATGACCGTACCGGCCATATCTTACCACAAATACAAATATATTGGTGTTATCGTTGACGATTTCACCTCATATACGTGGATTGGTTTATTAAAAACCAAAGATCAAACTCTAGAATATTTTACCGGATGGTATAATGAGTTTGTAGATCCTAAACAACCTATTTCTCACCTCCGTTCTGATCGAGGGGGGGAATTTGTAAATAAAGCCTTTGAAGAATTCCTTAAATCTAAAGGAATTAAACATCAACAGACAGCTCCTTACACCCCACAACAAAATGGTCGCGTTGAACGCATGAATCAGACTTTGTCAGACAAAGCTGAGGCTATGCGATTAGACGCAGGATGTCCGAAATCTTGGTGGGAGTTCTCATTCAGAACGGCTGTGCATGTGTACAACCGCACTCCCCTAAAACGGACTAAATGGAAGACCCCTCTGGAAAATCTTCTTAATAAAAAACCAGACGTATCATACTTTCGAGTATTTGGATGTGAAGCCTGGGTATTTATCCCTGATCAACGGAGACCGGATAAGCTGTCCGAGAAATCCGTTTTATGCACTTTTGTAGGATATGAATCAGGAACCAAAGGCTATAGGTTCATGACGTCGACAAACACACTGGTCATATCCTCCCAGGCTACATTCTTTGAAAACAGGTTTCCGCGCAAAGGAAAGACTGCAGAAATAATTACTGAAGATCTTGGTCCGATCTGGGAGGCGATTCCCCAAGAGGAACCTAACCGCCCTCCACAAAATTTGGATTTAGATGACTTACTCCCAGAGAACCGTAGACGTTCTCCGAGCCGTAGACGCTCACCAAGTTTGGATCGAAGGGGTGCATCTCCTGATCGACAGCAGTCAGACCCTTCTGATGATTCAAACAATGATGATGACGGTGATGAATTTGCCGATCGTCAAAGAGATTTTTTGGATGATAATATCCGAAGGCAAAGGGAAGAAAGAGAACAACAAAGACGTGACAATTATCGTAGACAACGCGATGATTGGAAAAGGGGTCAAGGAATTGATAAACAATCTCGTTTACGAGATCAATTCAAACGTCAAATGAGTGATATGTTTAAGAAACGTAAAACTCCTGAACCCTTTAGACGTACTCCCTCTCCCCAAATAAAAGAGGAGACTCCTGTTCCTTCTAGGCCTATAACTCCGATACCATATGTATCTAGGCCACCTTCGCCTCGTAGTCCTATGGATGAAGATAATCCCTTCTCTTTGAATCAAAGAGATCGAGATGAAATAGAAAACCCATTTATGACGGATCGAGAATTTGATCAATTTGAACAACGTCAAAGAGATCGTTTTAGAGAATTTGCTCAGAGACCTAGACCTCCTCCACCGATCATATCTGATCCTGGTCCACCCTCTGTACAAATAGGTCCTCGCCGTTCTGGTCGTTTTCCAGTTCCAAGGGTACAAAGAGACAACGCGTATGGAGATAAAACTCCTGCACAAATAGAAGCGGAAATTCAGCAAAAGCGAGATGCTTTACGAGAGCAGTTAAAAGATAAAACTCCGAATTCTTCGACTCAGGATCCACCGTCAGCAGACAGGAACCCTGATAGAATGAATGAATCTGCTTCTCTACTTAAAGAGATCTTCGCTTTAAAGTCTGAATTAAAATCTGCAGAACATGATCATTTAACTCGAATGATTAATGAATCTGGAAATGAATTCCTTCATTTCCTTCTTAAAGCGGCTGTTCCCCTTGTGGATAACATTCCATATGACTATAGAGATATATCTAAAATACGCTCCAGTAATCCTCAATTGTATAAACAATGGAAGATTGCAATGGATGACGAATTTAAATCTCTTCAATCTAGAGATATTTGGGAGTTAGTTGATCTTCCAAAAGGACGAAACCTAATCAGATGTCGTTGGGTTTTCGACTTAAAAACCGATGGACGCAAAAAAGCTCGCGTTGTAGCTAAAGGTTTTAGTCAACGTCCCGGATTAGATTACGACGAAACATTCTCGCCTGTAGCGAGATATGAAACAATCCGAATACTTCTGGCCACATCAGTGCTTGAAAACTGGGATATACAAGCCCTAGATGTAAAAACTGCCTTCTTATATGGCGATCTTGATGAAGATATTTACATGGCCCAGCCAGAAGGTTTCGTTGTAAAAGGACAAGAATCTAAAGTATATAGGCTGAGGAAAGCCATATATGGATTGAAACAGGCATCATATGCCTGGAATAAACAAGCTGATAAATCGTTGAAATCATTGCATTTCGAACGATGCTTGTCTGATTCTGGCGTTTACGTTCGTAAAGGCAAGAATATTATCACGATATGCATATTGTATGTCGACGATATACTCTTTATGGGAAATGACGATTCCACCATTGTATCCATTAAAAAGAAATTTATGGAGATGTGGGAATGTCGTGATCTTGGAAAGATCAAAGAGTATTTACGAATCCAAGTCAATTACAACCGTGATTTAGGATTCTTAGTCATAGATCAAGGTCCTTATGCTTTGAAGGTTGTTAAACGATTTGGACTTGAAGATTGCAAGTCTGTACGCACACCGTTGCCTGCTGGGTATGCTCCTATAAAAAATGAAGGAGAATGCACACCACAGGAACGATCTTATTATCAACAGATAATAGGATCCCTTCTATATCTCGCCTTAGGAACTAGGCCTGATATAATCTATGCAGTAATTTTGATGTCCCAATTTTCATCAAACCCGTCTCAAGAACATATTCAAAAAGCCTTGTATATAGTCAAATACATTGCTCATACCTTAAACGTAAAAATCGTTTATAGCGCCAAAGGCAATAATAAATTTAGAGCCTACGCTGACGCTGACTGGGCTGCTGATCGTAATACACGACGATCTATAAACGGTTATGTCTTAATGTTAGCTGGTGGTGCGGTAGCTTGGACGAGTAGAAAACAAAAGACTGTAGCTCTGTCTTCGACTGAAGCAGAATACATATCTTTATCAGATGCTGCAAGACAGATTGCATGGGTTGAAAATCTATTTTACGAAATAGGTGCACCCATTAAAAGCATCTTACTTAGCGTAGACAACCAAGGCGCTATATTTTGGGCACAAAATCCTGCACAAGAACATCGTTCTAAACATATTGATATTCGTTATCATTTCGTTCGCGAATTGATCGAGACTAAAAAGGTAGTCCTCGAATATATACCAACCAACGAACAGAATGCGGATCTCATGACTAAGAATTTATCCTTTGAAAAGGTCAAATTCTTTAGAGAACGATTGGGACTTTCCTTAGAAGAATATCCGACTTCTACAAATGCATTAATCAAAAGACCAGAAAAATTAGAGTCTGAGGAAATTCGTGATTTGACGAAACTTATTCTTGATTGGCAAAATCTTGAATTAGATGGTATTGATTGTCTATCACACAAGAAGTTGATGGAACTTCTTGATGGTCTTATTGATCAACAGGAATCGGATATAGATCCAAGGATATCTAAGCGAAGGGGTGTGTTAAATATAGAATTATATTTATAGAATGATTAACTACTGATTGACTACAATCAATGTTACTCATATCGCTCGCGTCATCCTTTATGTATGACATAGAGATGACATCATAATGACTTCATTATGATATCATGGTGATATCATGATAGACTCATGATCACACCTTATGGTGTGCTTAGCACGCCATATCTTCCCATCTATACTATACGCTTACACATATGTAGACACATATTTGTTCTCTCTTAGTATATAAACCTGTCCTGTATCGTAGAATAGGACAATCCATTCTCTTCCTCTTACTATCACTACTACGCCGAAGGGTAGTGCTAAGATCATATCGCAATAGGTAAGCTATTGCACCTGCTCATGCTGTGGACACGCTCTCGCGTAGACCTGTCTTCTTCGTCATGTGAATCCTGGCGGCGTAACCGTAAATGCATAGATTGCACCATACATCCAGGGGGGGGATGTGAGCGATCATTTCTAGCGCGCCTGATGGGGATCCTCTAAAAGCGCCCGTTATCCATCTCAGAGCGAAGTTATGGACTCTCTTCATTTCCATCAACTGTTTCTTTACTCCTCTGCCATCCTCCGCATACCAAAGTGCGAGACCGTATGTAAGCACCGGAAGAGTGATTGCCTTGTAAGCTAAAGCGCGGTTCCTGGGACTCAATCCTCGACGCGAGTTTCCTAACATTCCGCAGGCTCTAATAGTACTGAACGCTTTGTTAGTATAGTATTTGACGTGATGGTGAAATTTAAGAAAAGGATCGAAAAAGAAACCTAGATATCTCCACACGCCGATCAGTTTGATCGTAAACTCCCTTCCACCAGCTACGTAAACAAGGTTGGGTTGTCGTTTATGTTTAAAGGTTCTCGGTCCTTTGCTGAGGTCGTATGCGGCGAAGTGCATGAGTTCCGTCTTGGTTTGTTCGATTTGTATACCTATTTTCGCAAATACGTCTGTCAGCCGTTCAATAGCCGCTTTTAAGGTTAGCATGTTGTGATTCATTGTCAGGGACGACGCGCAGAGCGTGCTGTCGTCGACGAAAAAAAGGCAGTTAGTACTTAACTCAAGATCCCATTGGAAGTGGGACTTGAGGACGAGAGAAATATATAGCGCAGAGAGGACTGGCGACAAACAGTCTCCCTGTGGGGTGCCTAGGTCTGCGTCGAAAATGTGGGAGGTTTGTTTTCCCCATTTGTAAGCGGTGGTTCTATCTTTAAAGAAAGAGGCGATGAGATTAGTAATTTTGTGACAGAATCCCTGTTTGGTTAGCAGCGTGACCATTACATCATGATTGATTGAAGGGAAAAACTGCGCGATATCTACTGCCAGAACTGAGGTGAAGAGGCCTCTGTCTCTTGCTTCTGAGATCATGTCCATTAAAACCACTCCCACGTCTACCGTCGAGTGCTTTTGAATACCTCCGAACTGCCCAGGATGGAAGAGGTCATTTGCGATGCTGTCGAATTGGAGCCTTTTGGCGAGCATTTTGGTTAAAAGTTTTCCCATTACCTTGAGGAGGGCTATGGGCCTATACGCCTTGGGTACAGAGTAGTCGTCCTTTTTTGGTTTGGGGATCACGACCGAGACTGCCTCCTTGAAGGATTTGGGCCAGTGGCTGGTGTCCAAAATGGCGTTGAAGATTTTTAGCAGAGCCATATCGGCGCCGGGCGTCAAGAGGGCAAGTTTCAGATGCCTCCAGGTGATGTGGTCGATGCCAGGGGCGGGTTTGTTCTTTGTGGTAGAGAGCGCGTCCCATAGTTCCTTCATTGATAGGTTAGGTGAGTCTCGTGGTTCGGCGTCACAGAGACCGTTGATGTAGGTCCAGTCTATTGTATTGGTAACGCTGGCTTTGTTGAATTGCTGGTGGAGTGATTCGAAGAGTTCGGTTTGGCTGGTGATCATGGAGCCGTCCGGTCGTTTGATCTGAGAGTAAGACGGGGGAGGGCGTGGTCGTATCCACTTGAGCGCTTCCCAGGGACTATTGGTAGCGGACATGGTTTTGAGCTTTTGTTCAAAGAAGGCGTTTCTGGCGTTCCTCGTCGTGGCTCTGTATTCTTTGAGGTTTGAGCGATTCCTCTCAGCTTCGTAAATTTCCTTCGCTATCTGACATTCCTCCGTCCACCACCTCGTGGGGTTTCCTCCTGCCTTTCCCTTTCGGCAATTTCTAAGCCAGGCTCCGTGTATCCGGTTTTCCATGATATCGCATCCGTTGTCCACATTCTCCTTTGTCAGTCCTTCATCCAGAGATCGTGCATATTCCAATACCGCAGCTGTCACTCCGTTGATAAAAGCTTCCTCTTCATCTGTGTCTTCAGGAATGTATTCACCAGCATCGTCATCTTTGAAGTTGCCGAAACTCAGTCCTAATAGCAAATGGTCCGATCCGCCTCGGGCTCTGGTCTCGTTGGTGTGAATGAAGCGCTCGAAGTCCATGTAGTCTCTCCTGAGGAAGATGAGGTCGAGGACAGAAGAGCGGCCGTCGGGGTGATGCCATGTGGGCGCGCCGTCGTCGTTTACTAGGTTGAGATCGTTTTCAGTCATCTCCTCAAGAAGTTCATTGGCTATGCTATCGTTGAGCCTTTCTCGTCGCGGTTCCCATTCGACGTGGTGTAGGTTAAAATCGCCTTGTATGACGGTGGGCTCGAAGGCGGGGTCCCTGAGCTTGCGTATAAGGCAGCGGACCGCTGAGTTTCCTGTTTGTGGTCAATTATAGATGTTGATTAGGGTACAGGAGGCATTGTCGAAAGTCCTGGTGACGTTGATGGTTAGGACATTTTCGTGAGGTATGACGTGTGGGTCGAGGGAAATGGAGTGAGACGAGAGTATTCTTCGGTTGACGTATATTGTGACCTGCGTGTTGGGATAGGCGTCATGCTTTTGGACGCATTCCCAGGCTTTGTGATGGACGGGGCCAATGACCGGGTCTCCATGTTCATCGGTGACGCTGATGGTGTTCCTTATGTGACTAAAGTTTGCTTCCTGAATAAAGATGAAGTCAGTACCTTCTGAGTAGTTCTCGAGTAAGTCGTGCGTCGTTTTACGGCTTTTATGTACATTTTGAAAAAGGAATTTAAAGTCAGAAATACAATTAAGAAGTGTTCGATTATAAATAGGTTGGGTATTGGGCATATCAATCATAGGGTAACGTTGAATTTATCAGAGGTTGAGGTCTTGGCCTTACCTTTTCCTTTGTCATCTTCCGCTACCGCCAATTCACTATCCTCCACGTCATCGTCATCGATCCTGGCGAAAACTCGCTCCTCCTCATTGCTATCTTCTATCATGTCGTCATCGTTTTTCACTGGGAAAACGAAAGCACTGCCTTTGGAAGCCCTGAGCGCTCCACTGCTTACGATTTGGAAACCGTCTTTGTCAAGGGTGGGTTTGCCGTTGTTGCTGCCGCTCGCTTTGGCGTTAATGCGTATGGGTCTAAACTTTGTTGTTGTGACAGTGGCCGGAGCGAGGATAGAGACTGTGTTGCCTTTGGAGTTTGCCTTGGCTCCGGACAGACGATTGGCCTTGGATGTTTCCATTCTTTCCTTCTTTAGTTTGAGATATAACGCCTCTATGTCATTCCTGCTGTACCGTATGGCCCAGAAAGGACAGTTTTCTGAATCTGCAAAATGTGGGCCGTTGCAGTTGGCGCACATTGGGGCGCAGACGGTGCCTTTACCCTTCTTACACTTCTCACAGTTTTGTTCGTGCCTCCGCTCAACGTGTCCTCCTCCGCACTTCCTGCATTTTCGTTCTCCCGTGTAGCATGCAAGCGTACTATGGCCCCAGCGCAGACAGGTAGTGCAGCGTGGGACGTGGTTCTTTTGAATCCACCGTCTACAGATTCTGCCCTCGCCCCAGAAGTTTACTCTGGTGTTCATGAGTTTTTTGCCGATGCTACCCATGTTGTCATCCACGATAGTTACGATAAGAATGGTAGAATCCGGGAGGGGTTCGTCTTTCTTTCTGAGGAGACTGGCGCCTTTTCCCCAGAAGATAACATCTCGCCAGGCTGGGTGAAGCCGGATCTGCTGTTGGTAATCGCTTGGCGTGATCTCGTTGTCGTCTCCGTGTCTAGTTAAGACTGATAGGAACTTGAGGTCGGTGGTCGGGGGTTTATTTAGAACCGATGTGCCATGTTGGGAGTTGTCCGGCGTCCATTTATTGACAGCTGCTAGTAGGGCTAGAGCCATCTCGTCGGAGATGGCGCTATCGCAGGTGATGATGAGGTTGTTTCTGGTGGACCATCGTACGTCTTTGACCGGGTTTTTCTCAAACAACTTTTTCTCCTCTTCCGACAAATGAGGATTGACAGCTAGGGCTACTGCTTCTTGGAGAACTTTGCCGTAGAGGGACCTTAGTCGATCAGCGACGACTGAGGCTTGTACCTGGAGATGGAGTTCTGTAAGTCTCGTGCCATTGGCTGTGGGTTTGGTAACGAGGTTTCGGCGTGTTTGTAGTTGATTCCAAGATGGTTTGGGTGCACGTGCGTTGGTGGTGACGGTGTTGTCGTTAACATTTTGTCCCACTTGGTTCATACGCCTCATTAGCTCGCTTACATCTTCTAATGGTTTGGCGGCTGTTGCTGCGTAGGTTTGTTTTCTGTTACGCCAGTCGGTTGGTTTTTCTTTGTGTTTGCCCGAGTCCGGTGTAGCCGCGGCAGCTGGCTTATTGTCTAAGAGCTTCGATGTGGCAATGAAGGCTTCAGCTGGCGATATGCCCGGGACGCTCATAATTTGAGACATGGTACGAGTGAAGGTGTCATTAATTTTGACGTTGCCGTTGGAGTTGTCGTTTTGTGGTGCGCTTGTGGAGCGAGCGGCAGTGGATCCTGACCTGTTTCTGAAGGAGCCATCTCGAGTAGTACCAGGTAGAGGGCGGCGTCCCCTTTGTGCTGTTGCTTCCTCTATTTCGACGCGGGCGGGAGTTACGAGCGGGGCCGCAGTGGGAGCTTCCTCCACATTGGCATCCACTTCCATGTTGGCGGGTTTGGCGGTAGAGTTGTTTAAGACAGCGGCGAGTTGGGTTTTCAAGCCAGTTAGCTGTTTTTGAAGAGCGCGGATTTCTACCTCAGCGTCGTCCGTCATTCTTTTACACTCCATCCTCATTCCCTCGATTTCCATTCTTGCTGCATTCCTGCCTCCTGTCATTTCGGTGATTTCAGATATAAGCCGGCGGTTTTCACTCCTCAGGGCACCTATTTCATGGTTAGCACCTCTAACTTCAACCTCCTTACTTAACACCCGTTCCTTAAGGTTTACTTCTCTGTCTTTGAGTGTGTTGAACCTGTTGTTAGCCTTCCGCAGTAAGTGATCAGAACCGGCCATGTTTTCTAGGATTCCAGCAGCTGTGTCGTCGCCGGCTTTCGTGGCAAGCTCCGAAAGTTTGTACATAAACTGTATGAAGTCCATTTTGTCTCCTTCAACTCTGCAGGTTCCGAAAATATCGAAGATTAAATATCCCAAGGTGCGCCAATTCAAGAAGTCAGATGAGAAGTATTTGACAAAGCCGCTGACATTTTCGATATCAATGTCGCCTCTCTGAAGGAAGTGGTAAGGGTTGGTGTCGTCCAGAGTTGCCTTTTGGCCTTCATGGATGAAGCCTGGGATCGCGTTGGCATTTGTTTCAAGGCCTAGGTCAAGGACGAATTGTTTGCCCCTGGCAAGTGTGATCGTATCATCTTCGTCGGAATCCATATCGCTGTCACTGTCGTCATCGCTGTTGCAAGCGCTGTTGCTACCGCTGATGCTGTTATTACGGTAAGATAGTCGCGATGTTGTCCTTAAAGTCGGATTGTGTTCCGAGAAGGGGTTATCAACAGGGTCACTGGGTTTGGACGGTAGGGGGTTAAATCTGGATTCGGATTTAGCCCTGCTTGCGCGGCCGGTCTTAGGCGTTTTTGGTTCACGCCAAGTGTCAATTTCTTCCTCGCGTTCAGGGAAGGTGGAGGGGATAGGAGTAGGCGTAGGGATTCTGGACGGGGGATCAGATGGTGCTCCACCACGGAGGCGAGAAGCGGGTTGGGCATGTGGTTTAGTTTGTTCGACATTCATGGTTTGGAAGTGGGTGGTTATTATGTTGGTAATGCTGGGCATGATGGCGTTAATAAAGTTCGCCAAGAAGTCAGGATTGTGAGGAACAGCCGGAGCAACGTTGTTGATGACGGGCATGTGATACGGTGCAAGAGTGGAAGGAGGGACAGCCTGGGAAAAAACCTGTGGGAAAACCATTGATGATGTTGCCCTGTGCAACGAGGTGGGCACGTTTGCGTGTGCGTAGGAGGAGGGCGCAAAGCCTGTCTCCTCTGGGAGGGGCAAACCCTTTCCCTCTGTGGGTGTCATAGTTAAAGCAGGAAAGAAATTTGCAACTCGCCTGGTAGTTGGCGATGCGGATCTAGACCTTTGGTGACCGTCAAGACCAAGGTGGTCTAGCAGGGGGGGTTCCCCTGGAAGCATGAGGCCAGGAATAGGGAAATGGATGGAAGAATAGGACGATGGAAAGGATGAGGGGAGAGGAGAAATGGGGGGGGAAGAGTCTTAGAAAGCAAAAGGGGGGGCTTCTTGTGAACTGGCAGGAGAGAATAGTAGCAGGAGATGTGGAACGTGTATAGACTCAGATAGGAAGGTGGTGGTAAAAGGTGTGTGGAAGGCGTCGGTCTCGCCAACTCTGTATCAAATGCGCAGGAAGTGGAAGGAAGAGGCGCGGTGAAGAAGTTGAAAACGTACATCACCTTCGACGACGGAAGCAACTGGGGTCTCGTCCCTACACCCTCGAAGGATAGTCAAGGACGAAAGGCCTCATGTAACACGGCCGACAAAGAGAAGTGTTCACTGCATCTCCATTCGGTGACGACTCTTCGAAACTATGGACGCGTCTTTTCATTGCCTGCACCGGGTCTCGTGATGGGCGTGGGTTCGATAGGACAGAATTTGTTGTCCTATGAAGAGTGCGGCACGTTCCTGAGCACAGTCGCTGGTTTAACGTGGAAAATGATCAAAATAAACGCTCACAAGCACCAAATCGGAGGCGTCGGCAGCATACTGGTGGTCGTCAACGATGAAGATGGGATCGACGAGATAAGCTACTCATTAGACTTTGGCAAGAATTGGTTAGTTGTCCCAACTCTGGTTGCCGCTTACGATTGCATCCGATCTTACTATCGCTTATAGGAAAGCTTACAAACTTGGCTTGAAAATGCGCGCTCGGGGGTTGACTACTCTGCCCGACTCGACCTCTTTGAAGATTTTGCTCCTCGGAGAGGTGGCCAGGAAGGATAGGAAAGGTGGTATGGGTCGGGTGGCTGTTGTCCAGCTCGATTTTGCGAATGTGCTCCCGAAGATGTGCGGAGGAGTGCGGGTGCTGAGCGTTTGATGGTCACAAGGTAAATGTTCGATTTTGGATGTCATTCGAATGCGATGCTAAAGGATGTTGTGAAGCAATGGTACAAGCGTAGAAAGCCGGATGCAAACTGTTACGTCGGCGACAAGTTCATGGATCCCGTCGAACATAAAGAAAATTGTCAATGCACGGATGCTGACTATGAATGGTAGGTGCACCCTTTCGTCTTGGAAGCACATGCTAATAGCCATTGCGGCAGCGACTACAACTTCATCCGACAAAATAATGACTGTGTTCCCGCCGGGCCTGAACGTATCCCTGCCAACGTGTGCTCTGACCCCGATCAGATGTACTTGGGATCGTCTGGGTACAGGAAGATTCCCGGAAATACATGCGAAGGCGGTGTACAGAAGGACACACCCAACTTACATCCAACGGCACACGTACGTTCATTTAATTGGCTCGCTCGGCACCACCGCTGACCTACGTTCGTAGGCGTATACCGTTCTCGAGTCAAGCACGGGATCCCTCTTTTTCCATATGACCATGTTGTTGGCAGGGAAAATTTACCGGGGCGAGATTCTAAGGAACGAGCCTCAGTTATGATATAAAGAACTGAGGCGTGCAGGCGAACATTCGACGTATCAAATATCAATCAAATAAACATGCACAAATATTGGACTTAGCCGTAGCGCAACGCTCGTACTCCAACACTCCCCTTCGAGCTGAGCAATATTAGAGAATATTGAGTAACGTACGAAATTTTTCAAACTTGAAACGAGACAGAGCTTTTGTAAAGATATCTGCAATCATATCATCAGTAGGACAATAGGAAATAGAAAGAATGTTGTTGTAGACAATTTCTCGAACGAAATGGAAACGGGTATCAATATGCTTGGTATGCATATGGAAAGTAGCGTCCTTCGATAACACGATAGCGCCTTGATTGTCGCAGTAGAGCAGAATTGGTGCCTTGATCTCGTCAAAGAAGGGCGAGAGTTCCAAGTGGAGTTTCTGATGCCAGAGTAGATCCTTCACGACGTGTGAGAGAGCAACGTATTCCGACTCAGTGCTTGAAAGAGTAACGATTGGTTGTTTCTTCGAACTCCATGAAACGGCTCCTTGACCGTGGAAGATGGCGAAGCCGGAGATTGAGTGGCGATGAGCTTGAGAAGCCCAGTCGGCATCTGAGTAGGCACGTAGTTGAGGGTCCTTTCCTCCAAGGATCAGACACTTATCACGGGTCTGTTTTAGGTTTCGGATCGCTCGTTGAGCGGCGGCGAGATGTGTCTTTGATGGATCTTCAAGATAACGAGATAAGGTGGAGATGCAATAGGCGACGTCAGCTCGAGTCACGGTGGAGAGATAGAGCAGAGCGCCGATCATTTCCCGGTAGAAGGAGCGTTCTCGGGCAGTCAGTTTGACTGGTGAGATGTGTGGAGTTCCGGGGGTGAAGTCAGATCCAGGTTCCATCGGAGTTGAGATGGGGCGTGCGTCTTCAAGTCTGAATCGCTTGACGATCTCGTCGATGTAAGACTGTTGTCCGAGTGATATCGTTCGCTTTTCAAGGTCGCGGGTGATGTGAACACCTAAGAGCCATTTGATCTCCCCGAGATCGACTAGTTCAAAGTGTTTGTTCAACTGATCCTTGATCAGCTGAGCAGATTCGACCGATTCGGCAATGATAGTCAGATCATCAGTCGCAACAGCGACGATGGTGTATTTCCCAGTCGAGAATCTGTAGAAGACGCCGAGATCAGCGTTAGATACTTTGTATCCGAAGCTGATAAAAGTGTCACGGAGTTTCATGTACCAGCCTCGACCGGCTTGTTTGGTTCCATATAAACCCTTCTTGAGCTTGCAGACGGCTCGTTTCTGGGCTAGATGGCTTGGTAGGGATCGAAATTGTTCGTAGGAAGGTGGGAGCTCTACGTAGATATCTTCTTTTATTTCAGCGTTGAGATATGCATTCTTGACATCAGCTTGATGTATGACTGATCCTCGTGCGGCGGCCTGGGCGAGAAGGTTCCGAATGGTTTCCCATCGGACTATCCAAACGCGGGTGTCGAAGTAGTCGATGCCGAATTTCTGCGTGAAACCGCGGGCGACCAGTCGAGCTTTGTATTTGACGATGTTACCGCGTTCGTCACGCTTAAGCCTGAATACGAACTTGGACGAAACAATGTTGGCGTCCGCAGGAGCTTCCACTATTTCCCAGGTACCCAGTTTTTCGATTTGGTCCAATTCGGTATGCACAGCCGCACGCCATTTGTCAGCTTCGTCTCCCTTCAACGCTTCGTTCAACGATCTTGGCTCTCCTTCCGTTCCTGATGCTAGAACATACTCCTGCATAGCTGCAGCAATGAGTAGGTCCTCTGTGTCTAAATCAACTGCTGAGAGCTGATATTCAGGTTGGTTTTCAGTGATAGCCACCATTCCTCCCCCTGGTGTCTTATCTCCTCTCATCAGCGCCTTGTAGTAGCCCTGTGGCGGTCTGGCTCGTTTACCACGTCCTAGGAGTTCCTCTGCGACTTCCTCCTCGTCATCTGATGGTTGGATAGGTGTGGATTGGGTTGGATCTTGTGTTGGTAGCTTGAATGAGGTTTGGGTGAGAGGTGAGTTTGATTTCGTCGTATCTCCTCCGTTTTTCGTCGGATTGACGTTGTCTAGGGCTGGATTTTTAGCTTTTTCGACGCTCTTTCCGGTGGCGCTAACCGTTTGACGATTGGCATCTTCGTTCACCGGTGGTTCGACGTTTTCTGTGGGTGTGACCGCATTTTGGGTTTGATTGTTATCTCTGTGAGTCTCCCCTTCAATCAAAGTCGTTTCTGGGGCTGAGAGACCTCTTTTATCGAAGTAGACGTCACGTTCAACAGTTACAGCGCGTCTGTCCTCCCAATATATCCGGCATCCCTTGGATTCCTCGTCAAAACCAATAAAGCGTCCAGTAGCAACCCTGGACTTTAATTTTGGACTGTGGGTACGTTTCACCCATACTTTACATCCCCATTCGTGCACGTCTGACAGATTTGGACAATCTCCAGTTGCCATTTCCAACGGAGTTTTCGAATGTGGTAATGCCTTTGTGGGAGCGCGATTACGAAGCCAAACTTGGTGAGCGATGGCTTCGGCCCATAGGTTATCAGGTAATTTTGATGCTGACAACATTGCTGTAGCTCCCTCGACGATCGTTCGGTTTGCGCGCTCGGCTTTTCCGTTGGATTGCGGGCTATCGTGCACAGTAAAGTGGCGGGTGGTCCCAGCTTTCTCCAGGTGTGCCTTAAAGACAGCGCCTGTGAATTCTCCCCCTCGGTCGGTGCCGAATATCTTTATGGGAGCGTTACGTTGAAGTTTTACCCATGCTTCGTAAACCTTATAGGCCTCAAAAGCTTCCGATTTCTTGGTAAGGAAATATATCCGTTGCTCGTGGGTAAACTGATCCTGAAAAAGTATATAGTACTTCTTCCCTTTGAGTGACGGCGAGGGAGCGGGTCCCCATAGGTCGGAGACAACCTTGTCGCCGTACTTCTTTGCACGGTCGCTTGTGCTCAGTTTTGGAAACGGCTTCCGCACGGCTTTCCCTTCTAGGCAATCAGGGCACTGTTCGGGTTTAGAGTCCATATCGAGGTCTACTCCAGTTGCTGTCCCGTTTTTGACCATATGAAGTAAGTCATCATGATTAATATGTCCCATTTTACGGTGTAATTCGTTTATTGACACCTTTCCGGATGCAGCTAGAGCATTATCTACTCCGGAAACACCTTGTGGAGCAATCGACACTCGGTATAATCCGTTAACCTTCGGAATGTGAGCAATAACTCGACGTTCGGGTCTGGCAGTACTGATGGTACAGATTCCATCTTCAGTGAGGATCTGGAATCCTTTGTCATCCATCGTCCCCACGGATACCATCGTGAATGCGAAATCGGGTGCATAATACACATTTCGGAGTGTAACTTTAGTTGGCTGACAACCTTTTCCCATAGGGAGCAATAACTTTAGATCGCCGCGGCCCGTAGCTTGTAGCAAGAGACCGTTGGCAGCTTTAATAGGTCTTGGGGGAATTTCGGTGAAATTTGCAAGATCGGAACGGTTCGGAGTGAAGTGCCGGGTGGCTCCGCTGTCGATGATGACGTGGCCATCGCTTGGGACACTGGCTAGGGCTTCTAGAGGTTCGGTGGGGCAGCATTGCACTGCGAGTGATACATCATCCTCGTCGGGCTCGGTAGACTCGGCGGCATTTGCTTTGGCATTGCCGTCTTTGGTCTTCTTCTCCCATGGTGCCTGGCCTTCTTTTCCACCGCCTTTTCGGTAGCAGTCCTCCTTTTTGTGCCCGGTACGTTTGCAATTGGCACATTTGATCTTTTTCTTATCATCCCGTCTTTTAGACTGCGCAGCTATCATTGCTGCATTCTCGGCAACCCTATCTGCCTCTTTATGGACTTTTTGCTCATCGGCTTCTTCGTGGATAGCTCCAATGATTTCGTCGCTAGTGAGTATCTTCTTATTGACACGGGCAGTGGCGCTGAGCGTTTGTAACAGGGAGCGGTAACTCGCTGGGAGTGATTTGCGAATCATGGCAGCGAATGATGGATCGGATATGGGAGCACCCATGCCTTCAAGTTGCTCCTTCAGTTCCGACATGCTCGCAAGGTGAGCACGTATGTCGTCATCCTCGAGACAGACCATAGTTTGCATCCTCGAGAGAACGCTAACTTGGATTAGGTCGCCTTTCTTCTCCATGATTGACACCAATTTGTCCCAGACTTTGGCAGCTGTATCCTCGTTTTTGACTTGGAGGAATAAAGACTGGCCTATCGTCTCGTAAATGACTTCACGGACTGAGGCCTCTTTTTGCTCGTACTCGTCCTGTTCTTTTTCGAGTGTGGTGAGCATGGTAGGGGTGAGTTCACTTGTTGTACCCTTCTTGTAGGCTTTGTCATCTTTGAATTCAATCTCGGCAGGCTTCCGCGCGGTTCCAGTAACATGTCGCTTGAGACCCTTATGAGTGAGAGTATTTATAATCCTCTCGCGGTACGTTATCCAATTGGTACCGTCGTCCTTGAGCTTCGGGAGCTTCAAGAGCTTGAGGGTGTCTGTTGCTGACATGATGGATTCTCCGGGGCCCATAACCTGTTGGCAGGGAAAATTTACCGGGGCGAGATTCTAAGGAACGAGCCTCAGTTATGATATAAAGAACTGAGGCGTGCAGGCGAACATTCGACGTATCAAATATCAATCAAATAAACATGCACAAATATTGGACTTAGCCGTAGCGCAACGCTCGTACTCCAACACATGTCCCGGCCACCAGCACCCTACTGGGGAACCATCCTCAAATCCAACTCAAACGGAACTTACTTTGGAGTTGCACTTGAATATGCAAACCGAGATGAGCGGGGATACGTCGATTTTGAAGGATGATTGGGTTGGATGGTATTGCGTTGGTGAACGTTGTAGCGAACCCAGATGAAGCGGCGATAACGGGCAAGAAGTTGTTACAAACAAAAATTACGCACAACGTTGGTGAGTAGTGCTGTGCCCGCCTGAAGGGAAAGACCTTAAATTTGCCTTAGGGAGCACATGGAAGTCATTGTCGTATCCCAAACTTGATTTGCTTGGTATGGAGTACGACTGCTTCGATGCCGTAAGTTGTTCATTGTTACCCGTTTCCCCCAGTTAATTGAAGTAGAAGCAGTCATGTACATTGCATATTCACGGCTACACGGAGAGGACGGACTCCAGAGCTACTTACAGCAGTCCATCTGTCGTCGGTCTTTTGATGGCTGTAGGGAACGTCGGCCAGTCTTTAGCACCCTACACTGAGAGCGACACATTTCTGAGTCGGGATGCTGGATTCACATGGCAAGAAGTTCACAAGGATGCTCATCTCTGGGAGTTTAAAGACTCGGGCTCTCTGCTCATCATGGCAAACGATGAAAAGCCGGTAGATCACCTCTTGTACAGCAAAGACGAGGATTTGAACTGGAACGAGTACCAATTCACCAAGGACAAGGTTCTGGTTACGTCAATTGTGACAGTTCCGACGGACACGAGCCGGAGGTTCATTTTGATGGGGTACTATCCCCAGTCGCCGGGCACCAGTGTGATCGTTCATCTTGATTTTACCGCGCTTACTGCAAATAAATGCAAATGATATTCAAATATTGGTACCATTATTCTCTAACATCGTTGAAATGGCAGGTAAAGTCAGTATTGAGGATCCGGGCAAGGATGATTTTGAACTGTGGAGCCCAAGTGAGGGAAGGAAGGAAATTTGCTTGTTTGGTCGAAGAGTTCTCAGAATTGGGCTGCGCGCCTAGACGCACCCGGGAGCCAATACTGAGCATACGACGAACCTCTTTCGCATTGATGTTGGTAAACTCGTGTACTTTACACGTCACTTCGCTGACAGTGTTTCAGTCCTACACCGCGACAGATTCTTATTCTTATGCGAGAAGCTAGTCGTTTATGGATCGCCAGTGCGAAGATTGCACGGAAGGTGGGTCAATGGCAAACTGCATACAGCGCTATGTTACAAGCTCAGCAAGGCGCCTCGGATATCGCGTTTGTGGAAAGTGCCAAACTCGTCAAGGCGCGGGGTGAGGCCCACAACTTCGGACAAGTTTGTTGATTATAGGTTTTGTTACTACCTTCTGCCGGACTATGCCGAGAATTCTTTTCCACGAAGTTCCATGTGACATGTTACATCACTTCCTTTCTTCTTGACCACCACATAGCTACATTCATTCATCACACAATATCAGGTAACCTCATTTTTGGTCTATTCCATACTAATTCTCAATTCCATATGTATATCTTTCATAGACTGTGATCACCATGTCAGTAGATCCACCTCAGGTAGTGAATTCCAGTATTTTTGCTGGATACCAGAATGTTGTTGTTATGGATAGCCGATTCACAGAGGTATTGCATTTCAGCATTGCTTCGCCTTGATCTTGTTAATAAGAAGACTCATAGATCAACTTCTATCTTCCAGACCCTTCTGACATTGATCTACCTCCTTTACCTCCTAGTAAACATTCTAGTACTTTCTTTACAGGCCAAGATAAGTACTTGCAGAAGCTGAAGGAACATTTTACCTCCCAAGTTCAAGGACAAAGGAAATTTTTCTTATTGCATGGTTTAGATGGCATTGGCAAGACTCAGATTTGCCTGAAATTTATTGAAGAAAATCCTGATTTGTGAGTAATTTACACATTAGTATGATAATTCAAAATAACTGACCTATTCAAGGTTCTCTGATATATTCTGGATTGATGCTTCTTCAGAGAAAACTGTTGATTTTGCACTCACACAAATATCCTCAACCTACAGTACTTCACCAAATGGTAGACCCTCAGCCAGATCTGCTCTTGATTGGATTTGTCAAAGGCCCAACTTTTTGATGGTGTATGATGGAGCAGATGGACATTACTCAGTAGTTGAGAACTTCCTCCCACCAGGAAATGCAGGAAATATTACAATAACAAGTAGGAATATTGGGTTGAAGAGGATTGCATTGAGCAAGAACTCAATGGAGATTTGTAGCATGGAAGATGAAGATGCTATTTCCTTGCTATTGAAGTCAGCCATGCTTGATGACACAGATGATGATATCTGTATTCTAGCCCAGCAGCTTGTATCACAATTGGATGGAATCCCTCTTGCCATTGACCAGGCAGGAGCATATATGCATTGCTGTGTTTGCAGCATTGATGATTATCTGGAATTGTACACAAGATATAGGAATGAGTTAATGAGTAATACACCAGGATTTGAGGGTGCTTCAGATTATGGGAAATCTACATACAGGACATGGGACATTTCCATCAAAAAGATGGAGGATATGGCTGCAAAGGATTATTCACAGGAATCTATTGGAGCACAAAGTGCAATCAAGCTCTTAAGGATCTTTGGTTTCCTAGACCATGCCAATATATCACAAGAATTATTCAAAAATGCTGCTGAGAACTACATAAAACTTAGACATGTCCAATATCTTTCATCATCATTGAGTTTGCTGGATGACGAAACTGTGTTCATGGGAAAACATGGGGAGTGGGACAAATTAAAGTTTCTACATGGCATCCAGCTTTTACACTCGTTCTCTTTTATAAGGAGTCAAGATCACCTATATTCCAAGCACCTGCTAGTAAATTCCTGGAGTAGGAACTGCATACCAAAAGCAGAAGTAACTGATCACTATTACAAAGCAAGAGCACTGTTGTCCTGTTCAATAGCATTTGACAGGAATTATGAATTCTATCTATCACTTGTACCACATATTAGGTCAAATGTCTTGCATGGATTGGAATTGAACTTGAACAGCAAGTACTATGATGATGAATATGCAAGATTTGCACTTGTATTTGATTGTGCTGGGTGCTGGGATGAGGCAGAACAATTGTTACATGTTACAGTGCATCAAAGAAAAACAAAGCTTGGATCAGACCATACAGACACCCTCACCAGCATGGCCAATTTGGCAACAATATATAGGAATCAGGGAAGGTGGGATGAGGCAGAGAAGCTTCAGATGGATGTAATGAATGCAAGGAAAGCAAAGATTGGATCAGATCACCCAGACACTCTCACCACCATGGCTAATTTAGCATCAACATACTGGAATCAGGGAAAGTGGGATGAGGCAGAGAAGCTTGAGATGGAGGTCATGAATGTAAGAAAAACAAAGCTTGGATCAGACCATCCAGACACTCTCACCAGCATGGTCCATTTGGCATCAACATACTGGAGTCAGGGAAGGCAGGATGAAGCAGAGAAGCTTCAGATAGTTGCAATGAATGCAGGGAAAACAAAGCTTGGATTGAAAGACCACCCACACTCTCTCACAATGATGGCTAATTTGGCATCAACATACCTGACTCAGGGAAGGTGGGATGAGGCAGAGAAGCTCCAGATGAATGTGATGAATGCATCCAAAGCAAAGCTTGGATCAGATCACCCATCCACTCTCATGAGCATGGCCAATTTGGCATCAACATATGTGAATCAGGGAAGGTGGGATGAGGCAGAGAAGCTTCAGATGGATGTAATAAATGCAAGAAAAATAAAGCTGGGATCAGACCACCCAGACACTCTCAACAGCATGACCAATTTGGCAGCAACATATAGGGAGCAGGGAAGGTGGGATGAGGCAGAACAATTGTTACATGTTACAGTGCATCAAAGAAAAACAAAGCTTGGATTAGTAGACCATCCAGACACTCTCACCAGCATGGCCCATTTGGCATTAACATACCTGGCTCAGGGAAGGTGGGATGAGGCAGAGAAGCTTCAGATGGATGTGATGAATGCATCCAAAACCAAGCTTGGATCAGACCACCCATCCACTCTCCTGAGCATGGCCAATTTGGCATCAACATACAGGAATCAGGGAAGGTGGAATGTGGCAGAGAAGCTTCAGATGGATGTACTAAATGCATTCAGAACAAAGCTTGGACTAGACCATCCAGACACTCTCACCAGTGCAGCCAATTTGGCTTCAACATACTGGGAACAGGGAAAGTGGGATGAGGCAGAGAAGCTTCAGGTGAATGTGATGCATGCATTCAAAGCAAAGTTTGGATTAGACCATCCATTCACTCTTGACAGCATGGGCAGTTTGGCATTAACATACCTTGATCTGGGAAGATGGGATGAGGCAGAGAAGCTTGAGATAGCTGCAATGAATGCAAGAAAGATGAAATTTGGATCAGACCACCCAGACACTCTCATGGGCATGGGCAATTTGGCATCAATATATATGTCTCAGGGAAGGTTGGATGAGGCAGAGAAGCTTCACATGGATATAATGAATGCAAGAAAAACCAAGCTTGGATTAGACCACCCACACACTCTCACCAGCATGAATAATTTGGCATTAACATACAGTGATCAGGGAAGATGGGATGAGGCAGAGAAGCTTCAGATGGATGTGATGAATGCAAGAAAAACCAAGCTTGGGTTTGACCACCCACACACTCTCACCAGCATGAACAATTTGGCATCAACATACTGGAATCAGGGAAGGTTGGATAAGGCAGAGAAGCTTCAGATGGATGTAATGAATGCAAGAAAAACCAAGCTTGGGTTAGACCACCCAGACACTCTCGTCAGCATGGACAATTTGGCATTAACATACAGTGATCAAGGAAGGTGGGATGAGGCAGAGAAGCTTCAGATGGATGTGATGAATGCATACAAAACAAAGCTTGGATCAGACCACCTAGACACCATGGCAAATTTGGCATCAACCTACTGGAATCAGGGAAGGTGGGATGAGGCAGAGAAGCTTCAGACAGATGTAATGAATACAAGAAAAACCAAGCTTGGGTTAGACCACCCAGATACTCTCATCAGCATGGACAATTTGGCATTAACATACAGTGATCAGGGAAGGTGGGATGAGGCAGAGAAGCTTCAGATGGATGTGATGAATGCATACAAAACAAAGCTTGGATCAGACCACCTAGACACTCTGACCAGCATGGTAAATTTGGCATCAATATACTGGAATCAGGGAAGGTGGGATAAGGCAGAGAAGCTTCAGATGGATGTGATGAATGCATTCAAAACCAAGCTTGGATCAGACCACATAGACACTCTGAGCAGCATGGCCAAATTGGCATTAACATACAGTGATCAGGGAAGGTGGGATGAGGCAGAGAAGCTTCAGATGGATGTGATGAATGCAAGGAAAGCAAAGATTGGATCAGACCACCCAGACACTCTCACCAGCATGGCCAATTTGGCATCAACATACTGGAATCAGGGAAGGTGGGATGAGGCAAAGAAGCATCAGGTGGATGTGATGAATGCAAGAAAGATCCAACTTGGATCAGACCACCCAGACACTCTCATCAGCATGGTCCATTTGGCATCCACATATAGGAGTCAGGGAATGTGGGGTGAGGCAGAGAAGCTTCAGATGGATGTAGTGAATGCAAGAAAAACCAAGCTTGGGTTAGACCACCCAGACACTCTTGCCACCATGGCCAATTTGGCATCAACATACAGGAATCAGGGAAGGTGGGATGATGCTGAGAAGCTTCAGAAGGATGTGATGGATGCAAGGAAAGCAATGCCTGAGTCCAACTACCCTGATACTGCTCCCATCAGCATATCCAGCTTGGAGGCAATATCCAGGAATGAAGGAAAGTTGAATGAGGCCACAGAACAACTGGAGTTGGATGTAATAAATGTGGAGCCTGAATTAGTCCATAGGCCGGATGCAACTCTCATTAGCATCCCCAACCACCCCCTTTCCAATCAAGATCTTCAACCAGTTCAACAAGATCACAACCCACCTGAAAATATGGTAATATAAATTAAATAAGCCAGCTGACCTATATCTAATTGTTTCTTTTGCTCAGCCAAATTCCCTTGAACTGCTACAGATCCAACAAACTGCAGAGCAAGAGCCCCAGGCCATAGTAGTAGGTCACATGCATATTGACTTCAAAACTTTCATACTAGATCTGGATTTTGTATAGATCTCCAGTACCTATGAGCATTTCAAAGAGGTTCCACTTCTGGTGGAGCAGAGTCACCTTCAGGTGGTGCCCATGGTATTTTATTATTATATCTAACTCCCACATTACTACTAACATGTCCTTGATGTAGCCTTCCAGTTCTGGTGAACAAGGACTTGAGCACCTAGCAATGCAACCTAAGAATAAATTTATTAAGGGACTCAAAGGCATATGGAGAAAACTGAAGTGTTGAATATGCCCAATGGGGCATTACAAAGGATTAGTGAAGTATTTCTCAAGATATACATGAATGAAGGGACATGCAATACTTTTTCATTAGGCAGCAATCCAATATAATGGGTATCTAACACGAACATTGATAATTACATGATAAACCAGTCTCTAAACTGTTCTGTTCAATACCAATCATTTTTCCCCATCCATTAGCGGAAGGCATCAGAACCATGAGTGTCAACTCGGCAATTGATACCACCCAATAGTATCTTATTTTGTACTTATTAGAAAGTCCGTCATCGAGCTGCCTCAAGTATTCCGTTGCGGACATGTCGTTGCCTATCTGTACGAACTGAATGCCGACCTTGAGATTGACTTCGAGTCTGGAGTTGATTTTAGATTTTAGGATGGTATACGTACCTGGGTTATGAGTCGGGAGACATTTATCATCCAGTCTCTTGGCCACTTGGAGTGACAATGACGGCTTCAGGGTCATCGGCTAATATATGTATGTTATTGAGAATTGGAAACGGAAGCCCGGAGTAATTTGACGTACTGGGGTAACGATCCGTTATAATCAAGAAATTTATGGGTTTGATTTTCTTGAGCAGTGCCGGTTTGGTGTGAAGCGGCTCGATGATGGAAAGATATTCCTGTAATAGTTCTTCCAACTTGTTCCCAATCAGCGTGGGCCTTTGGGAATGAGGGCTTGAAAGAGCGCATTTATGGCTTCGGGATCCTGAATAACGATAGTCAGGGACGTATCACGCGTACATGAGGCGTGATGCGGACTTTAATGTTTCGCCCAACGGCTTCGTGGTTCAGGAAATGGACGTCGATACCATCCGTGTCATAAGGGCTAGCCCACTCTGTGAGCGTGGCAACCGCGTTCTTTGCCTACCGAGACCATGAGGTTCACAACGGCTATGATTGGAGATGTGATGTTCCTCACCCCCCCATCGTTCCCCTTGCAATGGCAGACGAGTCGTCTTCGATGAATACTGTCTTGACCTTTGCTAACAGCTCTAGGGCATTTTGGATTTCTGTTGAAAGGTCAGAATGGCAAGTGGCGCGCTGTGAATGAACCGGACCGACATTGTTTGGGTAGCTGAATGTCTCAGCATAAGGTGGTGGTTGTTAGAACGCGCTTGCCAGTGCGTCATCGACTGTGTTGTCTTTGAGATGATGATGACAAGGATGAAGAGGAAGAGCCCATGGATGTTCCGAATAAGACCGGTGCAAGGTACTTATTGTGCATGGGTCGAGAATACGGCACACGGAATCATGGGAGCAATGCATGAACTCGTCGCCTGGAGTGATACGAGTTCGCGACTAACTATCTCGCAGATCGACGTTGTCGTCAACTTCTCCGCGTACTCTACATGTCATAGCTAACCAGCCAACAAAGATGAGGGCGTAACACTGGTAGATCACTGCCAACATCTACCACGGTCTACGGCCTGGCATATATGCGGAGGACAAGGCGTTGGTTCGTCTCCAACAAAGCGGACCATATCAGTAGACTGGAAAAGCATGCCCGTAGCAGAAGCGCCATTTATCGCTCTATAGCCGTAGTCAGCGCTCGCAACTCGCCATTTTCATTTTGCGCCGTCCCCCAGCATGCTTGCTCCTTTTACTACGTATGATGTCTAATCCACTACTTCAGTGACGCACACCAGATCACGCGCCTGGGCAGTCTCGCTGGAATGGGGGGAACGAAGTAATGGACGGGTCGAGAAGGAAGGGACGACTAACAGAGTAGTCGTGTTCGTCAACGAGCTCCGTGTTCAATATGCGACAATTCCGATACAGTACTGACATGCTTCAATAGGCTCATACGCCCTTTCCTTTTCAGCTCTTAATAGCACGAGTCAGAATCATGAAGTCTTTGATGTGTAATAGATAATGGACATCTTTATATCGCCCAACGCTAATTATGCCATATACATAAGTGAGTCTCCCGGAAACTACAGCAAGACATGTCATGGAAGAGCGCGATTGTGTTTATTGTGAAACAAGTACGTCCCGTTCTTAACGTAAAAGTTTTGACGGGGTAAGGAGCGAGTGCCAGAGCGTTCGAGGCAGCCACGTACTTGCAGTGAAAAACCGGAATGAACGGTCGTTCCCTTGAACACGTGACTAGTAGATAGCTCCGCCACCACACCGCCGCGACCTGCGGCGTGGTTTTTGTATACCTAAGCCGCTTTTAAGATGGTTTGAAAACCCTGGTGCGTGATAGTTCATGCGCTCTCATGCGCCCTCCCACCTGCGCTCCACTGACGTAGCCACAGACTACCGCCAGTTGCATTCTGCCCATCACTCTGTTGGCCCTGCACCTATGTGTACTACCACTCCATAATTTCCTTTCACCGCCGCCACTCATTTCCTGAACGGTTCACAGGCACCATCCATTTCCCAACCACCCGCAGTTTCCTTTCACCGCCGCCACCTCTTGCCTCAATGGTGCTCTAGCACCATCTCTCGCCCTACCCTCTATGGTTTCCTTTCACCATCTCTCGCCCTACCACCTATGGTTCCTCTTCACCACTGCCAGCCTTGCCTCGGTGGTGCCCTGGCACCATCTGTTACTCAACCGCCCACGGTTTCCTTTCACCACCGCCACCTCTTGCCTCAATGGTGCTCTAGCACCATCTCTCGCCCTACCCTCTATGGTTTCCTTTCACCATCTCTCGCCCTACCACCTATGGTTCCTCTTCACCACTGCCAGCCTTGCCTCGGTGGTGCCCTGGCACCATCTGTTACTCAACCGCCCACGGTTTCCTTTCACCACCGCCACCTCTTGCCTCAATGGTGCTCTAGCACCATTCCTCGCCCTACCGCCCGTGGTTTCCTTTCACCACCGCCACCCCTTGCCTTCATGGTGCTCTATCACCATTGCTCGCCCAACCGCCCATGGTTTCTTTTCACCACCGATACCCCTTGCCTCCACAGTGCTCTGGCACCATCCGTTACTCAATCACCCGTGGTTTCCTTTCACCACCGCCGTCCCTTGCTTCCATGGTGCTCAAGCACCATCTCTCACCCTACTACCTATGGTTCCTCTTCACCACTGCCAGCCCTTGCCTCGGCGGTGCTCTGGTACCATTTGTTACTCAACCACCCGCGGTTTCCTTTCACCACCATGATTCCTTGCCTTGATGGTGCTCGAGCACCATCTCTCGCCCTACCTCCAATGGTTTCTTTCCACTGCCGTCGCCCCTTGCCTTGATGGTGCTCTGTCACCATTGCTCGCCCAACCGCCCATGGTTTCTTTTCACCACCGACACCCCTTGCCTCGGCGGTGCTATGGTACCATCGGCCACTCAACCACCCGTGGTTTCTTCTCACCACCGCCATCCTCGCCTCCGTGGTGTTCAAGCACCATCTCCCACCCTACTGCCTGTGGTTTCCTTTCACCACTGACACCCCTTGCCTCGGCGGTGCTATGGTACCATCGGTCACTCAACCACCCGTGGTTTCTCCTCACCACCGCCGTCCTTGCCTCCGTGGTGTTCAAGCACCATCTCCCACCCTACTGCCTGTGGTTTCTTTCCACCACCGCCACGCCTTGCCTCAACGGTGTGGGAGCACCATCTCTTGCCCATAGTTTCCTTTCACCACCACTCACCCTTTTGTTATGGTTTTTCTTCACTGCTGCCCCCACAAATCTTCTGGTAGCCACCCGTGACCGTATTCTATGTATTCAGCTATGCTACAGAACATGTATAGCTATTGATTTACGTTCAGCTGCTTATGGATCATTAGACGATTCCAAACAGAAATAAATGTTTTCATATATAAGATAGCCCTTCCTTGGGACATATAACTGACAGATTTGCGGATGCGAGCAATTCCTCCATTTCCGCATTCTGCTGCACTTGAATTAATCTTCAACAAGCGAGGATCTAGTTCAGCATATGTCTTGAGAAATGATGCTGCGGAACATTTTGTGTGACCCTTCGCATGAAAATCGTCCACAACAAAAACCGTATCAGCGAAAAAATCGGGTTCACGTGTCATGCAGTAGGGACCAAGCGCGCACGCAAAGTCGTATATAACGCGCTTCGGGGCCTTGGGCCATCGGGTGATCATTGCTGAAAAAACATCGTTGCGTCCTTCTCCTCGAGGAATGCAATGAAACCCGTAGCAAATACTGTGCGTGCACCATACACACATTATACCACCAGTCAAGCGTCGTTCGCTATACTGCCAGTAGTACTTTGAACATTGCCCACCACGCTCATCGCTAGGCTCGCCAGCACCGTCATCCTTCAGCTTCGGGTACTTGGGCCTGTGACGGATTTGTGGCATGCTATAGCAAGTACCTGTCTACATTTTCATTGAAATTAGACCATCGCTTGCACGAATGACTAGTAGTGAGGATGTACCTTTCTCCAATCATCCGAAAGGCCCATGGCAGTGATATCTATCCGGGGCGCCATATCTAATACCACCGACTCAAGCACGCCTTTTGCTTGATCCACTATCCATCGGCAGATTCCGATCAGGATTGCGGAGTAGTGTCCGGCGTGATCATGTTCCTCAAAGACGAGCGCACGGTAGATGGCAGGAATAGTTATGAGAGGTGACACTGTTCTTGGCGAGGGATTTTCAACGAAGTCTTCCAGAAGTTTTCTTGAACTGATTGTCACCATTTGTAGGACCGAGTCATCTGCCGCAATCTTGACCGCAATTTGAGAATTAGAAATGTTTTGAAAATTACAGCCTCGTACCTGCCGAAAGAGTTGTGAAATCTCTGTGCTAGGCTTTCTCTCGCTTGCCAACATCTCGATGCCATAGTGACTATTAAAGTAATCGCCGAGCTCCCGTTTTATCGCCCTCAAAGCACTGACAGTAGTTTGTATGAGCCCAAACTGGTCCGTTAGTTGCTCAAATGAAGGTACCGCTTCGCCTGGGCCCTTGGAAGTCGCCCATTCTGCTTCAATTACCTTGCGCATATTACGGCGGACTTCAGCAGACTTGATTAATGATTGACAGACGCGTACACTTTGCCGTTCCAAGGAATTTTTGTGGACCACCGTTGGAGGTCGTAAGGAGGGGAGGAGGTGTTTTCGATGGAAAGAGAGACTCACACCGTCCCAAATAATGTTGTCCGGAGTTGGTCCACATGTAGGGCACTTCATATCACCCTCCATTGCCTGCAAATTACTGTAGGCGAACCAGGCGGCCAAGAAGACGGCGTCACGAACAAACGGTTCAGGTGATGTGTGCCGCTGATATCTTCTCTGTGCGACACTCACCCAAGCTGCGAAAGGGGTTTCAGATGATGTGAACGCGGCAGTGTAATCGTCTAAGAGATCGTGGGTGAAAAGGAGTCTGTTGTTCAGGTTGAATATTCCGCATTCTCTGCCATCTGGACCAATGTAACGGCGATAAGCACGTGGACAGACACTACAAGTTTGAAGCTCAATTTCGCAGATGTGGACCCTGGCCAAGGCATAGACTTTGCAAGGAAGAAACAGAGCCACTTTGTCAGGCGTGCTCAATGCACCACAAACACATCTTCCACCTGCTCCGAGCATGATCCGATTGGGAACGCTCAGGGAAGCTACTGGCCGATCATACAGAAGTGGATCAGTTGGCAGTATTGCCCAGACAGGTGGCAGGATTGGACGATATGAAACGGCAATGCTGGTGATTCTTGTATTCACGGTACGGATTTCAGTGTCAACTGTCACATCAGGACTTAAAAACTACGTCAAACAATGTGGCGGTGCCCACGTACCAGCTCGTCCTGACTTTAAACCCGCCAGTGGATCGCGCGCATGGGGGTCCACATGCACAAGCTTCTGCAGATGGTGTCGGGCATTCGTGACATGTCCACATTGGCTATTACCATCTCTACTGCAAGTCCATGAGCCTGAGCCGTCATCCGATCCAATGTGATAAACGATCGACCGGGATTTGACTGAGCGCTGACCAGGAGTAGAAACAGAAAATAGGTGTGTTATTTCCTCGTTAACTCCTACGTCTTGTGAAAACATGATAACAGGATTGGTTGCTGAGCCATCTAGTGATGCGCATGCATCAGGCCAGTTTAAATAATGATTTAATGAAGTCTAACATACATTGATTCATGGATGGTAAGTATTCTGTCCCATAGAACTCCTCAATGAACATAATATGGAAACAATGTCTATCTGTATAGACATTCCCTTGTGGACAGCAACAGACAATTACAACAGCCTCGTTCGCCATCACCAAACGTTCCAAATGATAATATAAAGCCTACAATTCAGAGATTGTGAGCAGGTACCATCGAAATTGCATCAGAACTTACTGTAGCTGACTCTCTCTTCCTATCCCAGCCTTGGACGATGAAGATTGTTTCCGACAGTTGAAATAACCCGCTCACAAAACTCATCACCGACTCAACATACACATGGTAATCGTCGCCATCTGTAGAACCGTCAAAACTGGGGGATGACTCTGCAACAGTAGGGGTGAGACTGTTCCCAAGTATGTTCGTCATCCACGTCATCGCTAATGGACTGAGATCTGCGTCTTGTAGTAGTTCCCCAGCATGATCAGGGCAGGGAGTTAAGCTACGCCGTCGCTTTCTCGGTGCGCTGGGCTTTCGTGGTTTCTTTTCAGGAGAAATTACTGCATAGACCGTTGCACCAGTGGGCTTGACTAGGTCATCCAGCCCAGGCGATGGAAGGTCATCCAATGTTAACAGAGCGCCAGGTGATTCAGGTGGGCTTTCCAATCGAATATCCATGACCTTTACTGACGTGGATTTGCGTTTCAGAAGATCCGTATGATGTATACCTGAATTACCGCAAATATGCATGTTGTCCTGGCGGGGATGTACCTAAATTATTCCGGTTATGCTAAATTGTTCTAGTGATACGAATCTGTTCTGGTGATGCATTTTTCTCATCCGAAATGTTGGTGATCCCATCTTTGATTCAATATCTCCTTTCCCTGTGCTTGTGACCCCAAGAACTGGCTGGCACCACTGTTTCCCGCACCACCACCATGCAGACATCCTCATCGGTTACTCAGAAAAAGTGTGCGCGCCATTGCAACAAATGCCCTGGGCGACCACTCATGTCCGAGTGTACACATACAAAGGCCGGTTGTGAATTCTTGCGGCAAGTATGTTTTTTGGCTTATACAGGTATATCTACCTTAAATTTTTCATGTTACAGCAAAGCGAAAGCTCCGCAAATGTGTCTGTGGCAGCGGCAGTGTCAGAGCTTAACAATATGATATCAAATAATGAGGTGAGACACTAATACTATCTACTTTCTTCCGAATTTACTGTAATGTCTTCCAGCAAAGAGAAAGTACCATGAGAATGCCAACAGCGGTGACATCTGTTGGGCCCAGTCATGCAGATGCGGATCATCTGGGACTAGCGAATGACTTGAACGAGGTAAGATGTCATATTTGGTTGTGCGGTGTACCAGGTTCGACCTCTGACATTTTGTTTGCAGGAAGCACCGATTCACAATTGTCGTGAGGTTTCGCTACAACAACTGCTTGAAACCATGCCGATGACACCGGCTCAGGATGGGCGTTGGCCTAGTCTGCCTGCTTTACTGTCTTCTAATTTTCGCGCATTTGAGCCACAGGCAATCAGCGCAGCTGATTCTATCCTACCAACACCTTCACCCCCATCTAGCCTTCGCACATTTGAGCTACAGAATGATATCTTACCATCGTCTCCCCAATCTATGACTGATGAGCCATCGAATCCTTCGCTGACAATGTCCAGTTTTTCAAGAAAGAGGGCTAGAGCCACTAGGACAAACCCAACATCTGGGCATGTCGTCGGGGCAATGCGCGGTAGCAAGAAGCTAGGTATAGCTTAAACATATTTTATCAGACTTCCTTGCCCACTACACAATTTAAAGATATTATACGACCTCAGCCCTTGCGTAAACGCATGGACGACCAATCTATGGCCACAAAACGATTTCATCGTGAGATGACGGCATTAATTGCGAGAGTGAGTTTACTATATTGTACTATAGTACTACTGTTCCAGCCTTTCAAAATTATATTGAACGTGTCCCTCAGAGCGAGCGTTTGGCGGAGGAGACCGGCTGTTGGCTGGTCCTTTTGGGTCAGCACAGTAGTTCAGGTTCATCAGCCACTCATTTTACATCTGCAAGTTTGCGGCGTGATGCCAAAGAAGACACACTTGGCCTCGTTAATAAGTTTCACTCCATGACTCGTGCCCTTCTAGTGGCCAAACGACAAGGCGCACTTGACATGGCAAAGAAGCTTGTTGAAGCACAAGAGATCGCAGATAATACCAAAAAAACGTTGGCATCCAAGGAGGCTCAGTTAGCGGCAGCATTGACTTTAATAGCACAGCATGGCCTTACTGTCCCACCGGCAGGTTTTGAATAGTCTAGTATATTTACATCATTATATTTTCAACTCGCTAACAACTGAGAATTGCTTGACTTTGATGTGTGATCAAGGAAGTGATGCGTGATCGAGGAAGTGATGTGTGATCGAGGAAGTGATGTGTGATCGAGGAAGTGATGCAAGTAATGTGCATCAGTTTTCTACTTTTGAGTGTACACAGCATACAGATCACTTCATGAATAAGTGATATCATCTGATCACCAATCACCCAAGCCGTTTATTGTCTTGTATAGTCTTCTTACTGTTGATACACTGAGAAGCGACCGAGAATTGTTTGGCTTTGATGCGTGATTGATCGGAGGAAGCAGTGATTAACATCAGTTACTATGATTCTACAAGTTCTGACATTATTTTCGCCCACATGAGTCCTGTCCAGGTGAACGCTCGCACTCACAACTACTGCAATGGGTTTGTTAAGAATGCATTCGAGTCAATAGCCGAGCTTATTGAGGACAGCGAAGATGACTTGAAGACGAAGGAAGAAATTGCAGCAGAGATCGCCTGTCATCTCGAGGAAGACCCTGTTGAACCCGGTGCCGATCTTTTTACCTATGTGTATCAATGGAAAGAATGCAGCATGGGCCCTAGAGAACGAGTTCAATTCAGGGTTTTGCCTTAATTGACCATGTTTTGCTAACATGTAGATTCAAAGGAGGCCGTCAGGGTGCGTGGAAAGGTGCCAAAGATACTCATAAGCCGGTGGGCAACTCAGCAGTGGAGTCGGAGAATGTCCCCCAGAGCCGAGGATCCATACGCCAACTTGAAGTTGGCTATTTGAAACTAATCATAGCGGTATCTTCTACATTCCTCTTAACTCTGACTCTTGTAACTGGTAATGGTTCCTAGTGCTTGCTCTTCGCCCATTCAATGTCTCTCCATTCGCTCTCTCGATGCTTTTAACTTGCAATGCCAAGCTATCGCTCTCCGACACTAGTCTTCGCCCGCAACCCTTCTGGAACCCAGTTTTACATCAATCATCATCGGTCTCTTCCTAGGATTCCCCGGCGTCTCGCAACTCGTTATCACCCTCGCTTTCAGTCTCTTTCGCATTGGTCTCGTCTCGCATCACTCGCAAGTGTCCTCACAACTCCCTTTTATGTTCATCAGTCTCGTACAAGTCGCTTTCGTATTAGGCTCTTCCTGTAACTGCTCTGGCCGCATCTCGAGATTCTACTTCCTTTCCCCATTACAACTGTGTCATCGCACATTCCCATTATGATTTTTGGTATTTTCGACTTTCTTGTTATACTAATACAGTTGCGCTCGGGCTGTCATCGCTCGCCACTCGTATTCACAACTCTCTCGCACATTTGCATAGCCTGGCATATATATCCCTGTTAAGTTGTTTGTAATCAAGATGGAATATATTGTTATTGCCCTCAAGTTATTAGTAGCCCTTCACGGAATAAGATACAGTACTCCTTTACACAGCAAGATGTGGTACTACTAGTTATAATGTAGCAATGCACTGGCAGGTTCGTTTATATGTACCGTTACTGATGAATTTTGGGCCTCAGCCAAAGGCGAAACTAACGTAGCCAAAGAACCGTATCCTTAACTTACTATTGAGTATTATGCGCCGCTGTTGCCTGGAGATACTCACCATTAGGCGTGGGGGATTGGCATGCAAGGGAAGAAAGAATGGCACTGTCGCGTTTCAATGAATGACTGCCAAAAGGCTGAGCTAGCACTCATTAGTACCGTCATGATCCTGAGACTAGGAGACCCAACGTACCGTTCACAGAGGGTGCGTGCAAAGGGGAAGATGCGGATGGAACTGTCGACGATGGACTTCAACATCATGATCCTGAGACTAGGAGACCCAACATACCGTTCACAGAGGGTGCGTGCAAAGGGGAAGAAGTGGATGGTACTGTCGACGATGGACTTCAAGAGCACCTGGCAAGTGGTCTAGCGACTCATCGTCATATTAATAAGAGCTAAATGAACTTAACCACATGGACGTACATTTCAGGCTTTCAGCATTCTGCGCAAGTCATGGAGTGGATTGAGAAAAGTGGGGGAATAGTAGCTCAGATCTGCCAATGAAAGCAGAGAGCATTTTGTGTCAGTGCGTTGCTACAACTTGGGATAGTCGGTGATTAAATGCCGGTGGGTCGCTACAAATTGGGATAATCGGCGATACAAGAAGGAACGATAGTGGAAGTGACGGCAGACGCCACATGATGTCTCTACACTTCAGGATGCTTGCCGACATGAGTGTGAGAGATACAGTTCAAAAACTGGTTAGTTGCTTTGTGGATCAGGAAAAAAAAAATCCCTTAGGTAGATTGATGCGTCCGATGTGAGCGAAGAGTCAGGTGTCCACCCCAAACAGGGTACATGACAACTATTTTCAGGGGACGAAAGGAGCCGGAAGCTTTGCGAACACATACTGATGGCACTAACCAGTTGAAACGAGGCTGTCAATGATAGCGCCACAATCATAAGACGCCACATTGATGATTAACTTGATTTTGCATACGCAGACTGGGGCGTAGCAATGGCGATATGTATCACCCCCAATATATGGGTGATCTTATGTCACTCCCATCGTATGGGTGATTCGGTGCCAGGAAACGAGCATTAGTGGATCTGAGATTTAATGTACCTCAGGCTGGATGATATTTGAGAACCACAGAGCGTAATAATTAGCGGTAAAATTTGCTCACCACTGCTACAAAATCTGTACCATTGACACGGTTGACGTGGTGAAGCTAAGCCATTGAAGATGCAAGAAACAAGCAAGCCGCTCCCCCAAGGTACTGAGTCTCGAGTTTTCAACAGCATATTTGTAGTTTCTAACACTGGATTTTCAGCCGTCCGCCGTGCACTCTCTGAGTGTAAATCCCGACTTACCATTGTCACAAATGCTGTTGGAGGCTCGTCAAAAAAGACAGGTGAGGTATCGATGGCAGGTGGTGACTTACATTTTTCTGATATGCTGCTGTAGCTCCAACCAAACGGCAATCGAATACCATAGACGCCAAAAAAGCTGCCTATAAGAAAGCCATTGAGAAACTTTATACGGTGTCAGTGATGCATGGACTTACTGGCGTCACTTCAAACTTCATTGCCGAGAATAGCTTCGCTATTCAGAATGCTGGACTGGAAGGTCACGGCATTGCTTCATCTGCCGCCAATACCACTATGGCTTCTGCAAACAGTAACTTGGAATTGGAGGAACCTACGACGGCAGCAACACCCCAGGTGGAGAAACCTGAGATTGGTGGAGCGGCTGGAGCCGCAGCCGCAGGAGAGGACGCCACTATCGCAGTTCCGGAAGGTGGTCAGGGCCCTGAGGTACCGGCGAAAGTACGGGGCACAGCTGTACAACCAGAGATGGCACCGGAGGAGACAAGTGTGAGTTGAAAAGTTGCAAGAGATATGGGTGATAGCTTACGGAGATGTTAATAGCCCGTTACTCCAACCGAATCAGTCAAACAGAACCTGGTGCCACCCATTGCATTGGCCAACAAAGAAAGCCTTGAATCTGCTCGGGGGCTTGCAGTTCCGGAATGTGCTTTGGCTGATACTGGAAAAGAGCAGCAGTCAGATGAAGTCAATAAGACAGTCACAGGAAAGCGCTCATGGGCAAGTGGAGATTCAGGGCCCGAGTCTCAGGCTCCTCTAGGCACCGACTCTATTACAGCGGCGGAAAACAGCAAGCGCCGTCAGCCGAAGAAACAGCGTATACATGCCAGTGTGCCCGGGGGCAGCGCCGGATTTGAGTCCGGGCTGGTCGCGTCATCTGAGAGTGAAGAGGAACCTAGTGACTCAGAACACGAAAAAATAAACAAGGGTCAGTGATGTAATACATCTGACGTACTTGTGGTACTCATTCTTGGAAAGGGAAACGTGCCGCAGCTCAGCGCAAAGCTAAATCGAAGGAGGCCTTGAAGGAATATGAAACTGAAGAGTCAGAATCTGAGATAAAAGAAAAGCTGTCGAAGAAGTCGAATAACTCAAGTAAGTGTATTAATTTTCAACTTTGCACCGTTGCCAGATTATTTGATGCCCCTCTTTCACAGCTAACAAAAACATGAAGCTCTGTGATCTGGACGACGAAGACAGGCAGATAAAGGAAGGTGAGTAGACTATGTCGTGCATCAATTTTCTGTTTTCTCACACCAAAGGACAGAGGAGGTTAAAGATGCCATTGTCAGCTTCTCGAATGGCGCACGCCAGAGCTACCATATTCCTACGGGTATGCGACGTTTAATCCGTGAAAACCAATCTCTTGCTCCAGAAGCTGCAACAAAGAGTCGTGACCTAGCCTTGGAATGTCTAACAACGAAGACTTACAACATTTTCTGTCCTTATCATCACATGATTGACAAGGCAGGGAAGATATTTGACGGAAAGGATGGTCAGAAGTATGTCCTCAATGGCATCCCACTCCCACGAGAAACCGTCCATCCAGATGCCGTGAAAGTGCTAAAGAAGAAGAAATCCGCGCTATTCACGAGTCGCGGGGAATACCGTAATCCCCGCCTTCGGGAAGGATATTTGAACTGTGGTTGCGAGGTTGACGATTCGCTGATGGAATTCTACTTTGAAAAGACTTGGACGATTACGGGTAACGTGAATGGGCAGGAAGTAACAGAGTCGATGAGAGATCAACATTTGCCACCGCGATTACGCGCCTTTGTAACGAAGGCCTTCAGGGAGTGGACGTGCCTGACAATTGATGACCTTTATACCGGAAGTCTTGGTCCTCATCGTCATCAGGAGAGGCTGTACCACACACAGCTGACACGTATTCTTGAAAAGTATAATGCTTTACAGGAGGAATTGGGCGGACAAAAGTTACAGCTTGGAGAGGTGGGCGACTTCAAAGTTCCCGGGCCTGACGATGATTTTGGAGGGTTCTAAGTACGACTTAAACTTCCGTAAATATTTACATACAGTGCAACGAGAGATAAGGTTGACAGCTTAGTAAAACTACAGGAGTGGTGGTAGAGAACTATAGGCACACACAGTGGTCATGGTGCTAGAGGACTACAGGCGCACCAGGCAGTGGTGGTGTGGGAGAATTATAAGCATGGTAGGTCATAGTGGTGCTGGAGGACTACGGACACGGCAGGTCACAATGGTGCTAGAGAACTATAAACGTGGCAGGTGCTCATGGTGCTGGAGAACTACGGGCACAGAAGGTGCTTATGGTGCTGGAGAACTACAGGCACAGAAGGTGCTTATGGTGCTGGAGAACTAGAAACACGGCAGGCGACCGCGGTGCTGGAGAACTACAAACGTGGTATGTCATGATGGTGCTAGAGAACTACGGGGATGGAAGGTGCTCATGGTGTTGGAGAACTACAAACCCAATAGGTGAGCGCGGTGCCAGAGAACTACGAGCGCGACGGGTCACGATGGTACCGGAGAACTACAAGCATGAAAGGCGCTCATGGTGCCGGAGAACCACAAACATGGCAGGTTGCGATAGTGCTGGAGGACTACAGGCGGAGCAGGTCATGATGGTACCGGAGAACTACAGGCGAGGGAGGTCATGATGCTGTTCAAAAATTGTGGGAGCGGTGGTAAGGGAACATGGCGCGCCGAGGGATGCATGTAGACAATTCGATGGGGTATCATCCTCAAGCACAGATAGCTGGGAGGTGTACTTGTGAGACGCAAGCATATGTGATGAAACGACGCTTGAACTTACAGCAAAGGTCTCAGCAGTGCTGGAGCATCGTTGAGATAAGATGTGGCAGCGGTGAAGGGAGACCATGAGCGGTAGGGTGAGCGATCGTGCTGGAGCGCCATCTAGGCAGAGAGTGGCAGTGGTGGAGATAAATCATGGGCGGTCATCCAAGTGATGGTGCTTGAACACCATCTAGGCAGAGTGCAGGTGGTGGATGAAAACCACAGGCGGTGCGGCGCACAATGGTGCTGGAGCACCACCTAAGGAGAGAGGCGGTGGTGGAAGGAAACCATAGGCGGTCGACCAAGTGATGGTGCTTGAATACCGTCCGGGCAGAGAATGAAAACCACGGGCGGTACGGTGTGCAATGGTGCTGGAGCACCACCTAAGGAGAGAGGCAGTGGTGGGAGGAAACCACGGGCGGTCAAGCAAGTGATGGTGCTTGAACACCGTCTGGAAGGTGGTGAATAAAAACCACGGGCGGTATGGTGTGCAATGGTGCTGGAGCACCGCCTAAGGAGAGAGGCGGTGGTGGGAGGAAACCACGGGCGGTCAAGCAAGTGATGGTGCTTTAACACCGTCTGGAAGGTGGTGAATAAAAACCACAGGCGGTATGGTGTGCAATGGTGCTGGAGCACCACCTAAGGAGAGAGGCGGCGGTGGGAGGAAACCACGGGTGGTCAAGCAAGTGATGGTGCTTGAACACCGTCTGGAAGGTGGTGAATAAAAACCACGGGCGGTACGGCGCGCAATGGTGCTGGAGCACTGTCGAAGCAAGAAATGGCAAACACAGAATGCAGGGCCCAACCGTCTACGGCTTATCGACTAGTGCGGCCTGGTTCAACCAAGGCGGGACTAAGTCAGCGCAGGGGCTGGCACCTGATCCGAGGTCGCAATCACCGGCAACGAGCCATGGGAGGCAGCAGGCGAGAAGGAGAAAGAATGATGCAGGAGCGCCGGTCAAAGCAACCATCCATGTGGGGGAGGCAGTGGTATACAAGTACCATGCACCCGCGCATTGACCCGCTCAGGTGTAGTCATTGGTAGCTGTCGTGACCGGCACCAGGGTCGGCGACCAGGATCACAGCGGTCACCTTAGACCAAACCCAACACGAGCCAGGGGATTGAGGGATTGCGGAATGGGGCATGGTGCAGGAGTACCAGCCAGGCGAAGCAGTGATAGTGAGGGAAAACTTGAGAGGCGATTGAATGCGCAGCGTTGGTGGGGGAAGTCGAAGCGAGACAAAACCGTGACGGGAACACTCGGGTGTGCCAGAAATTTGCAGGAAGCGCGTTACTGTTTGTAACGTCTGGGAGGTCACGCGTTATCCGGTTTTGACAGCAACGCCGGTAAAAAATATCGAAAAAGGGTTCAACTCGTCGACTTGCGTAGCTCTTCCAGTCCAGTGAAGCATAAGTGTCGAATTCCCATCCCCTACGTCTCGAGGTTGGATGATATCTTCTAATCGCAGATCACCCAGGATCTTCATAGGCACAGGAGAAACTGCGCGGGACATTTGGATTGCCGGGTCCTTCATTTGACGTTGGTGAGTGATACAATAAACAAAAAGAACAACGTGTACTTCTATTTTGATTCAGGACGATCGGTGATCACGGAGGGTGCAGGTTGGGGTTGCAATTCTCTCTTGATTGTGCGGGGAATGTGACAGAGAGGTGTCTGCAGCGTGCCCGAGAGTGAAAAGCAGAAGGGGAGGCAGTATCACGAATGGAACGCGAGAAGTACACGTTACCTGTGGTCATGCTAGGGAGACGGATAGTGCTGAATGAAAAAGCGGAGTTGTGACCGCTGAAGCGCTGACGGCGACGGGTGATATATGATAAATGGGACCGGCATGGAGGGGATGAAAGTTCCAGACTTGAGTTGAAGTACTTAGATAGAGTCGTTCGATGACGCGGTAATGGACAGGATGTGTTTCATCTGAGCCTAGAGCAAAGCCGTGTGTCCGTACGACGGACTTGCCAGCGAGCGGAACGGAACCTCGTGCCAGAGCCAAACGCGTTCAACTCGACGGTGGCACCTACGTACATGGGTGTAACAAAGCCAGTAGCATACTACTGAATGTTTTGCAGACAAATCATTTCATAAAGCGCTCATTTACGACCCGCCCGTCTTTTTTCTTTCGTTTTCTGCTTCTCCATCGCCTTTGCTTCTGCCCGTTCTCCTTCCAATGACCCGAACACACGCTTCATACGCTCATTGTAAGCACGATCCTTGTCCACTTGCTTTTGCAGCGCCACACCAGCAAGGAACCGAGCGTCCTTGCGCAACTCACGAATGGCGCCCTTCCGCTCTTGCTTGTACTGACGCCGTAACTTCACCGCCTCGTTCCGCTCACGGTCAGGATCCCTATTGCGCATATATGTCGAGGACGACGAATCAAATTTAGGGATATAGGTTGGTATTGGTATTGGTTTGTGAGATTGCAATTGCAGAGGTTGCCGCAATTGACGCGCGAATTTTAATAGTCTGCTTAGCCTATCTCGTAGAGAATCTAGACGTGACTGAACGGAAACTAAGCGTCGTCACGTTAAAAACTACAAAAAAAAGGTTGCTCACCTGTAGCCATTCGAGACCTTTCAGTTTCTGATCGCGAATGTGTTGTACGATCTCCAGGATTGGATCGTAAAGTTCAATAAACCCTTCCAGTCCCTTGTACATATCAGCATAACGACCCAAAACATCGAGCGCCAGCGCCAGCAGGTCCATTTTGTCCTGCTCCGTGGGCTCCAGCGTCCCGAGTAAAGCCGGCAAGTTTGCCTTCGCGGGGGTAAACCCTTTACTCGATTTTGCACTAATTCTCAACTTTTGATGCAATTCGGAGCGAAAATCCGGGGCAGGGAAAGAACCAGGCAGAGCAGAAGGAGATTCATAACCTTTCGGTACCAAATGCAAAACGGCAGTGATGATAAAGTTGATTGCCTCGGGTACGAATCGTTTAGACAGTGATTCGTACTGGAGGAACAAAGTGCACAAGAAGAGGCCACTCGCCAAATCAGCGAACGACCTCACTCGACATAAGCCAAGGTAGGACCCCATCAATATACGCGCGGGGGATATAACGACGTGATGCAGATCGCTCGTCGGCCAAAGCGCGCCGATGACGCGCAAAAGCGTAAGTTCTGGTAGGCCAGGCCACGTTTTGCTTTCGGGATTTGAGGGGCCTTGCGATAGACCGTGTTTCAGGTTCTTTTGCATTAGAACGAGTTTCTTGATGAAATCTTCGGCTATTTGGACGGGATATGCTTTGGTGAGAGAAGCTAGATGTGGTAGAAGACTAGGAATGAGACTGAACCGAGGAGTTGGGCCCGAAGCGATATGAAGAATGTGATCTATTAGTACAGCCGTCAACGCCTATAGGGATCATGAAATCAATCGATCATGGGCGCGATTGAGTGAAGATGGCATACCTGCAGTTTAAACTTGTTTTCGGAAGCGAGGCTGGTGTGATGCAGGGTCCTGATACGTTGAACGACAGTTGGGACGTCCCTGTCATCGATTTCCTCGATGATTTCGAGGAAGTCGTCATGAGTCTCGGGACACGGGAACGTGTAAGGAAGCTCCTGGTTGGGGGTGGAAGCGTGTTTCTCCTTTGCCTTCCCTTTCTTCATTTTGGAAGTAGATACGAGCTCTTCCCGCTCGCCTTCTTCTCCTTCCGCTTCATCTTCTGATTCTTCAACGAATTCTTCCTCGCCACTTTGTTCCTCATCCCTGTTCTCCTCGGCGCTCTCCTCTTCCCCTTCTCCGCCGATGATGACATCATCGCTTATCCCGTCATCACTGGCTTCCTCCCCAAGTCCAGCACCCAGACCGCCCGACGTCTCCTCATCGAAATCATCTTCGAGGTCATCTCCTCCCCGCTTCCTCTTCTTACTAGGTTTGCCTTCGTTCTCGCTTTCGCTTTCGTTTAATCCCAACATCCGCCTCTGTCTCTTGCGCTCAGCCTTTTCCAGCGCTTCCCTCTGCTCCAATGCTAACTCTTCCTCGGTCTTTGTCCGATCCTTTGGCTTTGACCGCTTGTCAAAAGCGAGTTCTCGTACATGTTGATCGTAATCCAGATCCTGGGATGCGAGCAAAAGCTCATCCTCTGGCGTTTTAGGAACAGGTGGATTTGATGCGGCTGGGGTATCTTGTTCGGGCGATGCATCGCCGGCGGTGGTAGCAGCGGGCACCCCATATAGTAAATCTCGTAGGGAGCTGAACTCTTCATCCAGCTTCTGACGAATGGTCTCGCCCTTCTCTTTCTCCATTTGTCTGAGTAACTAGATGAAACGAAATTTAATGCTATCGTCGTCCGCTTTGCAGGGACATACGTACTTTGTGCTCTTTACTCTTAGCAATTACTTCGGTCATAACTTCGGCTTTTGTTTTTTTCCTAGCAGGCTGTAGCGTGGTGAGGATCCAGCAAGAACCACCAGAGTGAACGTCATACCTCATCTTCCTCCTCCTCGTCTTCCTCCTCGTCTCCAAAACCTCCAAAATGCGTTTTTCGAACGATTTCCTTGTCGATTTGACCTGACGGTATTTCAAAAACGAACGAAAGTTGTGTTGATGATTTGAAAACCTACCATTCTCGTCTTCCTCATCCTCCTCGTCTACTCTCAACCCGACGTCGTCAAAATCGTCCAAATTAGACAAGCTTTGCCCATAATGCGTAAGCTCGTCTTCGTCCTCCAAGTTGAACGCAGAGCTTTTTGCGGTTCTTTGCCTCTCCCTTGTGAAACGTTCCAACATTCGTTCCTCGAGACTCATAGTAGGGTCATTCTCACCAAATCGCCGGTCAAGAATGCCTCCCGCGCGATTTCGCTCTTCGTACTCTTTCAACAACGTATTTTTTCTCTGGCAACATAGCGTTATGAATAACGGCGTCCTTCCAGTCCTCTAATGTGTACACACACCTGCTCAATCCCAGCCATCCTGCTCTGTGCAGGTTTTCCAACCACACCTTTAATCTTCCGGCCCACAACATCATGTTTTAGTTTTGTGACTTTGACGTCGAAAGGGTTTAACTTTCTGTGAATTTCATCGAGTTTTGCCGCTTTTTTTGCCTTGTCTTTTTCTGTTGGAACAGCTGAACGTTTTCGCTTCTTTCCTTGTTGTGGGTTTCCCCTGATACCGGCCTGAGACAGAGCGGCTTTCAACTGTGAAAGCTGCGATCCCTTGACCATTTTTTGTGATTAGTGTGACAATCACGGTGTGACTACCTAGATCGTCGGAATACGTCTAGTATACGGTTACCATTCTACGGCGCGTTTCATTCTCTGGAGCTCTGACTTCATGAATCAGAAATCTAGATCAAATTGAGCTATATATCGAGAGGATCTGGTTTTAGAGGCACAATATTAGGCCCATTTAGGTCACGTGCGCAAAATAGCACGGGCGGCTCTCGTTTACGAAATCTTCATTGAGTGTTGCCCGCCGCTCAGCCGAGGTCGAGCAGGACGTTATTCTCGACCTCCATGTCTTCTCCTCTCATCGCCCAGGTTCCCCAAGATGGCGCTCATAATCTTCCCGTAATTTCTATGCGGGCAACCGCTCTAGAGGTCTGCTATTCCGTATATGGAGAGAATGCCACGTCTATCGATGCTGTCGACCGCTTCTATGAATCTAATGCAAGTGAGTTCACGGATTCCTTTCATCCACAAATACATTTCTGATTTGAAAAAAACAGTGTAAGTTCCCGTATACCGTTTCTACCAACGTCGCCAATGTACACCAAACAGTTATGAGAATCCATTCGTTACAGCGACTTCTCGATCAGTCATTTCAGATATACACCGTCTGGCACGTCAACTCAGTTCCATCGATATGCCACGCCCGCTAGCCACGGTATACACATTGTTCGGACTTGCCCCTCCAAAAGACGACGTAAATGAACCTTTATTTCAAGCACTACGCGTGTGGAACGAGATTGGCGATATCTGTGAATGCGAAAGCTTTGGTACGCATAGATATAGCTTTCTGCATCTTTCAAAAGTAGCTCATAGCAGCGTAGATGGCCACCGGAAAACTATAGTAGAACACACCCTTAACATCTTACTTTTACCTGGCATACATCACGACGGCCTTAATCGTCATCAAACAAACGGCTCAACGGATTCCCTCGTCAACACCGTGACTGGCTCACCTGTCCCGCCCATCCCTCACTTCGCTCTTCCGTCATTGCCTGTTCCTGGGACTTCATTATCTGTTCCATCACCACTCCACTTTAGACTACGGATTCTTACTCGCTTATCCTTTAACGAGCAAGGATGCGTGACCCATCATCGTGACTTTTGGGACGTGAAAGACCTTATGGGACTAGTACCCGGTGTCTCTTTAGTCCAATGGATCATGTCAAGATTGACCGGAGCGGGCCTATCTTACGCCGCCAGACTGCTGCCGAGGAGAAAACCCCAATCTTACACAGTTCGTATTCCCGAGGATGGACGCTCAGTCATGGCAAGTGACATTTCGCCATCCGTACGGTTTGGCATTCTCCCCTCGAACACGCTCGGGTTGGAGAATATGTGAAACGTATCCCCACCCCCCCCCAACCCCTTGACACTCTTCGATATACTTGGGCTTTGGGCCTATACTAATAGAAGCGCTCATCGACGCGCAACGTGCTGTTTCAAGTCTTGCATAACATCCGGCATTCTATGATCGTTATTTTATCGCAATCGCTCAAGTAACGATCGGGCTACATACGTCGATGACGCTGTCCACATGGTCGAATATCCCATTAGGCAATTGCCTTCGCATGGAATTGGAGTTAATAGTAGTATAGGCATAATTTGCTCAACAGATACCCTGCTTTGACCATTATAGAGTTGACGGTGTAGTTTCTTGACGGGAGGCAGATGTGGCTACGGGGGACTCGACTCGGTTCTTTGGAACGAGTTGGAGGGGAAGCTTGCGGTAACAGTAGACAAGCGGAAGGTATCCGAGGAACCCCGGCATCTGGTGCAGTGTATAGCTGTCATAGCTTGTAGCCATAGACATTAATTACGACAAGCTTTCCAGCAAAGCCAGCTACTTGGGACAAATTCAAGGACAATATGGGTGTCCTGGGTCCACGCCATATTCAGCGCCCCTGCTATTTTTTGAGGGGCATTAGGACAAAAAGAGGCACATGCGATGACATACTAGTGACGGATTAGTATTGGTTCCCCGCTCAAGAGACAGGCACATTTCGCTCACAATGGTACAAACAACGGGGTTGCAAGTTAGAGGAATGCCGTACGACGACCGCGGACGCGGAAACAAGGACTCAAGAGAGCCTTCCGTACGGGTCAGGTTCGATCGGAACCCTGAAATTATCAAGGTTCCGAAATGTCTGAATGAGGCAAAATTAAATATAGGTCGAGGAACTCTGGAAAGAACGGCATTACTGTAAGTACTCGGTGGCCATGGCTGGCCCAGGCAGCACCCAAAAGCTATGTAACGCCGGAACTAGAAAGTGACTAGTGGTCATGACGTTTTGTCAATTGCAACGTGAAAACTGAGATTCAAATGTATGACAATTGACATATCGATAGACTTGGTGAGAATTACATATCGGTACACATCTCTCTCTCTCTCGTTCCGCGCTAATACCTCAGAACCTGTCTCTACGGAGGTAATTGATTCCAACCTCAGAAACATAATGTGACCCAAGTGCCCTTGACGATGCGACAGACCGTGCTTCTTGAGGGTATTTGGCTGAGCCCGGCGGTGACCGAAGCGACGAAGCGTGAACTTGAACGGTCTCCTGGCGCAAAGGAATCGTCCAATAGGATGTATTATCGACTGCAGATGACCTTCTAAACGTGTGCAAGAAGAATGGACTGAAAACATCATGCAGTGGGCACTGGGCAATCTGGGCGCCAACGGTAAGTTTTTCATGTCTCAACTCCCTAATATCCTTTCCGTTTGATCGAAGAAACGAGTACCCTGTCATTCCGGACACCGGGCATTGGGCATCGCCTACCATCGAGTCATCAGCAGGGAAGGAGAAGGAGGTATACGGAGTTGTTCTTCATTTCGCTCCACCACTTGCATTCTACACTTTTTCAACCTTGACTCGACTATAACAACTATCAGAGCGACGGAAACTCAGGCCACCGCATCACAACTATTCCGTCTTCCCTGTCAAGCCCTAGACAGAAAGGAACCCAGGGATCGCCGGCTACGTCGGGAATTGCTATCTCGCATGAAGTGGCGAACTTTGTCCGCAGCAGTAAAGGAGCCATTCCGTCCACGTAATAAGGGAAGAAGGAAGAACGTTGTTTGTCAACAGCCTCGATGGTTCCTTTTTGGAGCCTACGCTTCTTGTACCGATGTGCCATTAACTTTGCGACAATAACGGGGGAGCCCTTTGACAGCTTCCTTAAAAAGATCGCATAGCTTTTGGGACTTTACATATGTGAAACAATGAAACAAACAACTATCCTGTCGTTATCCAGCGCTCTATAGCTAATCACAGCAGCAAGAATGGCTTCAACGTAACAAGTGATCATTGTGCTGGTACAGTAAGAAGATGACTATCGTATTCTCAGGATTAGCATTGCTGTGTTGCTGTTACCGCAGTCCAACTCTTGGGTTAGACTTTGCAGACATAAGCTCAAGTTCACATCGAATATAGCCAATACTAATGCCGCCGGCACCTCCCGGATGTCCAATTAACCTTATATTCATGACTAGTTCAATGTGATTAATTTAACGCTCCTAGCGAATGGAAACACCGACCAGAATGGAAATCGTCGAAGGTATGTTCCGTAGTTATTTAAGTAGCGTAGGTCCACCTGCTGTGGTACCGTGACATGGCTTTTTTAGGACGGCTTAGCCACTCTTGGTGAAATTCTTTTTATTGAAGGCTGGGGCCAGGAAGCGGCAAGGTCAAGAGACGAAGAAAATATTAAGTAACTCCAATTACTCACAAGGGCTTGCAGGGTCGACGAACGATGACGCTATGAAGACGAGAGCATTGTCCTCGGGGTTGTGCCCGAGTCAGAAGGTTTGCGGCATAGTCGCTGCGCATGGCCAGGAACTGTCGCGCCATTGGAGGCCATGGGTGTCGGCAAGTGTCGGTCAATTGCTTGAAAACCTAGCTGAGGTTATATCGCAAGCGCCCCTGGAGAATTCATCAGTCGTTGCTGTGATGACAATATCATACAGCGAATAATTACTAGCCAAATGGAATATAAAGTGGTTCATTTCGTGAGGAGATGCCGACGCGGATGCCGGGATCGCAGGCGGCGGCCTGCTAGGGCTAGCTATACCTTCTCTAGTAAAGGCGCGATATAACCAGGGATAATGGTGCCTAGAAGACTTTGCCAGATTGAGCGTTTGGATTCGCAGGCTGCGATGCGACAAGTTAATCGACGGGTAAGACGGGTTTCGGTTGCCATCCGAACTCAGCTGCCGACTTCACCCTTCCCCACGTTTCTTCGCTTCCCATCTCTCCATGCCGTTTCAATCTGTGAAAAAAACAGACGATAGCTAGCCATAAAAGACAAAGGCGTACCTGAAATCTGGATGCCGTGCGCAGGACAAGATTCTGGTTTTGTAGGCCCAAGCTCACACTCACACGAATTATTCGTTATTTACTGAGGTTCAAAATTTTCAAATATTCAAAGGCTAATACGTCAGAGTATACCGGTACCGTAATCGCTTTCGTGCACTTGATTGGCTCGTATTTCGAGCCCAGTCCTGACAAAAAATATTCGCGATTTTGGGGTGCGTCGGAGACATTCAACCTCCGAGAATAGTGTGAAGTAGTACAGTATTGCCAAATTTGTATTACCTGCCTATTCTCATTTTGCTTCGCAGAAAAAGAGCGATTACCATACGTGCTTCAAACTTCAAGCTTCAGCTTCAATGATCACCAACGCATATGCACATGAATATCGGTCCATCGGAGATCAAGCGTGCGCAGCCACGCGCACAAGGGCATCCCGACACAGATTCCAAGTTTTCCCTATCTGGATATGTCAGAATTTGCGTTGCCATCTCAATAGACTTGCCTTATCTTTCAGCACATGTTCAAGTAGATCTGGGATGCCGGGGTCTCTCACTACTAGTCTACTTCAAGTTATAGCAATTGCCGTAGGTCGTCTCAAGGAGACATATCCACATGGCTCGATATCTTGCCTGGGCTTTCACACGTCAATCACTGCAGGCCAACAAGATGCCTTTTTAGATAGTACTAGCCTCAGCCGCTAAGGTACTCATTATCCAATATCAGTGGTCACAGAGGCTTGCACTGGCCGCGCTGGATGACTCGAAAATCGCGCGATAATTGCTACCTTTTCTCAATCTCATGAATGAAACACCTTCATGACAAATGCCCGTTGCACGATTCCCGACGTGTTTTCCGATTGGAATTTGGCCAGAAAAGCGTCAGGTGGTTTTCCGGGTCTTTCCTTATCATTTCCTGTTAACTCCTTCAAGCGTGGGGTTGATCCGTTGAGGCTGTTTAATCTCTCCGTCCAACGCGAACCTCCTCTGATCATAAATTATTCTTTTCTCCCTGCATGACCTTCTGGCAAACGCCACATTTGTCTTGCATGTGTATGTCAAACTCAGGCTGAGAACGGCACGATGCGACCGTTATTGTCACGGGCAGGTCGGTCGGCGTCGACGGACTTTTATCTTTCCCCCAGAGTCGCGCAATTTGGACGCGGCAAGAACACAATAACGGGCCATGCCGTTAGACTTGGAAATGACCCGCACCCGCACAGCCGTTGGTGATGTGATGAAAATGGTCGAAGCTCGGTAGGCACCCAACTTTTACGCTGTACGGTAGAAACGATGAGAGAATGATGTTCCCCTGAATCTAGTCATGAAACATAACGATGGTCGATCATCCCAATCACCGTTCGCGGCCGTGCAAGGTATCGCGCGTCCAACTCCATAACGACCACGTCGAGAGAAAATGATCCGGTATGTTTCTAGTTTCTAGCAATGGAATGTACAATGGCGTCTCTCATCTTGTGGCTGTTAGATCCACGTAAAAGGTGGTCCTTGAAGGCCGAAGGGTTAAGCACGTTCCAGGAGTATGTGCGATTATGCGATCACCGACGATCTGGTGCCGCTGCTACATGCATTACAGGTAAGATTTTCGTCATAATAATGTGAGCACTGCGCACACCGGAGGTAAGGCTCCCAGGGGTCGCCGGTAGTCTCGCCTCTCCCTTGTAGCCGTTAGCGCTATCTCCGCTAATGCCAAAGTTAGTTGTACCTATGCATCACACAGATGCCAAACCAAACGCGGTGTCGTATACGTGTTACACATGAATTAAGATTTAATTTTTGGACGGGGGTTGCTAACGGTAAAGACCTGAGGCCTCCTTACGTTACAGTTACAAGGGGAGAGAGGAGAGGAATACTCAGGAAGAGGTGAATGAAATTTCATTTCTCGTTTCATTCAGTGGGGCCCCGGGCAAGCAAAGCCTTCCTTTCTTCGTTATCTGATTATTTTATTCGTCATCTTTTTTTGCTTTTGCATTCCAGGACTGGGTAAAATGGTTCATGCCGAGATTGGGAGCGCTTACTCCATAGGTCATATTCTTCCGCTGAGTTCAGCGGAGTCAAAAGGCAATGAAATCCGAAATCCAGCCTCATAGTTCTAGCCGACGACGCTCTCGATCATACGGGGAAGTCGTAGCCGATTGGATCATCGGTACCGGCGTTCCTCTCTGCTTGCCGGCCAAAAGGGATAGAGAATGTGCACCAGGAATCGTTCGTTGAAGGGGGTGACGACGACGTCGGACGTGCTGTACTGCCTTGCCAGCCTAGGGTAGAGTACCGTAGTACTAGTAAACGCTAGGCACTGAGGAAGTCGTGTCACCTGCCAGGAAAGCATGACGCCATGAGACCCTTTCCCTCGGTAGCCAATAAAGGCGCATGCGTCCGAGCTCCGCCCGCATATTATGAAATATCCCATGAAATAATAGTCACTAGGGACAGAGTAGAAGGTGGAGATAGAAGGAAGTGAATAATAATGACGCTCGAAACTCTAGATCTTTCAACGGCCGTCGTCGCGTGAGCGGCGCGCGTTCTCAAGTTATATTTGCTCCACGGGAGGGAAATGATTAATGAAGGTGGGACTCGGACTCGGATTCGGATTTTGTGACGCCTGCCAATGCCATGACGGGTAGTAGCACAGCTGAGCGGCTGCAACGTTGCAAAAAAGACAAAAAAAAAAAAAGTTCTACTACGTAGCTCATTACAACAAGCTAAGCTAAAGACGGAAGCCCTACCTAAGTGCGAGCAGCCAATCGCTTAAGATTTGTCGTACTACTACGCCGAGTAAACCTCCGCAAAGTCATTATAACTCACATGGCTCATGAATAGCGTTCACTATACCTGAAGCGAACGTCGCTTCGATTCCACGCCGCTTAACTTCCACTTATGCAGTGCGTCAGGAGGGTGAAAAAAAGGCCAGCCGACGTATGCGGGGACGACAGCCTCCCTTCTTTCCTTCCGGATGACCGGATCCCCCAGACACACACACACACACGAGTATCGTTTACGAGATTTATATATTTATGTAAATTTGATAGTACACGGGAGTTAAAGACTAAGCCAAAACAGAGGGGGATATGTGATCTAAATGTAATTTCAAGTCGCATGTATGGTACACTACATTGATTTAGCTGACAATAAATAACAAGGCGCACGGTATGAAAAAAATACGAATGGACCGGTGCGAAGGGAAAAAAATTTGAAGGAAAAAAAAAGAGGAAGAGTTCGAGGCAGGCCATAGGTGGTATGTAAAATTCGTGGTATCGCGGCCAACGGTGCCAATTTGTCGTTTTTTCTTCATGACGTTTAAATATGGGTTTGTATTAAATGGATTCACGGCGAATTAGCCGCCGGTACGCCCTTCATGAGGCAACAACGGTAGGTAATGGTGCCTGCAAGGTCAACGCGCCTGAACTAGTTTCCTTGGCGAGCTCGCCTCCGACAGACAAGCCTTGCCATGCTAGTTCCTGCGTTTGCGCTTGTGTGGTTCCTGCGGGGGGAGAGTAGTAAGGCGCGTTGACAGGAGGGGAAGGCGACTGCGCGGGAGTAGCAGCTGACGGTGTTTTCAGAGAAGTCACGTCGTTCAGCGAGACATTCGGGAGACGAATGCCACCATCCCGAGGAGGGGATTGAGAGGCGTCGCGGGAAAGAGGGAAAGGGTTAACGTTGGGAGAGTTGTACGAGGTTGCAGAGGCGGAGCTGGTGGAAGAATAGACTGATGCTATTCGGTTTCGTCAGCATTTGGAGTTGTGCTGCCTAGATTTGAACGTACCACTATCGTCCCAGTCGCTTGTAGCACTGCCAGATTGCACGGAAGACGAGGACGAGACAGAGTCACGCCTGGTCAGGCCGTTGAATTCTCGCGGCTCCTTTTTAACAACGGTGGTTTTTGGCTTTGGGCTTGTCGTGCCCTTGGATTGCTTTCTGGTCTTGTTTCCGGCACGCAATTCGTCAAAACGAAGCGGACGCGGACGCAAGTGAGTGCGTTCGTAAAGACCACACTTGTTGCAAACGATTTTTCCAGGGTTAAGCGTTGACCTGCGCCACGAAGGTGGCTCGGTCGTGTGACAGTTGAAGCACCGGCGCCGAAGGTATTGGGTTTCCTTGGAGGCGGCGTCATCTGTGTGATGCACGGGATGGCCCGTGGGCAAATACGAGACTCCAAGCGTGTGACAGTTTGAAGGCATGCACCTGTAAGACGAAACCATCATAGAAGCAGCGGGAGGGTCTTCCAACTTGATGTTGGCGTTTTCGTCGAAATTGCGGTAGCCGGCATGAGGAGAAGTGTTCATAGGGGGTATAATATGCTCGGAAGGCAATTGGGATTGTTCCGAAGGTAAGGGCGGAAGGGAGTCTGCATAATAAGAGTCCTGACGCGCATAATGCGCGTGCACGATGGAAGCATCCTGAGACCAAAAAGAACGATACTGGAGCGGCATAGAGTGGTCCTGGTCATGTCGGGCAATTGGATAAGTAGCGCGGCGGATGGGATGGTAGTCGTTGGGACGAGAGTGAGTCCAAGAATCATAAGGAGGCTGGTGGTGTTGGGTATGATTGTCCGGGAGTTCGGGTTCGTAGAGTTCCTGTAGGAGGGAGGGACGCGAAGGATGGTAATCATAATGATTGTGGTGAGACCAAGTAGGATTTACGGGGACTACATGGTCATCATGGGAGTCAGTAAAAATATTACGGACAGGGGGGTCAAGATGCTTGTAGACGGTGGGATAATGAATTTCATCTCGAGGAGAGGGAGTACGTGGAGCAGATGAGTCAGAGTAGGAAGCGTAACCGTCAAAAGCGAGAGAGTCCATTATTGAGAGACGATGAAAAGGAACGGGGCTTTGAATCGAAGGCAAATCTGCGTTTTGAACTAAACAAATCGACTTGCACAGGGTCCATTTTCCATTTCTAGACTCCCTCTATCATCCAAACGGGGTTATCTAAACAGCTTGGACCCCAATCACCAATCGGACCCTGTACCATTATTCTGGTTCGCCTGCCCCCCAAGATACCGCCTCACCCGTGCACAGCTCCTTGTCCCTGTCACTCCCACGCCCCCCCTTCTCACGAATCCTCTCTTCCGCCCTTGCCTTCATTAGCTCTCCGCCATCTCTCACCTGACTATTTGCCACATCTTTTCCACCCACAATTCACCCCTCCACTGTACCCTCTCAGCCTTTATTTAGCGTCGGGGGTTCACCGACTTGAGTTGATACTTCTCTTTTTGGTCAAATTCAATTACAGCACCCGTTTCATCCTGCTCTCTCGCCAAGCCGCGGCTCGTGAACGCGTCTAAGACTTTGCACAGCAGGGCCACTTATGAGTACTACCATTGACAGTGACATGGACAGGCAAAGCCAAATCATACCTATTGCCTCGTTGTCAGTGCATTGCCTAACACTTATAATAGACGCTTTCGTTATTCGCGTGTGACCGTTTACTCCGCCTCTCCTACTTGGAAGGTATCATACACACTCATTCCTATTCCGAGAGATATACCAGACGTGGTTGCTCGACGTCCTCCAACGTTCACCGTCACAGCCACAGGTCGGACACCGCCACCGACGCGCGACACATTCACATATTCACACAAACGCTATAAACGTACTCTCAATCAAAAATGCCCTCATCGCCGCGTGCTGTAATTATTGCGTCTGCGAAACGTACAATCGCCGTTACGGCAGGAAATAGCGCGAGGGCGGGATTAAGCCTAATTACCCATCTTTGGGCAAAATTTTCTTCGGCCGGCTTGAACCACATGGCCCCCCGATGACTATAGCCCTTTTAACCGACACGTGTCATGAGCAATAATGCTAGTGCCTTGAAAAATTATCTACCATAGTCAAATTGGACACCTGACTAGACCACATTCGTTTTGCGTATTACGCTACAAAGTTATTTCAAAAAACACGTATGCAAGGGTTGGGGCGGCTGGACAATCTTCAGGGATGTTCGAGGCCAGACCCGGCTACTTATCGCCTCCCACTGCGGCCGTCTGCGCACCGCACAAGACATGACATCTAGTGGTGTGCGTTGCGTGCTCTAGGTCTTCTTCTCCAAAGGAGAGGCGCCCACGAAAGAGTCCACTTCCATCGGAGTGTAACCAAATTTAGATTATACGCCCCGCCAGCTGCATGTAAACGTGGATGCATCCCGCGCATGTGGTGGATTTGCCTCCCCTTTTCTGAAGAGAATCCTTTTTTCCACAAACGGAAATGACAAACGTCACACCGTCAATAAAGTAACGTCAGTGGGCGGCGCGCGCGCAGTTAGTTCGAACGTTCACGTTCACTTGTCACTGAATTGCACACATGTCCCTGGGAGGGAATAATGTAATTACAATACACAATGCGACTTCTTTGTGTTTCCATTGCATTATAACGCTGGTAGCACAGCTGTCGGGAAACAAGCACACATCGTTATCTACACAAAACCGGTGAGAACGGCAGGGCGTTGCCCCTTGAAGGGCAGAGACGGAAGAATTTGGTATATGTTAGTCCCACTCATTCAAATAAACTCAGCAGCACAGCAGTGAGCTGTCTCCCGAGACTCCCTGTTATAATGAGAGCCTGCCTAACGCCAATGACTGGTCTTCTAGCCCAGGGCATCCATTATGTGATGATATATGGATAATAATGGCTCGTAAAGGGAACGCACATATCCTGTTATTGTTATGCTTCCCCCCACTCTATCTCACCACGGTACCGCAGATATTTGGAGCCACCTGCCTCTTTTAGTCGATGTGGTAGGTTGCTGCGGATGACCACACACTCCGTTACAGCTTACGCCGGTGCACCCATGTCCAGGAATTTGCCGTACGCTTGTTTATATGAATCGAATAGAATCCTCTTCATCTCAGTACTTCACTCGGTGTTGTTGTTGTTGTACATGCTTTTTTGAGGGTTGTGAATGGGCGGCATTTCGTTCCATTTGTCATTATCGCAGGATCTTTCTTCCGCTTCCGCTATCCGATGCCACGGTGTTGCTTTTCCCGGAGTAGCCGGGAACAAGGAGCGCTCGTTAGCCTGAGTGTGGATGCGGACTTGTAGCCCGTTTTGGGATTGCGCTTTCGATTATGCACGTGCTTATGGCTCGATCGTGGACCGCTTGGCGTGGTGGTGTTGGCAAGGCATTTTAGAGTTTATGAGCAACGAGGGCCAGTAGATAGCTTGCGAGATTAGGGAGTCATCTTTTGCAGATAATAGGCCCGGGTTTCCGTTGTTTGTTAAAAGTATGGCAATCAAGAAGGTCAAAGACCAGTACGTTGCCCCTTCGAACCTACGCGTAGGCATGTTATTCGGATCGTGGTGTATTCCATCCGGCCAAGAATGGGCTAAGTAAAGAATTTAGGGTGCTAGGGTGGTTGCTAATTAAAGCCCTGCTATAATGGATCGCTAATAGGTCAGGTTGGAGACCGCCCGGGAAACCGCAAGACTCATACCTAGATAAGTAACTGTTTTCATGCCCGGCCACGGCCGTTCGGCAGTGTCGATAACTGAAGTGGGATATGTTACACATTTGGAATAGTGCTCGCCACCAAAAGAAACGGGTAGATAACAGGTATACGAGGGCGGGAAGATGAGTGTGCGGAATTGCTGCGTCGGAGCTCATGTCCGTTCGTTGCGCATATTAATTCAACTACGAAGACAATAGTCTCCGAGCGCCCCTAGGCTCAAAGCAGGGAAGTCGGAAGTGGCCGCTAGGTGTTACATGGTTTCAAAGTCGAAAGTAGGGATTCAATTGGCCGGACCGGACCAACGGGGTGTAACGGATTCTTGAAAGAATGTTCCAGCGCCCTGTCGTCGGATCGCGCCAGGGAGACCCTGAGCCTTGAGGCATGTACTGAATTGTGCGCCTTGGAATAGAAATTAGAATAGAATAGAATAGAATTCATTACAATCGTGACACGTAGCGCGTTAGCGTGTAACATTGCTAACACTCACGTCATTCAGCTTTCCCTGACGTGCAAGCATGTCTTTTGAACATGCTCTCGTGACAAAAGGTTAGCTGGGCAAGTCGCAAATACAACCGTTAATAATGTCATGGTTCTTACAGGACTTATGGTGGGAGCTGCCATCTCTTCCATACTCGTCGGATTGTTCGATATAAAGCATTACTTCCATATTCAAGTAAGTTCAATTGTGGATAAGGAAGGGCTCTTTGATAACAAAACGGTTTAGCTGGTACCCCATATAAACCGCCACCACCAGGTATTACCTTGCCCTACTTAAAACCCCGTTCCGCGGAGCGCTCAAAAACGTTTCACTTTACAGTATTGGCGACTGCTTCTTCACCACTTGGCGTTCTCCAACTCCACAGATCTTTTTCTCGCGGAGATTCTGTTTTTCAATGTCGGCGTACAGATAGAGAGACAGTTCGGGAGTGTCAAGTATGCGGTACGTGCATTTCCGATTCGTCCCTTGGCGGATCAGTGACGAGGCTCCTACTATTTCTAGTCATTTGCGATAATCACTATCTTACTAGGGACCATCCTCGAATTCACAGCTTTAATCCTGTTCCACCGATTTGGACTGAATCACATAGCCATGGGCCCATCAATTTTAATTTTCAGCATATTGTACCAGTATTCTCGGATCGTACCCGCGGCGTACAAATTCCGCATATTTGGCATACCCCTGAGTAACAAGAACATGCCATATCTGCTTGCGTTGCAGGTAGGCGCCCGACTTTTTTTAACATTGTTTTGACTCATATCCTCACAGCTGGCCATAAGCCGCTTGCCAGGTTCTGCTGCTGTGGCCGTTATTGGTATTTTGACAGGCCAGCTTTATCGGTCTGACTTGGCAAACCTAAAATCTTACCGAATATCTCCATCTCTTGTGGATTTCGCTACCCGTTATATTCTTCCTTTTCTTGGGAATGCCCGTGCTCCCCAACGGTCTAACCGTGCCTTGCCTGAGGATAGGCCTTCATCAAGTAGGACCAATTGGCCACCACCAAATGAAGAAGTCATTACTACTGCGCGCACGGCACCCACAGCACGTCATTCAGAAGATGAAGCACCCCGGAGATCGTCTGTCGTCCAACAGTGGGTTGACGAACTCTCAGGACGCACCGAACGAGAAAGCGCCGTTCGCGTGGCGACAGAAGAGCAAATCAACACAATGGTAGCCATGTTTCCTCAAGTACCCCGGGAGATCATCGTAAACGCACTACAAGAAAAGTAAGCACCACAGTCGCAAATCTATTGACGATGTAATCTCATTGATGCAGTCGCACGCCTGAGGAAATCGCTGATTCGTTGCTCGCGGCAAGAGAAGCATCATCATGATGTACAGACATGTGGCAATCTGTAAACTCTTGACTGATACTGCCAAATATCCCCATCATGCGCCTGATTCCTGCTCGTCATCCGCAACCTCGGCCTCCTCTTCTTCCTCAACCTGGAAGGTTCCTGGCGGGACAGCATACAACCGAATCACAGGCTAAAAATAGTACGGTTTAGCTAGCGGATAGTAGACAGATCGGCTTTAACGCACCTTGTTCGGGTCCTTGACTAGAACGTACTTGCCCTCGGGCATTTTTAGGCACAGATCTGTAACAGTCCTGACAATTCCCCATCCATTCGCAAGTGAGACGTTAAGCTGAGCGGCGAATTCGGTGGGTCGCATTGATGCAGTGCTCAGGATAACATGACGTGTGTTATCGCGAGGGTTAATGCGCGATATGTACCTTTGGGGCTATTAAGTGAAACGAGTTCCTGCATTCCATTTTGGCTACGTACCCAACTTTCATGAGATCCGCTCCAGCCAAAATACTTTGTACCGCCCATTTGGCTAATTTGCAACTGTTGTTCTTCATTTCGGTGGCGACGACGGCCCCACGTTGGGAGTCGAGTTTCGTTCTCCAATCAGGTGCCCCGCCCGCACCTGGAGCTCGAGTATCGAACTCGTTGAGTGCACGGATGGTGACCAGACCCTGGCCTTCGAGGGGGTTACCCACGAGGGGAGTAAATGCATCCACCTCAGTCCTCACGCAAAGTTTGATATCCTCGTCTTCTGTAACGCTAAGATCAAACAATCTGTAGCGGTAGCCGCACGAAGCCAAAGGATCGGTTTCGTCGGGACCGTAGAATGGGTTGGGACGCGGAAATTCGACTGGTGGAGGAGGTCCAGCTTCAGAAGCGGTTTGGAAGCTGAAGTTTTGGTTGATGTATGTTGCTTCTAGCGACAGGGAAGTCGCAGAGTTGATAGATGGCTGTTCCTGCGTGGCGTTCTTTTCTGCTGGGTTGTTTGTGTTTGTCGCGGGAGTGTCTTGTGGAGGGTCACCGGCATTCTCGTTTACGGTGACTGAGTCGAACGGGCCGCCATCGCGCTTGTCAAAGAAGAGAGTATTCCCTTCGCGGACGATGACGATGTCCCATGGATACACCGATCTCGTTGCGCACATGAGAGCACTGAGGATGACATCTGTAGTGTACACCGTCGCTACGCCTTTGTTTGCATACTATATATGATATCTCAGTGAGGCCATTAGTTGATTTTTGAAAAATTTACCTGTTGTATAACAGGATCGTCAGAAGTCGTTGTATTATACTTGATGCGATCAGTTGCCTGCAGTGGCCGCTCGCTTTTGGTTGTAATGCGGTCGAATGTCTTATCATAAGCAAAGATTCTCCCGTACATATCCCTGACAATAAGATAAGATCTGCCAACGGGAAGCAGCTCCAAAAAAGACTCACAGATCTTCGGGTTCATAAACATCTAATCTCAATTTTGACAAACGGACAAAATCAATCTCCTCTTGCATACTCCATTGAGGAGAAATGACAACGGACGATTCGCGAGAACGATTTGCCTAGTCAACCATAAGACTGAGATGAAAAACACGCTTCTTTTGAAAGTTCACCTTATCCCAGTCTCTCCATCCACGTCTACCCTGATTCCTTTGATTCATGGCACCCCTGCCAGCAATTCCGCCCCGCCCTCCACGAGCGCCTCCCCGCGTGTTATAAGTATTGCCTCCCCGCGTGTTTCCCCTACCTCTGGATCCAATACCCCTACGAACAGGTGTAGCCTTGTTATCCACAAGCGAAAACGACGATTCGTCTTCGACGTGGAAATAAGTAAAAGCGCTCGCAGTTCCACTTCCATATGTCGGAGCTCCATCCTTACGACGGGTTAGAACGCCTTGTCTGACGTTCTGGGTAGCTGCGGCAGATTGTCTTGTGTCTGTTGGGGTCTCGTTCCAATCGGCGAAACGACCGAGTTTGTCTGATTTTGAGAATGGTGCATATGGGATATCTTTGAATTTGAATCCCTCAGGTAAGTTGACTGCAGATGGACCCCATCCGCCATCTGGATTATCGACGATGTTGGGTAGAGAAAAGGAGGCCATCGTAGCCAGTATTGATTATGATCTTACCGGCTTGTAAAAAATTTGGATATATAAAAAGCGTGAGAAATTTAACTCTGTAGTCGACCTTCCATGAAGTAAGTCATAATACAGAATATAGAGTGTGGTTTTCAACTGACGTCTTTACAGTGTCGTTAAAGAAATCAACAAAATTAATGAAAGAGAGCTTCAATTAGGCTCAACTGGAGCTTCATGGCATGACGACTACAAAGATTCAGCCTACCTTTTCATCGGTGGCCTTCATTATGACTTGACAGAAGGAGACGTCATTACAATATTCTCCCAGTGAGTTTCATTAGATACGACAACCCAACAAATTTTGACATTCTACTAGGTACGGGGAAGTTATGGACGTTAATCTTCCTCGAGACAAGGAAACAGGAAAAACCAAGGGCTTTGGCTTTCTGATGTATGAAGATCAACGTTCTACTGTGTTAGCCGTCGACAACCTCAATGGTGCAAAGATTCTAGAGAGAACGTTGCGTGTGGACCACGTGAGAGATTATAAGCAACCGAAAGTGAAAGGAGAGGATGGGGAGTGGGTTGAGCCCGATGAGCAAAGTCTCAACGCAAAACCGGAACTCATTAATGGTCAGTTTTTGCTGCAATAATTGACTGGATCGATGTGCTGACTCTATTGTAGATGAAGGTGACGCTTCGGATTCCTCGGACAGCTCTGCCATGTCTATTGATCCAGAGGATCCCATGCGCGACTACCTCCTGGCGAAACGAAAAGAAGAAAAGGCATTGAAAAAGAAAAAGAAGGCCAAGTCGAAAGGAAAACACAAAGATGAGACGCCAGAGGAACGGGCGGCAAGGAAAGCGCGCAAAAAGGCCAAGAAAGCGAAAAAGGAGCAAAAATTGAAATCGGATGGGGTCAAAGGGGTCGAAGAACTTTTGAAGTCTCTTGATCAACGCCATTTTGATGAGGAACGATCACGAGAAGATGGGGACCGGCGATTACGCTCCCGGGAACGTGCTCCAAGAGGCCATGAGAGAAGGCGTTCACGCTCCCGCGACATATCAGTGGAAGAACGCTACAGGTCCGGCAGTCCAATCGCCGACCAGCGGTCAAAAGTTCAGTATCACCGACGACCCGGAGAACGAGATCGTTCCCCGTATGATAGTGGTCGGTACGTCCGGCACAGACGCCAAGGCCGCAGTTGGTCCCCAAACTCCGATGAGCAAGCCAAGCGACGAAGTCGGACGCCTGGAGAGGGCGATCGTTACAGCAGCTCACGTCGTGCTCCCAAAGACTAGACACACGTATGTGATTACTCTTTCGTGACATATTATCATTAAGCAACACTGCAGGAGTCATGTTAATGCAAAACAGGGCCGTTGAATGGCTACAGCACATACACACGTTTCTGGAATGTCATTTTTTGACAAAACCTTCTCTGAACGGATATGTCTAGTTATGACAGACATCTTTATAATAAGATCCTCGCAGAGTGTCCACATGGAACGCTGAATGTAACTAGGGTAACAGGGGGCATAAAATAGAACCGCATGGGAATTCATTCGAAGAGGTAGCATACCAAGCAACATACAGCGAAAGAACTCCCATCCACGGGAAACCGAACGTCGGCGAAGCAAGAGTTCTATTTCTGCTCGTCTCTAAATGTACAAGACTCTTAAGATATGGGATGATGCTATCCAATTCCACGCGTTCGAGAAACGCCGTTCGTATATGTTTTGAGTATGTTGGGCCCGATCGATTGGTACTGTCGATATAGAGTATAACAAAAGAAGCTCGCCATTGAACCCGAGAAACCTTAGGGCACCGATAAGATGGGAGAGTGGTTGTTGTCAAAAAACCTTTCTCATGTAAGACCACTCCTTCTTTTACCGCAATTGTCGGATTTGTCCAACGCGGGTAACATATCGGATTAACCTTTGTTGAAAAAACCTCTCTTGGAGAATTTTCTTCGCCATATAACTGCGGAGTTGAGGTAAGCAGGAGAACATGCCAAAGTCCTCCTGCGGTTTCTTGTTCATACTACTTCACATTGGTCGGCGGAGTCGAGGTTTACATCCAGATTCAGGGTTGGAACAACCGCAATGGACCGTTCTGACATCTGCCACGCCGCGGTGATATACTTAATCCTGTCCTGTCATCACGAACGACGAAGGGGTTATAAAATCAAACCCTGCTGCCGAGCATGCCCGGCGGTATTGGACCATTGGTATCATGTCAATAACAGTGGACAACAGATCCATGTGGTACTCACCCTCGTCATTGAGAGGAAGGAATGTACTAACCAAGATGGGATATATGTATGAAGGGGTACTGTGAAATTGTAAACCCACGCATGGAAAAAGAAATGAACACTTGTTCCTGGCTTGCCGCGGCGTGCATTCACTGTTTTTTCCTTCTTGAAGACCTGAAGTTGGAATAAATATGTGGAGAGTCGAATAGTACTATTGTTAGTTTATGTTACCCACGCACCGCAAAATGTCACCGCAACTCGTACCTCTTTTCTCCTGTCTCAATCTGACCCCGCCGCCCACCAGAAGCGTGTACTTCCGGCAAGTCAAAGCTTCTCGGCGCTGTTTCGGAGTATCAGCGGCCCGCTTTGGTAACCACTAACCCAACCATTTTCCTGGGCCGCTCACAGGAATGAGCACACCTCACCAGAGGCTGAGCCTCATGTAGGCCAAGATTATCAATTTTGAATTCGTTCGCTGAATCGCAATACAGTTCTAGCACGCGGCATCGACTGTATCACAGGGCCAATTGCGAACCCGCAGACCCTACTAATACGGTTACCGATCGTCTCAATACCCTATTGAATTCGTCTGGTCCCGGATATGTATTACCTCTATGTCCCGGAGAACAATACATGATACAGGCACCCATTTTCTTCGCTGCCCCAAATCAAGAGATTAGTACGCAAGGGTACCCTATAGGAGACCAACGTGCAACTCTCGTGGTGGATGGTCCGGTATCAAAAGGAGCAGGTCACACGACGGCGGTCGATGGGACTTGCGATAACTGTTCTGGTGTGGTGTTGCGGAATATCCAGGTATTACAGTTTTTTTTTGAAATTGAACGCGTTTTTCACGCTTTTTCAAGATTAATGGGAATCGCAATGGAACGGCGCCTACCGACGGAGGTGGTAACATAGAAATGGGCGGCCCAAATTCTAACCAACTCATCGAATACGTTCATTCGTACGATCCAAGGAGTTGGACTTGCCTCCATGTCGCTGAAGGGACGCTGAACTGTAACAATGTAACTGTCCAGAACAATGATATTGGTCCTTCTGGATCAGATAATTTTCAAGAGTGGGCAGATGGGATCAGCGTCAGTTGTCGTGACAGCATCGTTAGGAACAATATGGTGCTGAATCCTACGGATGGAGGAATCGTTTTATTTGGCTCTCCCGGGACTCAGGTTTACAATAATACGATATGGGTACAGAATGTAAGTCCGACTGAGCGGTCTTTGTATGCGTCGCAGCTGAATTGAGCCTTTTCAGCAAACGTTACTCGGTGGTATTAATATGGTGGATTATGAGCCGTTCCTGGGAGATTACACTGGCACAGTCGTTCGGGATAATACCATTCTTGGAGGGTTTGCTACTAGTACTGAAGGACCGGGAGAACCCAAGGGTTCTAATCAAGATGACGCCATCATAAAGTAGGTCTCATCTCACCGACCGCGTTCGTGTTGCTTATAGCTATGCTATCTAGGATCGGTATCGCTATTGGTCCTCGTACATGGTTCGGGAACGAGTACGGCAACAACGTGTCGCGGTCAGGTACCGTGATAAACAACAAGCTCTCCGGCGCCTTCAGTTTCGGGATTGCTATCACCTCTGCCCAAAATTTTACCGTTCAGGGCAATACCCTCTTTGGGAACACAAGTTTTATTGGTTCCCGAGGTCCAAATTGCAGCAGTACCGATGTGGTTCCCAATCCTTCACCGTTCGTTGTCGGTACGAATTTGACGCAAAAATTGAATTTGCAAGCCAATTTTCAGCATATTGCTGATGGCGATTCGCTAACTTGTGTTCTGCCTCCTCCTGGAGGAGACTATTGGCCATTTGGTGGGAATCCGGGAAATGCTTCAGTTCGTTCAGGCCGTTCTGGAACCACGGCAGTCGCAGTAGCTTTAGGACTCATAATCGGACTTATAACAGTTGCTATTATTTCTTGGTATGTACGAAGATGGGCGCTGCGTCGCAACCAACGTCATTTCGATGCTGAACGGGAGCGCGCCAAGGACTTTACATGATTCCTCTATACCCTAGATTTGCACAGTTGGAATATCTAAGATACCCGTACATCATTGTATTTCACTAGTTTACATTTTTTGGACAGGATTGGACAATAGGTGTTGTTATGATTGCTTAGTCATCAGGTCGGCCCAAAAGCTTTACTTGCGTCTTCCCTGGTCAACACCGCCAGTCGCAACCTTTCTTACCGTCGCTAAGCGGTTCATCCAGACTTAGAATCATAATACACGGCGGGCTTCACTATGGTACATGAGAAGAGGTGCGTATTGCGTTGTGCGTTGATGACGTTTTCCTTACATCTCACACAAATGTCCAGTTACCTGGGTGTTACACCGCCCATCGCAGTCTCAGAATCAACAGAGCGAGAAAAAGAAGTCACGCAGACGTTGATGGAAGAACTAAGAAGACAAAACTCTTTCGAAGCAGAGGACGAGTCGAGAAAGAGGTGAGTGTTCCTCCACCCAGCAGGCAATGCTTTCCCCAAAAAAGTTCTTCGCGTAAACCCCCCCTTCGCATGAATTTTACGTCTTGGGAGCTCGTTTTGAAATACAGGGTGAGCGAGTTCAAGCCTGTGAAGAGCGATTTTTTGAAATCGAACTCGAGGTCCCTTTTGGATCGGGAGTTGCAAGGCCTTGCTTCGCTGACTTTTGGGGGGAATAATGGTTCTCTTACTGATTTATGCCGTCGCACCTCATCGTCACATAGGGAGATTGTGCTTGGCCGCGTAGCTGCTCTGGTCAAAAAATTCGTTCATCAGATGTCGCTTTCTCGGGGCTTGTCCGAGTCTGCAGCTCAGGCGGCTGGCGGCAAAATATATACATTTGGATCCTATCGGTTGGGCGTGCATGCTCCAGGGACAGATATTGATACGCTATGCGTCGTGCCCAAGCATGTGTCCAGGGACGATTTTTTCGAAGCTTTTGAACCAATGTTGAGAGAGATGGAAGGCGTTACGGAAGTTGCGGTAGGTCGATCTTTTAGTATCCCCTGGATGTAACTCATTGCTTTGGGTAGGGTGTACCGGAGGCTTACGTCCCTATTATCAAGACCAAGATAGAAGGCGTTCCTATTGACTTTCTAATGGCGCGGCTTGCGCTTTCCTCGATACCTGACGATTTATCATTACAAGATGACAATCTTCTTCGTAATTTAGATGAACGATGTATACGGAGCTTGAACGGTGAGGAATTTATGATTAGGTGGGCAACGTTTGTTATTTACCGAGCTTGGTTCAACTAGGTTCTAGAGTGACTGACGAAATACTACGGCTGGTCCCTAATGTGCAGGTTTTCCGTGACGCATTACGATGTATCAAGCTATGGGCACAGCGTACGTAAAGTCTACGTGGCGCGATGGGAGACGAGCTCACTTCGGGGTCCAGGGAGAGCAATATATTCCAATGTGAACGGTTTCCTCGGAGGTGTTGCCTGGGCTATGTTGGTTGCTCGGATATGCCAACTTTATCCGAATGCGATAGCCGGGGCCGTTGTTAGCCGATTTTTCATCATAATGTACCAATGGTATGTTCTTTATTTATGCTTTGTGACGATTTTTTAATGTAGTTGTGTCAGGTCATGGCCTCAGCCTGTCCTTTTGAAGCAAATTGAAGAAGGCCCTTTGCAAGTCCGAGTATGGAACCCCAAGGCTAGTATCTCATCGTGTATCTCTGCCAAATTCAATTCAAGTCTCCTTAGTTATATCCCGGTGATCGGTCACATCGGATGCCTATCATAACTCCCGCCTATCCTGCAATGTGCGCTACTCACAACGTTACAGCTTCCACACAGATGGTCATGACGGAAGAGTTCAAAAAAGGTTGTATATCATCTTTTTTTGTTGAGAAATCGTTGCTCAAGCGCGTAAAGGTGCCGAGATTGTCGACAGAATCATCGTTGGAACTGCGTCTTGGTCAGAACTCTTCGCCAAGCACGACTTTTTCTTTAAATATAAGTATTATTTGCAAGTAATAGCATCCACCGCAAATCAGGAAACCCAAATCAAGTGGTGCGTGAATCCTTCCTTTACCCGCTAACATTTTTTGTCAATGTGAGTGGCAGGGCTGGGACGGTGGAGTCCCGAATACGTCAATTAGTGATGAAGCTTGAGTATGTTGACTCATTAACACTGGCCCATCCTTTCGTCAAGGGTTTCGATCAAATCTCGTACTGTCCTGAATGAAGAGGAGGTTCATGCGACTAGCTCAGGGCGAGATTACTGAAGCCATCGCAGGACGCAAAAAAGAAGATATAGAAGGGAAGGAAGGCGCTTATCCTGTTTACACCACAACTTTTTATATTGGACTTGCAATTGAACCAAAACAAGGTAGATGACGCTATCTTTCTAATTGGAAAATGCTAATGATTGTAAAGCCGGCTCTTCTGGCCCTAGACGGCTTGATATATCTTATCCCACAACTGAATTCACCAAGTTGGTGAAGATGTGGGAAAAATACGATGGTGCTACGATGGGCATTGTCGTACGGCACATAAAGAGGTTTGGATGGATTGACTTTTTGTCAAATTTCTCCGTTTCTAACGACTATGCAAGTTCGGGCCTACCCGATTATGTATTTGATCCTGGCGAGCGCCCTGCGAAGGGTGCTCAGAAACGCACTAAAGTATGTTTTTTTCTACTGCAATCGAACCGTACAGCTGATTTTGCCCATCCCCTTTATTGCAAGGCACCGACCAAAGCGAGCGGCTCATCACTAGATCTGCCAAACAAGCGACCACGGTTGGTTTATTGACGACAAGTATCCGCCACTGTATCGATTCCTCTCCTCTGTTCTCAGATCATCGTATACCTTGTCGGAAGAGCCCCAAAAATCCACGGAGAACGCGGCAAGTATATTAATTTCAGCAACTGAAGCGTCAACACGTGAAGTCAAGTCGCCTCAGCTATCATTCGGTGAAAGTTTCTCAGTTGCGGCCGGAACAGTTGGTGCCCAGTAGAAGACTCCTCAAAGCTCATGCCTGCTATATGTTTCTTGAACTGCCACTGCCTATATTTCGGTCACTTGTTTATTTATCACTCTATCTTTACAGGGAACAAGAGATGCTTCGGGCGGTAAGCAGAGTCGTGAGGGTCACAGCACTACAAAGGGCCATCTCTTCTACGTTAGCATATCCGTCGTCTGCATTCATTGTGTACCCTTTGTGAACACTAAACTGTAATTTACATAAATAAATACCGTATAAAGTTATCTGATAATTACATGACTCACTTTTCGTTTTTTGCTGTGTGCATCAAAGTGCATGGCTTTGCAGATCTCCAGCCTCGTAGGTCCGTCACGGATCCCCATGAACCTACGATCTTCAGCGCCGAACACGCCCAATAAGCCTAGGGGTGTCAACGTCACGCCCAACACGACGCCGACGCGCAAATTACCACACTGCAGAAAGTGCCAAAGACCGCGGGCAGGACACCCGCGTTCTGGGTGTCCGTACGTCGAGGAGAATAACCCTGCACCGACAAGAGAGGCGACGGCAGAACCTGACAATCACATCGCACATGCATTGAATTCTCTCCACATCACTCCGGAAAACGATCACAACAACACCGCTGCCAACAAAGAAAACACGAGCGTCAGAACGCGTCCGAATCCCAGTACTGCGCAACCTGCGCAACCTCGTGCAAATGCTACGCGTCTTTCGCTATCTACGACTGCGGGAGAGGTATTTCAAAGACTACGAGCTGGTGAAAACGAGCCTCCTCCGTATTATGATCTTTCGCTTTCGAGGAGGCAAAGTCGGATTGCGAGGATTGAGGAGTGGCAGCATTCGGTTGCTGTCGCTATGGAGTCGACTGAGAGCGATACGGATGGTTCTGGGAATTGTTCTGGGCCGTTGAACGTGGTGGATAACGCGTCCGAGGGGCCCAGTTCTAACAGGTCGAATTCACGGCGTGGATTGGGGTTGAGAAACCCGAACGGCGGAAACGGCGCGTTGTTGTCGCTTTCTTCTAGATCCAGGGCTTCAAATTCAAATTCGAACGGGGGGGCTCGGAGACCTCTCGTCCGTTCGATGAGTATGGAAGAACGTGAAGCGTTTGTCAAGAGTTTAAACGAAGCGTCCGATGCGACTGTGTACGTCCTTCCCAAAGTGGACATTCACGATGTCAACGCTACGGCGGTCAAACTTGGGTTTCGGACGAGGATTGTGATGAATGAGAGGGATGAGGATGATTTGCAGGCGTTGCTTGTGTTGGCGAGGGATGAGGAAAGATTTGAGTGGTTGTCGGAGAAGATTGAGAAGGAGGATAAGGCTTTGAGGAAGGGACAGCAGTCGACGAGGACGTTTGGGCTTGTGGCGGGTGGTGCGGTTATTGGTGCTGTGGGCGCCTGGGCTAGGGTTGGCGTTCTCGTAATGCTTGGATATTTCGACGTGGACATTTCAATCCCTTACCGTACGGAGACCTCATCTTACTTATCACACGAATAGTTGTATCGGTAGAAATAACAATTTGATATTACTGTTCTCCTTTAATGATATGCTCGATCATGGTTCGAGCAGCCTGGGCATTGGCACGCCCACGACTGTCTTTCATGACGTGTCCAACGAGCCTGTTAAGCACGTTGACATTCCCTCTCCGAAATGATTCAACTTCGGATGGAAGCGCTTCTACAGCTTGTGTGCAGAGCTGTTCCAAAAGATCATCCTTCCCTTCTCCCTGAGCTGCCGGAGCGTTCAAGAACGCCAATAACTTCAATTCTTGAGCAATTTAGAGAGGAGAAGCTTGTGTAGGGTTGTCCAGCAAATGCCGAAGAAGTAGTTTTCCTGACGTTCCTGGATACGGCATGAGAGCTTGTTAGCTGTAGCGATGTGAAAAGACGAACGGGTTATTGTTCCTTGTTCAACCAAGTCGATAAGCTGTCCTAATTGGGAAACTGAGATCTTGTTGTCTTTGAAAGGACTCTTTTCGGGCGGAAAGCTTCCCAATCAGTTCGTGCACCAACCTAAAATACCTTCATGTTAAAGACGAAAAAGACTGAAGCTACGCGATACTGACCAATTGATGACGACTTTGGGGTCCCTTTTCTGTGCACAGAGATTGTCAAAGTAGGCAACCGCACCACTCTGGTTTTTCTCGTCTTCACCATCAAAAGGCACTTCACGTTCATTGTCAATGGCGAGCAACACGTCAATGTCCCGATCCGGAAGCTCGTATTGTTGTTGCAATCTTTGACGAGTCTTGTGAGGTAGTTCGGAGAGGTTACGATCAATGTCCTTGACACGTTCCTATAACGACGATGAACGCGAAAAAAGCGCAAATGAGTACGTGAACGTACTTCACTAATCACGAGCGTGCCCAAGTTTGGGTCGGGCATGTATCGATAATCGGGAGCATCCTCTTTGCTGCGAAGAGTGAAAGTCTCGAAACGGTGCTCGTCAAAGCCACGTGTTTCTTGAGGGATTGAGGCTTTTTCTGGGTCCGAGGAGGATTCAAGGATAGCTCGTTGCCGATGAACTTCGTGAACTGAAAAGCGAATCGTTAACGGAGATCGTTTTGCAAATGAGTGAGACGGACCGATGGCGGCCATCATGAACCTAACGCTGTTGAGATTCTTAATCTCGCACCGAGTACCTGGAGGTTGTCCGACGCGGTTAATTGAAATGTTGACATCACACCGCAGTGATCCCTGCATACGTCAGCCGACAACGACAGGTAAGGGTTGAGGAATCGCGGACCTCTTCCATATTTCCAGTCACTTGCACCAATTGCCCGGAGAATGGCTTGCAGGGTGCGGACATACGCCCCTGCTTCTTCGGGTGACCTTGAGGCCAACAGTATCAGAAAGAGAGTTGTAACCCTGGCGTGTGGACTCGTTACCGCATGTCAGGTTCTGTCACGATTTCCATGAGCCCGGCCCCTGCTCTGTTAAGGTCTATATATGATGTGTGGTTGCGAGGATTCAACGTAGGACTTTGCGGTATCCTAGGGTTATTAATGAGCTGTGGGAGTCTGCATGATAGACAAACAATTGGACCTGTTCAAGTTGAACTTGTTTTATGCGAACGGAAAAGGGAAGACTTGACAAAGGGGATAACGCAGTGAGTTTTCCATTAATCGCCAGAGGCGCTAAATGAAAGGTGGATTAAAGAGAGCATTACCGACGGTCGAGTAGACGTACCATAGTGCTGCGTTATCTGGTAGCCCAAAGGGAGGTCATGATAAAAATAGTGCTTCCTATCAAAAGATGATTTCATTTGAACGTCACAACCTAGTGCTAGGGATGTTCGGAGTGCCAAATCAACGCATTTAGCATTCAATCTCTGGTAAGAGTCAACGTGAGTACGGATACGTCGACGGATGTTTTCCACACAAACAGGTAGGGTTCCTGGAAATGCGGCATCAAACTGGGGAGACATGAGTGTTTGGGTTGTCCCCGAGTTCAGAGTTGAGTGCTTCTGTGTTCGGGTTCGGGTCAGTGGTTTGTCGAGGCGGAGTGTAAGACTTACTTGAGAAGAGCTTCTGACGGGCCTTGATTTGAGCGTGGGTTTCTATTCCAATTATGACCTGCCAACCTAGCCATCTTGGGTCTTCCTTGTGCTCACGTACGCTGTGAAAGCAGCGGCGCAGACTGAGCGCACAGCGCATGTATTGAAAGTGTTTCTAATAATAAGCTGTGAGTGTCACAGCTGATGTAAGCGTCACATAAACAGGAGGGCACTCCAACGCTCCACTCACCGCTGGGGCTCGTGCTCGTCGTTCAAGACGATGAGCTCACTCTTCAACCTTCCTCGCTCGCTCACTTATTTCCTCCTTCTTTTGATTCTTCCCACCACATTCGCCGATCCCGCAACGCTAGAATTCACGAACTGCAGTCAATCCTCCAGCTCCTCTCAACCACTCAACATCACCAATGTCTATGCCCAGATTCTGCCAAGCGATACGTTGGGCGCGTATATGAACCTAACGATGATAGGAGAAAGCTCCCAGGAGATTGTCGGATTTTCCAATACAAGTAGCAGCCTTTGTATGTCACACAGCCCCTCTAGAGATTTTTGTACTCAGGTTTAACTTAGCAACGCTTTTCACAACCACATCCGTATTAACCTTGACGGCTTGGTCAAATGGCTCGTATCTTTGTGCGTCGCTCCGCCCGCCATCGCCCCTCCCGGACCTTGCCAGCAATGCATCCACGTATTGCCCCATCAGCCCCGGACCTTTCGCTGTTTCTCTCACAGTACCCCTGGGCAACCATCGTGCCCTTACCACGCTTACAACTCAAGTGCGCGCCGTAGATCCATACACCAACGAGCTATTTTGTCTAGACGTATCAACTAACGCCCCTTAACCCCATACCTCATTCCCCCTATGGACAAGCCCGGATCATCCTTTGGACCACTATAGCACTTACAACCGGTTATTGGGTTGTCATCGGCGTTGCTAGAATTATCTCTGCCTGGGGTCGTGGTACTACCGAAAAAGGCCCCTGGGCCCGAGCGCGCAGCGCAGGGTTTATCCTCGCGAGCGCTATCAGTGGCGAGAGACTCGCGGCCTCACCCGCATTAATGAGATTCTGTACGTGATTTACTTTTTTGATGATCAGATGTCCGGGAATACAACTAATCAATCGCACGTCATGGGTTTGTTTAGGTACACCTTCCATGCGAGATGTAGGTCTTTCATACGCAGTGGTGTTCGGCATTAGCAATGGTTGCGGTCGAGTGGCCAGTGTTCGTCTGTGGGTGTGGTTATTACATCTCATCATTCGGAATAACGTTTCCTCTACGTAACAGACCCCATACTCAGGCAGACGGCCTGGTCGACCCTCACGTATAGTAAGCGTATTTCCTTAATATACAATGCCGTACTCATCGCCCCAACCCCATTGTAGATATTACGCTAATACCGAGTTCCGAAGATCTTCATTGGAATCCACTGGCCACCCTTCCTTACTCCCCGCCGCAAGATTTTGCAGACCAATTCTCTGATCCATCCTCACCGCTGTATATTAATCCATCTGTGCCGAACCGTCTTTTCACCCTTCCCGCTAATGCCACTCCCGGGATATCCACTTTTGCATACACTGTTGGACTGCGTCCAGAAGACCTCTTTGGAAATTGCCTAATCTTGTTCCTTGGTATCATTGCTGCCACGATTACCATCTCTGCCCTCGTGTGGTTCATTGACCACATAGCGAATATTGTTTTCGACTCGAATAACTGACTTACCGTACCCGGGACTTCACACGGTTGGAAGGTTTCGATCGCTCCAAGGATGCAGAAGGCTCTGTTGCCGCAGTCATGTCCTCTGACGACACCAAATCCCAAAATGGAAACTTTGCAAATTTGTTAAGACCAAGCTCTCGATTCCACCTGTCGAGTATTGCAAGTACAGGCGATCGAGCAACAAGCACGTATAGGGCGTGGTGGAAAATCCGATCTGACATCAATTCATTCCATGGTAGCGTCTTGCACGGAAACCTCGTCCGCATACTCGTCCTTTTCCACCTCCCCGTTACGATCTTCTCCTGCCTATCACATGACGCTCCCACATTCAAGCGTCTCACTGTCGTCTATCGCCCTCGCAGCATTATCCTTTCTCTTCTTCTCCGTTCTTATACCCGCGCATCTAGTCCTCCGCGTGACGCTCACTTCAACCAACAAACTATACGACGAAACGCGAACGCTGTTGAACTATGGAGCGTTGTATAACCATTATCGACATGGTTCGCAAATGTTTGCTAGTTTGCTGTTCGCCACGAATATCGTGTTTGGTGTCACGATTGGAGTTGGACAAAAGAGCGGTACTGCGCAGGCGGTCGTTTTACTCGTGGTTGAAGTCATTTCGGCGCTTGTGACGAGCATATGGCTTCCTTGGGGGAGCGGTGCCAGTATGGGCCTCATCAACTTCCTCTTTTGCGTTGCCCGCATAGTTATGGCGGTGTTATTAGTCATTCTAACTCCGACGGTAAGGAGCTACTTTTCATCGGTGAAGGCAACGTATTGATCTGCTATCAGATTTCGATTGGTGCTGGACCTGCTGGCTGGGTGGCATACGGAATTCTGATCATAATGGCGCTCGTCTTTCTTGCCCTTGGTCTCATGTTACTCATCAAGCTAGTCGAGGCCGCCATCCGCATCGTAGGAAGGGTCGACTTTGATCGAAGCAGGCACGTCATGGATAGTGGACTTATTGGCGTGTTGGGTCTGCTAGGCTGTTGTGGCCCGCCCTCTGAAAGTCGGAGACAACGTCGTGCGAGAGAACAACAGGCTGCCGAGAAGAAAACGCACAGGCAGGTATCGGACGTCGGATTCATCGGAGCTTCCCCCTCTTGATCCCCATGTTGCATATGACAGTCCGACCTTTACTGGGCAACACCCGTTTGTAGATTCGGCATTGGGGAGGGGTTCGTTGAATTCTGTTCCAACTCCGTCTGTTCTCCGCCCTGAACACGCGCTGCGCCCATATAGAGAAGATAGCGACGACGAGGGGTACATTATGGGCGCCTGGAAGCCATTTGCGTCGCAACGGTCGGGGTATAGTCCCGTTTCGGAGACCTTGCGCGGGACCCCTGCGTCCAGCCCTTCTCAGAAACAACCCTCTGGGTTTTCGAGAGTGGGAGGAGGCAAAGCGCATATCGATTCGCCATACTCCATCTCACATCCAGGACGCGCATCTGGTTCGATGCATTCGTTCCCTTCCATTGGAGACAAGAGTCCCGTGGGCCCCGGTCCTTCCAGCCTTTCTAATCCTGTATTCTACGATGGAGATGAGTCACTACCGCCATCTCTGTCCAATATGTCCAATATTGGATTAAGCGCACTGCCACCGGGGGCGATGCAGCCGTCGCATATAAGGACAAAGTCACAATCGGCGGTTATTGAAGATGCCGGATGGATAATGCCTCTCAGCCCTTTGACTGGTCAAACTACGCAACAGGCGCCAGAGAACTCATGTTCTGGTGGTGTAGCGAGTTTCCTGAGACCACGGTTATCCAGTTTCATGGGAAGCAATAATACGAATCCATTAGCATCGCAGGCCGCTCCTGCAACGACTGGGATGATGAATGTTCCAAACTCACCACCTTCTGATGACGACGATTCGGAGAGACAACCGCGGAAGAAGAAACCTTGGTATTTCCTCAAGCGACACCGGCCACACACGAGCGAGGATTCCTATATGGGTCCACCGGAACCTGTTGAAGGTGAATTTGGGGGACTCGACTTGTCGACGTCGAATAGCACACCTGGGCGTTCGTTTGTGGTTATCAGGAAGAATCAGAGCGCAGGGCAAACAACGAGTCATGATAATAGTGCACCGAGCGAATTCAAGACGGCGACAGCCAACTTTTAGCTTAAGCAAGAGGACAGACACTTATATATCATTAATACTCCCCCCCCCCTCTAATCAAACCAGTTCTTCTTGATCATGGACCTTCAAAATTGCCCTGAAATTCCTACCTACCTATATAACCTATTGCTCTGAAAGAGAACTCTCCGTCGGGTATAACACAGGGACTTTTTTCACATAGTATAATAGGCCTACGTATATGAATTACCTAGGGGTGTACAAAGAACAATTAGAAATCAGTCACGTAAAAAAAAGTCCAAGTAGAAAAATGCAACAAGTTGATGACATCGTTAGAGGTCAGAGGTAATCGTTGTTGTTGGGGTCATCATCACCCTCGTTAGCAGAAGAAGCGGTCCCTCCGATCCAAAATACGCGCCAATCTTGTAAATCCTTGCACCACCAACCGTACACGCCTTCCTGTTTCTTGAGCTTGACCAGGATCTCTTCCGTTTCACAAGTACCGTTCGAAGCGCCGGACGTGGATACGTCGCTCGTGCTCGAACTACGAGAAAGGTCGTCGTCCAACGAGGACGACGAGGATGACGTAGCGGACTGTCGTTGAACGTAATCATCCCATCGACCTCCTTTGCATAAAAAGCCAACGGGACCTCCGAGATCCTCATGAGTTCGTAGAAGCGTCAGGGGGTGGTACCCTTCGCTCTCCCTTTTTCTTTCCTTTCCCTTGAGTCATGATCAAGAGGCTAATCGGGACCTCCTGAACTTCGATCCCTCCCTCTCCAAACGCCACGATCTGGATAAACGGAAGCATACCCTTTCCTCCGCGTCCTTTCCTCTCCCCGTCGTAGTATTCATCTTCGTCGTCGTCATCGTCGTCGTCCGCAACGGGAAACAACAACTCGGGGTTATACACCCTCCCGAGACATGCGTAGGTGGTGATTTCCAATGCGCCATCCATAACGGAGGCGAGGAAGCGTAATTCGAGGAAAGTGGGCTGGGGACGAGGTGAGTTTGTTTACCCCGCGTGATGAAGAGGACTTGGCTAGGGGTTGGGGATACCCCCGGTTCGAAGGGGAGATCTAGCTTGGTGATGGGAGGACCCCACTTGTTCGCTGCGTACATTTCGATGGAGTGTCGGATTCGGCGGACGGCGAGTGTTGGGGAGTTGATGACGGTAGAATCTCGGCCTGATGTGTTGTGATGCGTAGCACCACCCGCGGGTGAAGGAGGTGGATGTGGATGTGGATGAGGAAGCGGATAGTGACAACCCTCCGTCAGTCGAAGAGTTCCATCTCGCCGACGGCGGAGTCGGCTATCCGGATCCTGCCTGCTTTCTTGTCAAAGACGACGAAGAGGCTGAGGTGGTTTCCGTAGTCTTGGTGGAGAGTGGAGGGAATGTAGCTTGCGCGTGGGTTGTTGTGGCTCCCGTTGCGGATGGTCATTGAGCTGTCTGTCCGTCGGTGGCCGCGACTGCTGGATTCTTGTTGGATCTGGACGTTTTGGTGGAAGAATGAGATGGTTCGTGGTTGATATGGGATATAAAAATCCTGGAAGACGATGTGAAGTTAGTATATATAAATGGAAGCATAATGACGAACCTTGACAAAACGGAAAGCACGTTCACCTTTAGGAGTTTCATACAAAAGAATGCTATTCTTTGTCGCGACGGCTAACAAATGGCCTCCCCTGCTTTTGCGGTTTTCGTCGCACCAAAATGCATATGAGAGTACGTTCTGGTTGACCAAGCGCGAACCAGGCGATGCGAGAGGCACATGGTCATTCACCCAACGCATCGGAATGTTGTCAAAGTCGACGAACTCCCATTGGGATTCCGGTGACGATTTCTCTTGATCTGGTATTGAGGGAGTGATGGGTGACATTGATCTTCGATAGGTTCCAGTGTCGGGGGTAAGAGACTTTGTATATGAGCTGGGTATATCCAAGCCGTGATTTCGAGGAGGGCTGTGATGCTGTTGCTTGAAGCTCCCGGCAAAGCTGTGGTGGGCTCGATGCTTCTTGGATGGTGTAGTTTTAGATGCGCTGGGACTATTGCTTTTGTGCAAGTCAAGCGGGTGGGCACCCTTGGGTAGGTCAGATAGTGGATAATGAGACAATAGAGTGCATATTCACCTTTGTTGATATAGCCCATTTTGCAAGGCTAACAAGACTTGCGAGGTTGTACATGCGCAAATGTCGAGGAGATTCGCCATCCTTGGTGTATCCAAGGTCTGGGCCCACGAGGGCAAGCACGATGCCGCTCGGAGTTCCCTCTGCAGTGCTTTCTGCCTCGAGAATTGTCATCTGGTGCACACTACAAGCTTTCTAACAATGCACAGCGCAGGGTAGATATAGACGAACCTTTCGCCGATCCATATCTGTCGAGCTATCGCCTCTGAAGGACCTTTGTCGATGAGAGCTCCAGACTCGCTCCATTCTTGGGGGAACATGTCCAGGACGGACAAACCCTCGTCATGGCCGATCAACAAATATCTATCACCCAGTATCGGTAATAGACATCGTATTTGGGAAGTTGCATGTGGTAGAAAGCGAGAACCAAACTGGCATATTTTCAGATGCGAGGATGGCACACGATCAACGGTGAAGGGGAGGGGTTGAAAGTTACTGGTAGGTAGCGGTACACCTGCTACCAGTGTAGCTTCATCGCTATCGATGCTGAGATTGTTTGTCCGGATGTGCAGGGGTATGGCAGCGGGCCTTGACGGATGCGTCTGCGTCGGGAGACTTGTTGATGATGGCTGGTCCTAAGCACAACCAACGTTAACAAGACTTTATATTCCAGTCATACTTACTAGTTCCCAGCCTCTGGTCCTTCTACGCTCGTATTCCTCCGGAGTAAGATCGGCATATCTTTCACGAGCCCTGGCAGAAAGTGGAACTGAGTCAAACGTTGGACGCACGACCCTGAGGCAGTGAGTGATAACCCACAGTACCTTTTTTCGATCCAGCCTCGCCATCGTCCAAATCTATGATCATTAATTGCGTCAGTCACGGTTAAAGAATTACTCGCTAGTGGTAACGTGCCTTGAATTTGGACCGTTATGTGCCGCAAGCTCGTCGTACGAGGGAAGTTCATTTGGGCCACTGAAGATGACATTATCCTTCTCTACAAATGATGGATTACTTGACGACATGACGGGTAGCACGGAGAATCAGAAGGGAAAGGGCTTGATAGCGTTATTTGGTGCTGTCCGAAAGCAGTGCAAGCCATCCTCTTTATGGTGAGAGGCGCTGTTCAATCTGGCTGTGCTCATTTCACAAGACTCACATTTTACTCCTTAATCGGGCGCTAACAGCTTTATTGTGTGTGTATAATAACTTATACCTTGCACCGGTCTTACTCGGATCATCCATGGGCTCTTCTTCTTCATCCTTGTCATCATCATCTCAAAGACAACACAGTCGACGACGACGCACTGGCAAGCGCGTTATAACAACTGACTTGGATCTCCCACCACCACCTTATGAGACATTCAGTCCGGTCACCTACCCAAACAATGACGGTTCGGTTCATTCACAACGTGCCACTTGCCATTCTGACCTTTCAACAGAAATCCAAAATGCCCTAGAGCTGTTATCAAAGGTCAAGACAGTATTCATCGTAGACGACTCGTCTTCCATGCAAGGGGAACGATGGCAAGAGGTGAGGAACATCACATCTCCAATCATAGCCGTTGTGAACCTCACGGTCTCGGTAGGCAAAGAACGCGATTGCAACTCTCACAGAGATGGCTAGCCCTTATGACACGGATGGTATCGACGTCCATTTCCTGAACCACGAAGCCGTTGGGCGGAACATTAAAGTCAGCACCACGTCTCCTGTACGCGTGACACGTCCCTGACTATCGTTATTCAGGATCCCGAAGCCATAAATGCGCTCTTTCAAGCCCTCATTCCCAAAGGCCTCACGCTGATTGGGAACAAGTTGGAAGAACTATTACAAGAATATCTTTCCATCATCGAGCCGCTTCACACCAAACCGGCACTGCTCAAGAAAATCAAACCCATAAATTTCTTGATTATAACGGATGGTTACCCCAGTACGTTCAAATTACTCCGGGCTTCCGTTTCCAATTCTCAATAACATACATATATTAGCCGATGACCCTGAAGCCGTCATTGTCCAAGTGGCCAAGAGACTGGATGATAAATATCTCCCGATAACCCAGGTACGTATACCATCCTAAAATCTAAAATCGACTCCAAACTCAAAGTCAATCTCAAGGTCGGCATTCAGTTCGTACAGATAGGCAACGACATGTCCGCAACGGAATACTTGAGGCAGCTCGACGACGGACTTTCTAATAAGCACAAAATAAGAGTACTGCCATTAACTTCTTTTCGTTCTGGATCGTGTTTGATAATGGATCACAGGATATAGTGGACACCACTCCCTACAGAGGACCGGTAGATGGGAATTCTCTGCTCAAGATACTATTGGGTGGTATCAATCGCCGAGTTGACGCTCATGGTTCTGATGCCTTCCGCTAATGGAGGGGAAATGATGGTTAAATTATAGACTGGTTTAAAACATTCATGTAATTATTGATGTTCTTGTTAGATACCCGTTATACTACTGGATTGCTGCCTATACCTTTTTTCTCTTACCAGCTATTGGTGATACTAGTTGGAAGGACATTGTATTGTGTATGACCCTTGCATTTAACTTCAGTGGGCCAATGGTATTGCCAAAAGCTCCCATGACCCAAACCTGGCAATGTTGCTAGTGATCTTGCTCTGTTACCATTTTCACCCTCAAATATTTACAAGGGATTCACAGTTGGAAAAAGGAATTGTTTAGGTGAGGTGTAGTGCCACTACTTACATAACATTCTTGTCTAATTAGTGAAGCAATTCCCTGGCTATTGCTATCATTGCGCTAGCTAGTAATCAGGTGGTGGGTTATACAATGCTGGTGACATGGACATGCATTATGTATGTCACTGCAACTTATAGGGAGTCAAAGTCTCCACAATTGAAGGGGGCCAGGGCTACACACTGTGTCCTGTATGTATATCTCAGAAAGCACCCCACCAATTCCTTAGCAGGACTTATGCATAGAAGCTTTCAATTTCCATTTTGAATTTCAGTGTTGTAAAACTTGTACATATATGCATAGGTATTGGAAACACATTAATCTACAAATAAATATGAGCTTGATGAAAAGGCCATGCAGCCAAATTAGCCAATAAATCACCTGCACACCATGTTGATTTCACCCTGCAATAAATGGTTGATACATATGTAGTGCATAACTAGACAACTTATACATACCATCAATGCAAGTCACTTGCCTATGGAGTACTGTGACAAGATCTTGAGCATCAAGGCTTACAATGGCTTGAGTAATGCCAGTCTTCAGCTTCTGAAAATAGCCTTTTTGCTTGTATTGATCAAAGGCTTCTGTGACTGATGCCTCAAATGGTTTATTGATCCAAAAGGATAGCTTGGCAATGATAACAATTGCTTCAGAGCTTAAGCAGAAACACAGTAAATGAAAAGGAATAAATTACAAACTAAGACTTTGAAACCAGTATCCTAATTGCAATGGCATCAGTTGGGTACTCTCCACAAAAAAAGAACAAAAATACTGTGGTTGCAAAGGGGTGACCTTGTATGTCTCCAAACATGGAGAAAAGTTCATGCTATGCCATACTTGTGAGATAGAGTAAAACATCCAATGTATCATCAGACCTACACACTAGCATGCAAAATGGTATGAAAATCAATGCCTCATGAGTCAGTATTGCTCACCTGTAAATCAAGGAAAGTTGTGTAAGTGAGGGGAATGATCACATGAGGTGGAAGTGGGTGAGCTGAAATGAAATCTTACAATCTATGATGAGGTAATAATGTAAAACTTGGAAGACATGGAAAAGATATGGCAACATGCTCACTTTCTTATAAATGTAAGATCCAATATGGATGGATTAAGGTATGTTGAGAATGCAGGTCAGAAAATTTGTGATGTCACTCACTTTCTGGTGGTGGAAAAGATATAATGTGAGTGAGACTTGATGTGTAATATCACTCACAAGCTGTTGGTTGTAGGAAAAAATGTGATGAGAGTGCCTTTCACAAAATGTGTAATACTAATCACACACTTCCTGTCAGTCAAGGAAGAGATGTGATGAGACTGCCTTTCACAAAACACGTAATGCCATCACTCACTCTCTGTCAGCCATAGAAAAAGATGTGCTGAGACTGCCTGTCACAAAATGTGCAATGTCACTCACTTGCTGTCAGTCATAGGAAAGGATGTGAAGAGACTGCCTTTCACAAAATGTGCAATGTCACTCACTCGCTGTCAGTGATAGGAAAAGTTTAAAGATGTGATGAGATTGCCTTTCACAAAATGTGCAATGCTACTCACTTGCTGTTGGTATAGGAAAGATGTGATGAGACTGCATTTATGTACATACAGTGTGCAATGTGGCTCACTCGCTGTAGGTCATAGGAAAAGATATGATGAGACTGCCTTTCACAAGATATGCAAAGTCACTCACAGTCTGTTGGTCATAGTAGGAAAAGATGTGATGAGGCTGCCTTTCACAAAATGTGCAATGTCACTCACAAGCTGTTGGTAATAGGAAAAGATGTGATGAGATTGCCTTTCACAAGATGTGCAATGTCACTCACACGCTGTTGGTCATAGAAAAAGATGTGATGAGACCAGCTTTCACAAAATGTGCAATGTCACTCACTTGCTGTTGGTCACATGAAAAGATGTGATGAGACTGATTTTTCACAAAATGTAAAATGTAACCCACAAACTGTTGGTTATAGAAAAAGATGCAATAAGACAGCCCTTCATAAAATGTGTAATGTTGCTTACATCCTGATGGTCAAAGAGAAAAGAATGTGATGAGACTGCCTTTCACAAAATGTGCAATATCACTCACAGACTGTTGGTCATAGGAAAAGATGCAATGAGACTGCCTTTCACAAAATATGCAAAGTGTGACTGACTCCCTATTGGTCATAGAAAAAGATGAAATGAGACTGCCTTTCAAAAATTTTGTAACATCACTCACTCCCTGTTGGTCATAGGAAAAAAAGTGATGAGACCATTGCCTTTCAACAAAATGTGCAATGTCACTTACTCGCTATCATTGGTAATAGGAAAAGATGTGATGAGACTACACTTCACAAAATGTGCAATATCACTCACTCCCTGTTAATTGTAGAAGGTTTGGTGAAACTTCCTTCACAAAATGTGCAATATGATATCACTTACTCCCTGTTGGTCATAGGAAAAGATGTAATTAAATTCGCCTTTCACAAAATGTGCAATGTCACCCACAAGCTGTTAGTTATAGGAAAAGATGTGATGGGATTGCCTTTTACAAAATGTGCAATGTCACTCACAAACTATTGATTATAGGAAAAGATGTGATGAGACTTCCATCCATAAGATGTGTAATATCACTCACTTCCTGTTGGTCAAGGAAAATATGTGATGAGATTGACATTCACAGAATATGCAAACATCACTTGCTGCCTGTTAAAATATGTGGTGAGATTGCATTTTACATTTGTAATGTCACTCACTCGCTGTTAGTCATAGGAAATAATATGATGAAAATGCCTTTCACAAAATATCAAATGTCACCCACAAACTGTTGGTCGTAGGAAAAGATTTGATGAGACTGTCTTTCACAAAACTTGCAATGTCACTCACATCCTGTTGGTCATAGTAAAAGATGTGATGAGACTGCCATTCACAAAATATGCAATCTCACTCACTCGCTGTTGGTCATAGAAAAAGTTGTGATGAGACAGCCTTTCACAAAATGTGCAATTACTCACTCGCTGTTGGTCATAAGAAAAGATGAGACTGCCTTTCACAAAATGTGCAATGTCACTCACTTCCTATTGGTCATAGGAAAAGATGTGATGAAACTACCTTCACAATATGTGCAATATCACTCACTGTCTGTTCAAGGTTATAGGAGAAGATGTGATGAGATTACCTTGCACAAAAACCTTCAACATTGCTTACATGCTATCATTCATAGGGAAAGAACATAGAACCCCTCTTCAGAAATGTTTGTAATGTTACTCACATTCTGTTGCCCATAGCAGAATTTAATAAGGTTATTTGTCTTTTGAACCATTAAACAAGTAGGGCATGCTGCTAACCTCCTATGTCCATAGGAAAATATGTGATTTCACTGCTTTTCACAAAACTTGAAATATCACACACCATCTGTAGAGAAAAGAATATGTCCAAGTTGTCCTGTGCTAGTAGCAGAGTAATCGTCATTACTTACTTGCTTTTAGAATGGAATTAGCATCATGAGTTGAGAAAAAGAAAACAATACCACTGACTTGCTTTTGCCATACATAGTATTGCATATGATGAGTTCACATGTCACAGAAGGATCACATACATCCTGTTTGTTTTGGAATAGTTTGTGAAGAGGTTTTGAAAAGGAGAAACACCATTTACTGTCTGTCATTTTGGGACATGATGTAATGTTTATATGTAACCAGATAGAAAGGAAAATGTCACTTACTTCCTGTTATTGATCAAATGACATTTGTTGAGACTCCCTTTGAGATAATAGTATGCCACTAACTTTCTGTTGTTCAATGATTGAGTTATGTCTGATACAGTGCCCACAGACATCAATGTTTGCTTACTTTCTTTAAGCAGATCAAATGTGGTCTGAAGCAGTGTTTCACTGATACTCACTCCCTGTCCATGAGAGACTGGGTTGATAAGTCTGCTTACAGTAATAGATTAACTCACTTTCTATTGATCATGTATGTGATGCACCATGAGATCATTTACCAAAAATAAAATCAGTCACATCACTCACTTTCTGTATATTATGGGACTCCAACACTGCTGATCACAAAAGAAAGCATTACTCACAAACTGATGTCATGAGACAATATATCAGATGCTAGTGCAATGTTATTTAGTACTTACCCACTGATATCAATATCATCAGATCCTGCCACCAAGAATATGATGACAACAAACCTGCATTTCACTCAGTTGTTCATTGGCCATCTGAAGCATACTAATCTTGTTTTTGTGTGAAGGCATTGGTGTGTTACTTACAGGCTCCTGATGAACTTTTGAGAGTATTTATCATTCCATATGAAGACCACCTACCACTCTGCCCCCTACCTATTGCCATTCAAATTTTGTCATGCTGATGTGCAGTTTGACAAAAATACATACCCAGAAGTGTGGAAATTTTGAAAAAACTATGAGGATGATATCATCCCATTGCCAATGGTGATGTTTCAGAACATGTCTGAACATTGTCAATGAAGTAAGTGACATTTTGGATGTGGCCCTCACCGAAGTGCAGATTTAATACAAAGATCAAGGTTATTAATCTGTGTTGAAACAAACAGCTGATGTATGCTGTCATCATTTATTGCATCAGCAGTTTGTTGAGATAATTCAGCACAAGTCTTCTCTGGTAAATCCATGTCTATGAAACAACATTACCTCCATTTTTCAGGAAGAAATTCTCATCATTCTCACCTTCCAACAGTACATATGCCTTTGGAGGAAATTTGACATCCAAAATTTTAGGAAGATAAACTTTCTGAAAAGTGAATTCAGCAATTTCCCTGGCTCTCTCCCACTTATCTTCATCCTTTGAATCAGTCAAGTTGACAAATTCAGTTGCTATTTGACCATCAAATTTGGTGAATACAACCACCAAAGGAACTGTAAAGGACATATTTACTAATCAATACAATGTAAATTGGCACTTGGTAGCCTTTGTGGAAATTTGGCCAATGGAAAAGGAGGTGACAACAGTCAAGGGTAAACAACCTCTCCAAAACAACAAGACAAGATATGTATGAATTCATTAGGACTTACCACTGCCTGTCCCTTTATTGAAGAATTCAAGTTCTGCAGGTAGAATGGGGCGAGGGCTGTCCATGGGTATACAGTACCTACAGGAAGCAAGGTCAGACAATACTATAAAGGGATAAAGCAAGATACCAAATTGCATGCAGCTGTTTATTCAGCTCAGTTTCTGCAGACTTCCTTTCAATGAACTTCCAAGCAATCTCCGATTCCTCAGTTGAACCAGATTCAAAACCCTGAGAGTCATGAAACATAAAGTTACTTCCAGGGTATGTAATTTGATGTTCAATATCATGCAGGCCTCTCTGTTATCCTTGCATGTGAATGGACAGATCCATACATCATTGTGACTCACCTCCATTGATGGCATCAAATGAATCACAGACTGTTGAAGCTTCTTACCTGCAAGAAACTCAACAGTTAAAGGAAGCACAACTTAACCCAGACTGACTTACCATCCTTGTCATATATGATGGACTTTGTCCCCTTTGCTACACCACAAACTTTCTCAAGGATGGTTGTCTTGCCTGCATTAGCCCTTCCAATGACAAGGATGTGAAAGTGTGGGCATTGATAGCGCTTCCTGAGCATTTGGACATGTGTCTCATCCAGAGCTGATATGTGTCAGTCAAGGACTAGCAATACTGAGACATAAATTAGCCTACTGAAAGAAGGTGCCACAAGACCAGTTGTAGCTTCAGATGTTGTACTAGGAACATGAGTTTGAGTTGCCTTGCTTGCCAAATCCTGCTTGAATTTCTGGGCTAACTTTCCCAGTATTGAGTCGATAACTTTTTTTGTCCCACTCATTTTCGGGACCAGCTAGCGGGCAACGGGGTTGCAAGCTACCCCCATCAAGATGAGATTGCTTGATGAGAGGAAAAGGAAATGCGCACCAGCGATAATGTGGAAAATGGTTGTGTCAGGTGACCGGGGCCCGTGGGACAGGCTCCAGCTGGTTAGAAACGATTGCGTTTGGTCAAAACTTGCGCGCAGAGTGTACTTTGTGGCAGCGTCTGGTCAAAGGGTTGAGAACACACTGGACTAGCACGGACTCTCAGGAACCCGCGGCCGGTTGACGTCGTACATATATGGATAACTTCTCCATTCGGCACCGTCCCGGAATCTCAGGCCTCGGGCAACGGCTGGCGCCCTGACTCCTGAGTAGTCGCTCTTGTTCGTTCTTTCTCCAGGCCAACTTTCCTGACGTTTCTCGTATCTCGACATGCCATTCTTCGATTGTGGATACTATGTGCAGCAAGAGTACATCAAGCCATTTATTATGAGACCTCGTGACGATTATAACTCTATCGCCCTGGCAGTGGATGTCAGTATATGGTGGTTAAATCTACCTCGCCACATACGTCACACTATTCCTATGCCAGACAGTGCGTATACGTTTTGCCGCTATTATCCGCAACGATAGTCCTGACACTTGTTTTAGTGTGTGTAGATGTGTTGAACTCTCTACGTTCGGCAATCCTCGGCCAGCCAAACAAGGCATAACATCTTGCTACTATAACTAGCATACTTATCTAAGACATCTCATCTAATCATCATCTATCTCACGGGCGCTCAATCGCCCTCTGTCGTTGCGTGCCTCAACTCCGTTTATCACTCTCTCGCCTGTCTCCGTAAACTCCGACCGAACCCTTTTCAACAAGATGACCCTGACAAAACTTATGATGACGGTGTCATTTATATACGCACGCGGCGTGCCGTTGCCGCTCAGCGAATTGAAGACCTCAGCGAGACAGGCAGCTGATATGGCGCTGATATGGCGCTCAAGGATAACTTTTTACAAGCGATTGGGGATAAGTTCGATCCTGAAAGAGTTGACATTCTTGGTAAAACGCTACTAGTAACTAGGATCTGTCAGACACACATTTGTGACCCTTTGTGACTGTACAATATTGATTTATATCGGAATGTTGCTAAGATATATTCACTCAGAATAGTTCTCGATTAGTTTGCCTGACTCGGAGTACGTACATCTTCAACGGCGTGAGGCCAGATGGTCTGTCAATGGGTTGGCCGATAGGTGAGAGCGTGTCTGTGTGATAACGAGGGGAAGAGTGAAGAAACACGGACGTCTTGACGCGCAAAGTTTCTACCCTGTTCCCTCTACAGGTCGAACGTGCAACCTTACCTGGTCCATTAAAATTTCTGGAGGAGCGCGTACACCAGAAAATGATGAGGCGGAAGATTGAGAGTAGAGAAGATGACTATCTGTCACGAGACATTCTTGCTCCCGCTCTCACCTCTTCGCATGGTACACTAGAAATGTCTCCAGCACGTAAACGAGATTTCGAAGAGTCCCAAACCGATTCCAACTTGATTGACGAGGAAGACGATGTCCTATCGAGTGGTAGCGACGAACCACCCTGAGTCGCGCATGGCAACACGTTCTTATACCCTACGCTACCTTCAAACCCATAACAGACTTGATATGATGTTGATAGCGCAGCAATTCGCCGGTGAAACCATCTCGAGTTGATTCCCATTATTCTTTTAGACTTTCGGTTTACAGCCGCGAAGGAGAAGCGACGGGAAGTCAAATTGCTCAAGAGCACGGAAAGGCAACTAGATCAGGAGGTAAGGGGCGCATATATCGACTTTATCTGCGGATAACCAATAATTGTCATCTCGAGCATAGCTTGCTAAGCCCGTACAAGCGGTTAGGACAATGACGAAGAACATGTTTGTCATTCTCCATGCCAATATTATCTAGCAAAGGTCTTGAAACCGTGCAGCGAGAAGTTATGAAATGTTTTTGATCGATAATGCTACCTGCGAAGACAGAATCCGGTCGCTTTGGGTACAGTTGCTTGAAGAGCATGAAAAACTCTACGTGCGTCTCATCCGGACTTTCCTGTCTCTAACGCATCCGATTTTTATAACATGTGCAGGTTATCGAGCGCACCCTACACGAGAAGCACGAAAAAGCAGCAGCTCGTCATGAAGGGCAAGAGATCGAGGTTTTGTCGAAAATTAATACTGCTTTTGAAGGTCAGACTCGATTTTGCGTCGGCGTTCGATTTTCCCGTGCTGATTGCTCGCAGAGAAGAATGCAATTATAAGTCAGTTATTGGCATCGTAATTCAGATGAATGCAGAGGCAGCAACCAGTAATAAATAATAGGTATAATACAAGATGAGTAATACATCCAATTTGAAGTACTTGACGCGTACTAAACGCCCCTCAAGCACAGATAGATAGATAAGAATGAAGCAAATGGCACAAGGGATGGCAAACCATGAGCCGTTGACTTTAATGGCTGTCGTGAACTGCTTGAAAGTAGGATGTACCTCATGCCCAGTGAAAAACGCGGCTATTTCCCGTCGATTTCTTCCATTGTTTTGAATTCAAAATTGTGTTCGATTGTGGGGGGGAGCCAGACAGCAGATATCTGTAAATAGATCATCTATTTTAAACGTTTAAATCACTTTCAACAATTGAAGAAAATACGATTCGACTTCAACATCACGCGTCCCTCTGCAGGCGACGGACTTAGGAGGAATTTTGCCGCACCCTGCTGTATCAAATGAGGTGCTCTTGCAAAGACATCAAACCAGAGTCTCAACGCCGCGCGATACAGGCGAAAATACCCACGTGAAGACCATGAAACCCGGATTCGAGAGTTCTGCTTTATCTTTTTCTCGTAATGAGATAGATCATACAAGAAGAACGATGTGCTCCGATGGACATCGAGGCTTTGGAGATGTATGGTGCAAAAGGTTTCCGTGAATGTTCTAGAAGCGTATACCCTGGGCATTCGATCGGACTACAGCTCGTTGTGAATTTCATGCGGCATTTCATTGCCACGGACAGGGCTAGAAAGCATCTCGAGACTCTCGAGCACAAGGAGCAGTTGTCCAGACTCCAGGGAGCGGGTTGAGGGGGAGGAAAGACTGGTGATGGAAACTTTTCAGTGACGGGGCTTGGAAAAGGAGCAGGCGATGATAAGTGTATTATTAGGACAATTGGAATAGTCAGACGCTCCCTAAAATCTTCGGAGCTGTCAGCGAAGGAACGAGGAAGAGATTTTAAGCAACACCATGAATCTGATCTGAATCGACATTAAACGTTGCCGAGGCAGAGAAAAATGGAAACGCGGAAGACACGATTGATCCAGTTCCAAGAGCATGCATGCGCAGCCTACGAGGTCCTCCTGCCTGAACACTTGTGTGCGACACGGAGCAGTTGTGGAGCCAGCACGTACAATGCAGTGGCCTCCTGCACCGGGGATCGTGTCGGGCTCGGTCTCCTGCATAAATGAAACTTGTTAGGGATATTGAACAGTGTTCAGAGTAGATGCACATTGTCGGCATGTTATATATGAAAACCTGTCCCGAGTCAATTAGGGCTAAACAGGATGTTCACGGGCATACCTACTTCCTCGTCTCAAGATTTAACATAAGCTGATCTTCTCCCTGTCTAGCGAGTATCAAGATATCCCATGAAGTACAACAGTCGAGTTCTGTGCATGGTATAAATGATGGTGGTGCAGCGTAAGTCATGGCGAGATTAAGGAGGTCTTCGAGGTCACGAGTTTGGGCGATGAGTTGATCTACTGTGTATACGGAATGAGATGGCAGAACCTTCGTACGCTAGTGTCCGTCCGCGGCTGTGTATTTGTCTTTCTTCGTCAACATATTCACCAGGCATAGCGAAGGGGATCTGTCCATTAGGTTGAGCGTAGTTGTCAGTCTGTTATTCCTCGATTTGGACATGGAAGAAGATCAGTAGGCCCAGCTGAAGGGGTTGTTGGTAGAGGCACATGATCCGGTGTGCATCACTGAGGCAGTGGATTAGACATCATCCGTTGTAAGAGGAGTGAACGACTTACTCAGATGGTAAAGCTAAGCTTCAGCCCGTAATGGTCACTACAAGGGATATAGTCGGAATCCCCGCTGGGCCCGGGCACCTCGCTTAGACCAGGGCGCAGAATCTCCATGTCCTTCCCGTCTACGCCCGATATCGCAACCTTGTGACGAAGAAGACAGGTCTACGCGAGAGCGTGTCCACAGCATGAGCAGGTGCAATAGCTTACCTATTGCGATATGATCTTAGCACTACCCTTCGGCGTAGTAGTGATAGTAAGAGGAAGAGAATGGATTGTCCTATTCTACGATACAGGACAGGTTTATATACTAAGAGAGAACAAATATGTGTCTACATATGTGTAAGCATATAGTATAGATGGGAAGATATGGCGTGCTAAGCACACCATAAGGTGTGATCATGAGTCTATCATGATGTCACCATGATATCATAATGAAGTCATTATGATGTCATCTCTATGTCATACATAAAGGATGACGCGAGCGATATGAGTAACATTGATTGTAGTCAATCAATAGTTAATCATTCTATAAATATAATTCTATATTTAACACCTTGCCCAACCTTCCAGGTCCCAGTCCGTCATGTCGTTCTACCCCCACTCCCCACGTAGCTCCGTCAAGCCCTTTCTTTCCATGTAATACGACCCAGTCAGTTCCTGTCGAGGAGAGCATGATCCTCGGGGCTGATGGCGTTGAAGTCTCCCGCGATCAGTCCACCACCGCATCCAGGCTCGTGCAGGAGGTTGGCAAGGATCTCCATTTGCTCGGTCACTACGGTAAGGGAGCGTGTCCCCAAGAGAATCGAGATGAAGGTTGATGAGATGACGTTGTGGTTGGGGTGGATGGGGGGGAAATGTCCACGGAAAGCGCACACCTCCCAGTTTGACGCGGAAAATGGGACCAAGCATGTACTTCCCCCTCTCTCGATCCCATCCTCCTCCTTCTGCAACTCCAAGTCAAAGGCAGAGCGCTTTCTAGACAGTAAGGTCATATTCGCAAAGGGTACTCCCTCGAACGACGTTTGGTCCCCGGCGTCCGTCACCAGGAAGGCTTCGCGAACTTTCGGATTGCCCAGGATAGAGGTGCGCCGGACATCGGACGTGACTTCTTGGAGAAAGATAATGCCAGGACGTTTAAATTCCTGAGGATACTACTGAGGAGTAGGTTGGCTCGTGCGACGGGACGCGAGGAGAAGGCGTCGAAGTTCTGTGTTATGAGAGAAAGAGGGGATGTGAGAGCAAGCAGTGGTGCGGATCTCGAAGATACTGGTACCCATATAGTGCGCTGGCGGCCATGGGTGGAAGGTATGTGGGAAGTGTCCTGTTGGTGATTACATTGTGGAGGGTGCTAACGGCCGTACCTGTGTTATCCAGAGATTGAGCGGACACCAGGGCCAGGCCCAACCCTCTGCACGCGCAAACGCCGCTCCAGAGGTGGCCACGCGTATTCCCCACGCCCTCACCCGAACCCTTCCAATGTCCTTGACGTCTCTCCTGAACCGGTGAACGGTATGTCTCTTCCCATGATGTCTCGTCCTTATCTACGAGTCTTGCTTTTCAATGCAGTAATGTCCAGATCCAACAGTGCTGCAGCAATCACAATCAATGGCCATAACACATGTATCGTGGAGTCGCCTACCGCTGGATATCGTCCCTGAGATATTCGTATATCTATCATCACCTTTGCGAGTCCACAGATTATATGAATTTCCATGGTATCTCGGCCACATTTGCTCCCAATGGAGGGCCGTATTGTTCTCAATGTGGCCATCCTTTTGCAACGAAATCGAGATAAAGTCCTGGCAGTACCATAACGGAGATCGGGACTTTGTGCGTGTCATGCGGATCCTGGGATTCTTTCTTGATGCCGTTCGTGGTGCACCATTCTCCTTCACGTTTCATATGGTCGAAAATCCCGGGAAAGGCAGATCATTCGCGCCCGACATTCTCTGGAAACTCTCGAAGCATTCCGATCAGTGGGAGAATGTATCGATGCGACTTCAGGAATCAGAGTTTATATTGCTTCATAAAGTCAGGAACCATCTTCAAACTCTACAAAAGTTGGAGTTGATTCTATTTAACGATTTCATCGACGGTTTCCTACCTGGGAATATTTTTGCGAGCGCTCCGCTTTTAACGCACATCAAACTTCGATGTTTTTCAGATGCTCTGCGGAAGTTCAACTGGAAATTACTCACCAGTATTCATCTCCATTCTACGCGAGATCCGGAAATCATCATCTCCGCCCTTTGACAGACTATCAACCTGGAGAAGCTCATGAGTCATCATCGATGAAAATTTTATTTATAATTCGCAGCTGAAGGACGCCGGAATCATCCTCCTTCCGAGCTTGACATATCTATCCCTTCAGGGGGCAACTCTCTTGACCGTCCTCGAAACGCCGGTTTTGAAGAGTCTGGAGATTTCGTTCCAGTACAACTATGTGACAGACCTTGCACTGGAAGAAACGAGGTCAACGATATCCTTCATCCTCAGATCGAAATGCCCACTCTCCACGTTCTCAGCAAAAAAAATGGAATCAATCCCCCTCATAATGGTTTTATCCTATATGCCAGATATCGAGGATTTATATCTGCATGACATCCTACACTTTTCAAGATTATTCGAATGGCTTGCCGGAGCGGAACCCAGTGGTGTCGCATTTAAGCCACGGGAGTTGCAGTTACAATGCTTGAATGAATTGACCCTCTTTCCATCGAAATTCGACCGTGCTGACCTTGCTTCACTTGAAGACATGATCTCACGTCGCACCATGAAGGTGCTGCACATCAAGACCCTCAATACGGTATTGGTCGATCGGGAATCGAACAAATTGGAATCGTTGTGTCGGGACAAGGGTATTCTTTTTGTGAATAACAAATGAGATATTAGGTATTTGACACTATGCTACAGACTTATTGTCCTACAAAATTTCGTATATTTTTGCAAAGTTCATATCACGAACAGAATCGAATCTCACCGATCGGTCGAATCTTATGAATAGAACTCAAAGATTAGACTGTCCTTTCCGCATACATCCCATTCATGCCCTTGCTCGTTGTCGTTCATCTTGGGGAGCTTCCAGCGTCAATGGTGCGTTGGGAGACTGACATTACCGCCCACCTGCAAGGTACCGTCAGACCAATAGGAATCCAACCAATTTATCATTCTGAGATGAGGAAATTGATATGTAAGTACAGCCAATGGATCATTAGAACAACCAGTGGCAACCATTGAGAATTTTCACTTGATTGGAATGATGGCGCCGTGCTGGGTTTAAATATCCGTTGTTGTACGTTGCACACCACTCTCAACTTCAACTTGGCTCTATAATGGACTCAGATTCAATGGATATACCAACTTCGCGTCGCATACGCATACCTCTGGAAATCGTTTACGACATATTCTCCCATCTATCCTCCCCATTGCGGGTTGACAGAGCACACGAGTTTCCGTGGTATCTGGGCCAAGTTTGCTCGGAATGGAGATCCATATTTCTTTCAATGTTGCCGTACTTTTGGAAGGAGATTCAGATAGAGTGGCGGAAGCACCTCAATGAAGAGGACGATTACGAGCATGTCGCGACGATGTTGGCATTCTTTCTTGATACCATTCGTGGAGCGGCATTCTCCTTCACTCTGCGCAGATATGGGAGGAAAATCCTATCGTCGACGCAGCTCATTCTTGAGAAACTTTTAGATCATTCCGAGCAGTGGGAGAAGGCATCAATGCAATTGCAAGAATTAGAGTTTGCAACACTTCATAGACTCAAGAACCACCTACCGTTATTGCAGGAGTTGCGGCTTGACATATTAAGGAACCCCGAACTTGAATATGAGGACACTTCGTTTGTCCCACCTGGAGATGTCTTCGCGAGTGCTCCACTCTTAACGCACATTAATCTTGAAAATTTCTCAGACATTCTGTGGGGTTTCAACTGGTCATCACTTACCGGTATTACACTCACTTACGCAGACTCTATCAATATCGTCATCTCAGCCCTTCGACAGACTATCAACCTAGAGGAGCTGACTATTCACGAAGGCTTTGCTGGCGACGAGATGGTGGACATCGGAATCATCGGAATCATCAAGCTTCCACGCTTGAGATATCTGTTCCTCGAAGGGGTGTCTCTCTTCATCAGGAAAACGGTGGAAAATGGATAAGGCTAGATAAAGACTTAAAATAAATAAAAAACCTGTAATATTTTCAAGTCTGATATACCAATTGGTAATGCAATTTAAAGGACGGTAGGGTTGACAATTTTCACAAGGTAGTCCAGAATTGGCACTTTCACAAGTATTGGACTGTCTGAGAAACTGATTACAATCTAGTGATCAGAAATAATAAGTAAGATAATCCTAGGCAATTAGCTAAAAGGGTGACAAAATGCCACCAGCTGTCTCAGGGCAAATAAGAGACGGTAGCAATGGTAGATTCCACCATATGTATCAGGATGATATTGATGTGCAGGCTGCAATCTTGTGATCAAAAATAATAAGTATGGTAATCCTAGACAATCAGCCAAAAGAGCTATGGAATGCTACCAGCTATCTCTGGACAGATAAGGGACAGTAGCCATGCTAAATTTCATCACCAGTATCAGGGTGATGAGAATTGGTCTAGCTTTACCTGTAGATAAGACATGGTAGCAATGGCAGATTACATCACAGATATCAGAGTGTGACCAATGGATACCAGTAGTTGCAACTTGCAAAGATGTGTAAGGGTGATATACATAGGTCATGAGATGCCAGACATATTAATTTGCATAAGGACTGCCAGTATAACCCAAAAAAGGCCAGGTGTCTCATTAATTACAACTTTACAAGGGTGGTACATCTGACCAAGTGCCATCTTGTAGTTGCAATGTGATCAGATGTGCAAGACATGAGATGGCAGATAATGAGTGTCAGCCTATTCATCAAATGTCTGAGTTTGCCTTGATGATACCTCTGATTGAGTGCTGTCAGGTAGCCATTGTTTGTAAGATCCACCAGAGTTGAGGAGTTGGATCATGGGCATCAACATGTTAATCATTATATCAGGAATAGTAAGTATGACAATTCTGGGCAATTAGCCATAAGATTTACCAAAACCTACCAGATGTCTCAGGGGAGATAACAGATGGTAGCAATGGCATATTACATTGCTAGTAGCAGGATGGTGACCCTGATCCAGCTTTACCTAATTATATCAACATTGGCTTGACTGTGCCTCTGGTTAAGGACCACCAGGCAGCCATAGTTTGTAAAAAGTGCAATACATCAGGGGATTGATCATGTGCATCAGACTGTTAATTATTGTTCTTTGGATGGCAGGATTTGGTATGATAGTGCCTCTGATCAGGCACTGTCAGACAGTCATGGTTTGATAGGATGCACAAGGCCTGATCTCATATGCTCAAGTATGGTAAGACAAACAATTATTATTGTGTATGGTAATATTCTGTCCCAAATAAGAACCCTACCATCCATGGAGTGCACTGTCAAGCATTACAATGTCATATGTAGGCCTGGTGATGTCTGGTTACAGCTCAAATTTGAGCCAACCATAACCACAGCCAGTTACAGAACAGCCCATATCCACCACTAACTTGACTGAACTAGGTGTAGGTTATAACCAGTTATAACCAATCGCCTGGTGTTCACGCGCTTGGCTTACTCTGGGTGTCACAGGAGGCAGCACAGTGTGGAAGGGTGCATCAGGCATGGTGGAGTAGTTGAGCGATGGGAGCACGAGAGAGGGTAAATGGGTCAGCAATGTCAAAAAGAGCCTTTATTGTGGCTTACCTAGGGTGAGACAAGGTATGAAGGGTGTGGATGGGCATGACAGGGCATTGGAGGGTGCAACAGGGCAGCTAAGTTGAGTGGTAGAGGCAAGGGAGGGTGATGGGTCAGCAACAATGAAGCAGGGATTGACGTGGCTCACCTGGTGCCTGATTTTGTTGGCAGTGAGTTTGCAAACATGGAGAGGCCTGGTAACTGATGATGGAGAACCCGCCGCTATAGAAAAGAAAAGAACAGAAACCCGTATGTTTTCGGGGTCTATGGATAGATGGACATCCATCTGTCTTTGTGTTAGGTTGCATTAGAGCTGGAGATGAGAGGCGACGAACCATGTGTCGTAATGTCCTACCATATTATGGGCTAATTGATCAAGGGAGGTGAGTATTCCCTTATCACACTGAATGACGTGAGTGATGTTGTCATCAAAAAGGGCACCGGGACGTACTTGAGGGAACCACCATCATCCAGAACTTGTAGTAGCATCTGCCCATTGATCATGAGAATAGCTATAATACGTCCCATCGTAAGTCATGATATTGTTACAAACACGGTACGGACTCCTACATTATGATTACATGACACGTCGGACATGCTTACTTTTTCGTATATGCTTATCCCCTCGTCGCATCCCCATTATGTTCATCAAACGGACTACCTCGTTCCCTTGTCGATCCCCATTCCGTTTACCCTATGCCCAACCCCTTGTTCATACACGTACCATCCCCTATGCCCCCTGTTTTACCTATACTTGCTATCGCCCTTGTTCTACTTACGATACGGCTGTGTTTCTGTACATGTATATAAACCGATGTACTGTAACGTCGAACCTTAAGTTCGACTTAACTGTCTTTATCAATATCACATCTCATCTCGCCTAAAAGAACGTCGTTTCTACTCCGTTCATTATCGCTCTCAAGGATAAGACTCCTTCTAGTCGTCTTATCACTTAGCTTATTTGTTCACCTATTGTTTGACTTGTCCGTTGGACTTAGTCTACTTTGTCAAGCGCTCTTAGCGTGGACGCATCGTAGGTGGAGATCGACGTGATCATAACAATTAAGTCGAACTTATTCGAAACGATACCCGAGTATTACCTCGTTGGTGAAACACAAAGATAACTATTGAACTTCCGGAGAACCGGCCCGTAGGTTACCGGTCAGCTTGCAACAATTTCGGATCAACAGAGGACACCGCCTAACCGTGCTACAAGAGGAACAAGAGGACATTATTATCTAGATCACATCGCTATCTACAACGACCCTAAGGACCACCTTTGGAAATATTCGAAAGACCACAGTCTCGTACCAACATCAGAGTTTTGGATACCACAGAGAGCCAACAGGCCACCCAACAACGCATTCTATCATCGATTCAACGACAAATACTATCTCTTAGGATTTGAAGTCGAATTCGACGAAAATAGCAAACGTTGGGGAGGATATAACCCAGGCCCTGAATCAGAACTCACATACGAATTTGTACCAGACGATTTCTTCAAAGGACCAAAGTGGATAGAAGGAAACCCAGATAACTTGCCCGAAAACCTACAGCACAGAAGCGCAGTCTCTACACCGAAAGCAGCAGTCAAAACTACACCAAAAGGTAAAACTTTTGGAGTAACAAAAGAAAGCGAATCAGGAACCGAATCAAGTGACGAAAACCCCGATCAGCAATTCGAAAGTTCCAGTGACCTTTCCGAGTCAGAAGACAAAACTGTTCCAGACTTACTTAGCCCAATCGATTTCAACCCGTTTGAAACAGAACAGGAGAAACCGAATTCCCCAGGACTTCAGTACATAGAAGTCGATCCTAAACCCGACCCTAGTCCAGGACCACCAGTACCACCACAAAAACCGCCTACACCACCTCCAGAACCACCCATAGCTACGATGACGACACCAGCAATACAACCGATTCCCAGTCTTTTAGGAGAAATCCCTACCTTCACAGGAAAGCGATCTCAAGCACAGGATTTCATAGATCGAATGGAACTATTCCTAGATCTCAATCCAGGTCGCATCAACACAGATAGACTTAAAATCGGACTAACGTTGTCTATGATAACCGACAAAGCTGAAAACTGGAGACGCAATCAGAACGACGACCTTAACGATGCAGCAAAGACGGAAATAACGTGGAACGACTGGACAGGATTCAAAACCAGATTCCTCAACAATTGGCAAGAAATAGATTCACCAGGAAACGCATACACAGAATTAGTACAGCTACAAAAACGCAAAGACAAGAAAGGAAAATGAATCTCAATCCCAAAATACGTTGGTTTATTCAAAGAACTAATAAAGAAAGCTGGAATTACAGGCAGTGCCGCTACCCACATGTTCGGACAAGGACTCGACGCCAACACATACAGAGCAGTCGTAATGAGAGACCCCAAAAACTTGGACGAATGGTATGAAGGAGCACTCAGAGCATACAACGCCAAAACACGTATTGGCATTCTAGCGACTAACAGAGGAGGAACATCTTCACACAAACCCCCTCGAAACGAATGGGATATGGATCTCGATGCAATAATTCTTGGCGCGCTATCAAAGGATGAACGAACCCGACATATCCGCGATGGACTTTGTTTCATATGTCACAAACCGGACCATATGTCAGGACAATGCCCCATGAGGAAGGATAAAGGATCTTACAAAGGAAAGAAGAAGTTTAATGGAAAGAAAGGAAAGAAATTCGCACACGGTCGTCATATTCGAGCAACCGAAAGGGATGACGATGGCAGTAACTATGAAGACGTCGAAGAGTCTAGCCAGCATGAACAAGAAGAAGAAGAAGACACTAGCGACAGAACGATACGCGCTATGTTAAAGAAACTCTCTCCAGATCAACATATCAACCTCCTTATCAACGCAGATAAACCGGATTTTTGACAGTGGGACACATGTCAGTGGATGCCTGTCCCATGACTTCGGATTCAACTCCAAAGGACGATCTTTCGATATCACCTGTAATAGTACGTTCTATTTCAAGCAATCGATTATCTATTCCTCTCGAAGTTGAAACCGAAGATAACACTGAATCAATGACTGCACTGGTTGACAGCGGTGCAGAAGGTTTATTTATTAATTCATCAATCGCGCATAAATGGAGAAAGAAGAAACTCGCAAGACCGATCCGAGTCAAGAACGTTGACGGCACATACAATACGAATGGAGAAATTTCTGACAAGTGTTTGATCACCATCGATATTAATGGAAAGAAGATGACCGAATGGTTCTTGGTCACTTCATTTGGCGATCAAAACTTGATACTGGGACTTCCGTGGCTCGAGAAGCATGACCCAATCATAAGCTGGAGGAATAGAACTCTGGAGTTCCGTAACTCCAAAGAAGACGAATGGAAGGCATCAATACGGAGCATCTTGCATCGACTCGATGAAGAAGCAATGCCTAAATGGGAAGAAGACGTCGTAATTCGGTATTTGTTGTCACACAAAGGACCAGAAGAGAAGAGTCTACGTTGGAAACTACCATTTGAAGACATAGGAAGATGGACTGAAGAAGATTATGACGAGATCACGATTAATCGCTATTCACCAGCTCAACAAATGGAACATAAGTACAACACCGATCAGAAGGAAATCACGCTACCTCCTGAGTATCTCGAATGGAAAGAGATATTTGAAAAACAAGCGTCAGAACGATTCCCGGACCGCAGATCATGGGATCACGCAATTGAACTTCGCGAAGATTTTATACCAAAGAAAGGGAAGATCTACCCAATATCACCACTACAACAAAACACGCTTGACGAATGGATCAAAGAACAACTAACTAAAGGATATATACGGCCATCCAAATCTCCACAGGCAGCGCCATTCTTTTACGTCGAAAAGAAGGACAGCAAAACACTCAGACCCTGCCAAGATTACCGATACTTGAACGAACACACGAAACCAAACTCCTACCCCTTACCACTCATATCCGATCTAATGCTACAACTTAAAGGATCGCAATACTTCACGAAACTAGACATCAGATGGGGATACAACAATGTTCGTATCAAAGAAGGAGACGAATGGAAAGCCGCATTCATCACGAATAAAGGACTATTCGAACCAACAGTTATGTTCTTTGGATTACGCAATTCACCCGCAACATTTCAAGCAATGATGGACGATTACTTCAGGGACTTCATGAACGAAGGATGGATCGCCATTTACATGGACGACATCTTGATACACGCGCGCAACAAACAAGAACTCGAGAAAAGAACAAAGCTAGTACTCGCAAAATTAAAAGAACACGATCTTTACCTGAAACTGGAAAAATGCAAATTTGCCGCCGAAGAAGTGGACTTCTTAGGCATGATAATCACAAAAGACACGATAAAAATGGATCCAATAAAACTCGCTGGAATCAGAGACTGGCCCCCTCCGACAACAGTTAAACAAGTACGCTCGTTTCTTGGATTTGGAAATTACTACAGACGTTTCATATCCAGATTCGCGCACCTCGCACGACCCCTTCACGACTTAACGAAGAAAAACAAGATATGGGAATGGACACTAGAATGTAGAGTCGCCTTCGACTCATTAAAGGAAAGTTTCGTAACAGCACCAGTACTAAAGATGCCAGATGTTAATCAACCTTTCATACTCGAAACGGACGCATCTAAATGGGCTGTCGGAGCCGCCTTAATGCAGAAAGATGAAAACGGAGACTTACACCCTTGTGGATATCTCTCACACGCACTTACACCTACTGAACGAAACTGGCAAATCTACGACCGAGAGCTCTTTGCCATAATATACGCCCTTGACGAATGGAAATACCTACTGCTTGGAGCAGAACACACACTCACTATACACTGCGACCACAAAAATTTAACCTATTATCGCGCACCACAACGCCTCACAGCAAGACAAGCAAGATGGTGGAATAATCTCTCAAGATATAATTACCAACTAATTCACGTACCTGGAGCAAAATTGACTCAAGCGGACGCCTTATCCCACCGACCTGATCACACTAATGGAGAGGAAGATGATGAAACAGTCACGATGCTCCCTGACTCATTATTCATTCAAGTCATCGCCGAAGATCTCCGAGATCAAGTAAAGAACGCAACTCAAACCGATGAGTTTGCTGAAACCATTAGAAGATGCTTAAAGGAGAAAGGAGCAGCGCCTCTCCGCACAGCAATCACTGATTGGACCGAAGATGACGGAATTATCCTATTTAAAAACAAAGCATACGTTCCGATGGACTCCGATCTTCGCCGATCTATTATTAAAGAATACCATGAAGCACCAAGTGCAGGACACCCTGGATTCTTCAAAACACTTAGCCTATTAAGAGAACACTATTGGTGGCCTAGAATGACAACACTTGTCAAAAGTTTTATCGACGGATGTCTCACCTGTCAACAGATGAAACCTAATACACACCCCACCGCCGCACCCCTAATGCCGATTAAATCCCATGCACACCGACCATTTCAACAGATTACTATGGACTTCATCACTGATCTACCGCCTAGCGACGGTTTTGATTCTATCTTTGTTGTGGTTGACCAAGGACTTTCAAAGGGAGTAATTCTATGTCCCTGTAATAAAACTATTACATCAGCCGAAACCGCCGACCTCTACATCAAAGAAGTATTCAAAAACTTCGGATTACCAGACATCATGATATCTGACAGAGGACCGCAATTCGCAGCAAAAGTCTTCAAAGGGATAATCAGCGCACTTCAAATCAAACACAAGATGAGCACCGCCTTTCACCCTCAAACAGATGGACAAACGGAACGCTACAACGCCGTACTCGAAGTATACCTCCGCATATTCTGCGCTTATGAGCCAGACAAATGGAACAAGATACTTCCTATCGCGCAATTCGCTCATAATTCTAGAACTCATGAAGAACTGAAACAATCACCGTTCTATCTCATGTACGGATCTAACCCTGTGGCACTACCCCAGGTTACAGAACAGTCAGCTACCCCTGTAGCAGACGAACGCATCAGACTCCTGATCAAAGCAAGAGAAGAAGCTCTAGCAGCACACGACCTTGCACGCCTCAAAATGGCACAACGAACGATGAAACATTCGAAACCATTCAAAGAAGGAGAAAAGGTTTGGCTAGATTCAAAAAACCTACGCATTCCTTATCAATCACGTAAACTCGCACCTAAACGAGAAGGACCCTTCAAGATAAAGAAAGTCTTAGGACCTGTCACCTATCAGCTAGACTTACCAAAACAATGGAAGATACACAGTGTTTTCCACGCATGTCTACTATCGCCATTTAAAGAAACAGAATTCCATGGACCTAACGACACACGTCCACCACCCGATCTGATAGAAGGATCAGAAGAATACGAAATAGAAGCTATTCTCGCACACCGAAAGATCGGACGTCAATTACAGTTTCTCGTCAAATGGAAAGGCTATGATACAAGCGAAAACACTTGGGAACCCCAAAGGAACTTGTCAAACGCCGAGGATATCCTTGACGAATATAAGAAACGTAGGAAACTCTGAATGAGCAAAAAAATTACACCTACAACACCCAGAAACTACCTATGAATCATGGAATCAACAAGAACCTCACCGACAATCTCGCCAACAACGACGAGAGCACCATCGCCGGAACCGCCCATATACTCAGTCTTTACCCAGACAACGACAACAACAACACCACCACCGTCGAATCCCCCGATACATCCAATAATCAGGATGCTAGCAGAAGGACAACGATCACCGAACCCAATAGGCCACGTCTCGTTCCTTATCACAGCGCTTCAGATTCTGACAAAGAGAATCGATCTGATGATTCACCCAGAACAAGCCGAGCTACGAGTCCTCACGATACCACAGAAGATCAAGGTAACGGAAGACATAATGAAGATACAAGGAGAGTTAGGAAAATACTTGATAACATGCGAAAAGTATATCACAACCCCGACTCTCTTGCCGAATTCGACAAGGAATCAACTGGCGATCTTCGCGACAGAAGCAATGATAACAACCCAGCTAGCCCTAGCAGTCATCGAATCATGGCAGACATCACTCCCTCTGAACCTCAGACGATCTTTACGACATTCGCAGACTATAACAGCTCAGCTCTTATGCAAAAGACTATTGACGACATTAAAAGACTTTCCGGCCTGCCAATCAATTCTCAGGAACTGGAACGACTTACCAGACTCTGACGCATTCTCTCAGACGCAAGACTTGCCAAGGCAATCATCGTCAACGCTCGAGAACGATACAACTATCACTGCGCAGATCTTATAGAAATCTGGACCAACTTAGATCGTATGGAATGGTACACCAAACTCTCTCATGAATGCACCATCCACCAATTTGGAATCGACCTCTTACGTCGAATCCTCACTGCTGACGTAGAACGCTTCTACGAACAAGCCATCTTAGACGTCAGGAATGAAGTACACCCTCCATTCATCCTTAACTGTTGAACTTATAATATACGATATACATACAGTATATAGTAAATATAAGTGATATCATTAGTTTACACTAACTAATGTAATAACGCTCAGTTACTTACTTGTCTCTCAACCAATCATAATAGTGGATGATTGAGTGTGAGATAATATATTGACATGAGAATATATTCGACATATTCTCATACTCATCTACCAATCATAATAGTGGATGATTGATGATGAGAATATATTCTGACGTGAGAATATCCTAGCGATATTCTCATAAGATCATCCAATCATAATAGTGGAACTATTGATGATGTGAATATATGTTGACATGAGAATAGAAGACATATATACGTTATGGTTATCGACCTATCACATTGAAGATTGATAATGTGATGAGTCAGTCAATATAATTGATGAGTCAAGTGCTGCGCAAAGCTATGCATTGCTGTACAATAGCTGTGCATTGCTGTGGAATGACGCCTTATGAGTCAAATACCTTTGACTCATACTGATAAGACTCTTTGTACTTATTTGTAGTTTAGTAGTATATAAACTGTACTCTAGTAGCGTCAATCCTTATCCTATAATCCTCTCTACTGTCTACTGTTGAGCCCCAGCTCCAGTAAGCTCTTAACAACTCCACACCACACTCAGTAAGTAGTACATTCCATGTACTATACTGCGCTGCTCGCTAGGGATTTGTTACCCCTAGCTTCAACAGGTTATGGGCCCCGAAACCAGACGCCTTTGGCGCTATTGGTTGTGAAGCCAAGCGACGCACACTCTCAAGTCATTGACGGAGAGAAAAGGTAAAAACAAAGGTAACTGGGCGAGGCGCCCAGTGTGGTTTTCATTTTCTTGTTAGATTAGTCATCGCACTTGGCTAACCCTTCTGGGAAGTGAGGGATAGACTCAGAGTCATCCGCTTACCTGGATTGTATACGCCCGGACCCAGGGCTAAGGGGACCCCGTTAATTACTCAGCGGTCTAAATTACGAGTATCCCTGTACAAGGGACAGTCTTGGATGACGTTAAAAACCGGCCTAGATCGCCTTAAAAATCTCGCAGTGGACCATTACTGCGTCAATAGAAATTGGCTCACTTGTGAAGTGTGAACTTCACCGGTTATTACCTACCGTATAAAAGGGTGACGTCCCACACTGTATTCCGCTTGGGCAGTGTGATGTGATTGGACATATTGAACCACGCTATACCATAATCAGGATTTTCGATCCTGTAAAATACCTAATATATGTACAAGTAATAGTAGATTCTAGTATAAGGGGTGAGATGAGGTCACATTGTGGACCGTACACTCTGCCTATCGAGAATGCGCCCTTAGGGACTTCTCTAGATTAGGAATACACTCAGCTGTAACCCAGCGGTGTCTAGATTAATTCTTAAAACTTGTACATACACGTCTAGTGGGGGATTGAGACCCCATAGACCATCTAAGTGATGGACTTATCTCATGCATTTGGGAATGTAGTCGTTATCGTCATGGTTATTCCAGAGATTAAACGGTTATCATTTGATCATTTAAGAAGGGACAAGGGCCGATCCCCGAGTCTTTAATCTATTGTCAGACGCTTAGGTTGGCTATTCTTACCTACATTGGATCATATCCCACGCAAATATAATGCTGCGTTATTAGATGCTAAAAACATCGAAGCGGATACCAATGTGACATAGATCTTGGTTAATATAACACCTTTCATAACGATTAGTACCAAATTCAACATGCATGACAAGAAGAAACAATGATGTGCGAAACTTGTGCCGAAACATCCAATTTGTGTACAAAATTATCTGTTTTCTGGGATTAGTAAGGGCTGAAGGCTCTGAACGCCCATTCCTTTCTTTTTGATCTTATCCAAAGAACTATGTGATGATTAAACCTCCTGATTTCAGCAAAAATTTTAAAATCAATTTTTTCATTTTATATAAAAATGTCGTTTGTAAACTCTTTTTCGCCGTTGTCTTCTGCTGGCGGTGCCCTTGGCACTCCGATTTCTTCGAGGACAGTCCCCTCTCGGACTACCCCGAACAATTTGCCCGGCTCTGGCGCCCGGCATCTCCAGGCCCCCGTTAGGGCCTTACCAAAGAATTCGCCGCCGCCTGCAAAGGCACAGGTACCAGAAATGGTACCTTCATTACGTATTCCTGTTCCGACTTCTGCGCCTCAAGCTGTGAGGCTTAATAGGAACTATAAAAAGTATCCTGTTCCCATGGGCTCGCGCCCATATATGCCTCATGCAGCAAAGGGCTGCCACTGTTCGCATCCCGATGCGATACATCACGTACACCGCTGTGTACAAAAAGTCGTCTTCGACTATAAAGGAGTCCCGACGGCTCCTAAATCAATGCGAAGCCCAACAGGTCAGTCTTCTAGAAATACTAGGTGTGCATCTTTATCTCATAAAGATAATCTAGTCTCATACGCCAAGGCCGCGAAGGCTGTTGGGCCAGTCTCTCGTCCACAAGGACGACCTGTTATCGTCAACGAAGGTTGGCGATATAACAAAGATCGTGGATCGCCTTGGATCCACAACGCTAAACCGGAAGAGTGGTCCTATGGACCACCAAACAATGCCCATGTCCAATTCAGGCCAGTCACCAAAAACGACTGGCATAAGGGTAATCGTCAATGGAAAAATAAGACGAATATCCCTAATGCTTTGGATTCGGATGCGTACCGCCAACATTTCCTTGGCATCGCATCTGACGAAAGGGGCAGAATTCCTCTTCCGGAGGAGATCACTCAAATATACAAAAAAGGAAAGGTAAATACACCTTTTAACGTATATAAGACCCAACTAAAACGTAATACAGAACAAAAAGGATGGCGAAAGTCAACAACACCTACCTGGAGTAGATGCGCCCCCAACATTGCAAGTTGGGGATATATCGTATCTAAAACTCGAGCCCAAAGCAGAGCGGCTGGAGTGTTTCCTTCAAATCAAGAGGGAACCGAAGTGAAAAGGGTTGTTGACGAATATAGTAATGACATGGGAATATGGCAGGAAACTGGAAGGCTTCCCGGACGGTATAAAGACTTTCCTCACATAAAATTACCTAAAGAATCTATTTTCGACAAACCTGTCGATGATAGAGACAATAGGAGGGCTAGATTCGCATCTAACCCTGTGACGGAAATTCGATATTACATACCTGAAAGGACGTGTAAAAAAGATATTCCCTAGTTTACTTTCTAGTATTGACACTAGATAGTAAAATACTATATTCTTGTCATTTTAACATGAACGACATTAAGCTTAAGAAATCAGGACGGAGATTACATCATCACATATATTCTTATGCCTTATTATTATTTGAACCTTTTCTTACGAAAAATCTTCTTAGATTTTAAACAAACTTAACCAAAGTAAGAAAATGTCTTCTTCCAATTCGATAAACTCCATTGTTCCTGTTCTTACCGGATCAAATTGGCTTGCATTCGAAAGACTTATGACCGCGTACTTAAACAGTCAAGGTCTTGGTGCACATATTGATCCTAAACTTGACTGGCCCAGAGATCTTGAACCATCTGAAAAAGCAGCAATCAAGACATCTGACATTAAGCCAGATCAATTAAAAACCCTTAAAGAAATTCGCAAAGAATACGTCGAATTTAAAGAGGACAATATGAAAGCCAAAGGTTACATTACCTTAAAACTAGCACCTAATCTAGTACACCTTGTTGACGATAAAAATGATAAAGCCGAAGTCCTTTGGAAATCTCTAAAAGATAAATTTGGTAAACAAGGTCTGGCTGCTACGTTTGGACTCTATAGACAAATTGTCGATTGGAAACTCAAAGAGAATTCCAATCCAAACACTCAAGTTCCACATCTTATGGACTTGATTAATAGAGTATCAAACCAAGGTGTAACCTTAACCGTCAAAATGCAAATTATGACGATCCTACATGCCTTACCTCCTTCATGGGACAGCTTTGTCGCCAATCTGTTGGCACACTCCGCAGATGATGACACTGTAGATGAATTCCTTAATCTCATATCTGAGGAATGGTCCCGAAGGAAAGGTAACAGGAACAATGCCAATACTTCTGTTGTCACGAGAGGGAATAAAAATTCTAACTCTCAAGTAGTTGCAAATATGGCACGCCAACAATTGCAACAAGGACAACCTCGCACCCCTTGGAATTCCTATCGTGGGAAATCCTTTCGAGGCAGAGGTGGAAGAAAACCAATGGGAAATCGAAGAAACCCAACACAACATACTTCGACAGGTGGACCATCTAATGGACCAAAACATACACCTGGCCAATCTCAGACTCCTTTTAGACCCCAATGGGCTGGTCAAGTCCCTAATCAGTCTAAAGGACCAAATTGGGAACGCAATAAGGAAGCTAAAACAAAGAATCGTGCGAATAAACTTGCTGCTCGCACAGCAGCTCAATCAACACTTGGTTCTGGGCATGCTATGGCATCTTCGACATCAGCATCTTTACCTCTGATTGCCAGAATTGGAGATCAGGTAATGACAGATTTTGATGAAGAATTTGTCCCCAAGATTTACAAGTACAAAGGTACTCGTGCGGTTCCCACGGACGACTTCATGGGGAGAATTGATGAGATATCCGAAGATTCGGGAGATTCTGTATCCAGAGATGTACAAAAAGTACGAACTGAATCAACGGACTACTCTGATATCTTTGATTCTGCAATATTTGCAGATACTAAAGATACTCAAAGTGTGGACGATCTTGCTAGTCCTATCTTTGCTTCCTCTAGTATATCCCATCATCAAACCAATAATGAAGGATATCAAACAGATAATGAATCACATCAATCTGAGGCCAATTCTTCAGGGTATGAAGGACTTTATACCGATGAGGAGCCTGAAGGACCAATGCCTGGTTCCTTTGATGATGAACAAATAAGTTGGTGGTATGTACATACCAGACAATATTATGTGGATCAAGTTCGACGAGCTAATTTGGAAGCTCGAAGAATGAATACTAATGCACGCACTTTAGAACACTTACAAAATATGTTGAGAGGGATGGTAAATGACCATGACACTGTATCCCTCCGACCAGAATCTGTAAGTTCATCAGATTTAAATTACTTTTATCAATCTGATCAAGATTCTGTTTACCATACGGCTCCAGAATCTATGGCATCATCTCAAATCCCAACAAGGCCTATTACGCCTTATGAAGATTTTTTCAATTTATACGATTATCCAACTAATCGTACTATTGATACTGTACCGGTAATACCATCAAATGTACCGATAGTAAACCCTACACCAAGAAGATCTACTGATCTTCAGAATTTATATTATTTTGATGCCAATATGCGTGAGAATGAAAGATATAGACAAAACATGTCTAATCTTCAAAATCTTCCAAATTATGGAACATTCTCTGAATTATATAATCAATATAACTTGGATGAATTCATAATAGAAGAAAACAATAGAAGACGTGCTAATGTTATTAACATTGGACATCTTCAGGATCCATATAATCTACCTTGTAGTAAATCACCTTCTTGCAAATGTCCTGAATGTTATAAAAATAATAAAGGACTTACAATATGGATGTGTGACTCAGGTGCATCACATCATTTTACCGCACACTTAGAAGATTTTGTCAGCTATAAAAAATATGAAGTTCCTACTTCAGTATTTACAGCTAATAATCAAGCAGATATATTAGGTATAGGGACTGTGATTTTGGATCACACTCTTAATAATGGTTCGGTTTCAAGATTGAAACTTTATCCGGTCCTACATATGCCAAGTGCCACACTACAACTAATAAGCAATGGAACATTGTGTAAACAAGGTTTTATTGCAAAACAAGATAATGATAGGATTTCTTTCTACAGAGAAGGCTCTGAAAATGCATCACTGGAAGGATTTCCAGGAGATGGTAACGAAACATTAATGTGGACAGAAGGTCAAATAATTAAACCTTCAAATTATAAATTAATGATGACCACCATTAATGTTGTTGGATATGAAATTTGGCATCAACGGATGGGTCATCCTAGCCAACAAATATTAAAATTAGGCTCTAAAAACTTAGAGGGTTTCCCTCCCTTAACAATTCCTAAAGACTTAGAACCTTGTAACGGTTGTCTAAAGGGAAAAGCTGTTTCACAAAGCTTTCCTCTTTCAGAAAAACGTGCTACCCAACCCTTTGAACGTATACACTGTGACTTGATGACTTTTCCAATACAATCTTATCATAAACAGAAATATTTACTTGTAATATTTGATGATTGTACATCACATGTATGGGTAAAACCATTACAGAAAAAGTCTAACGTCGCTGTAGTATTTGAAGGTTGGCACAAACAAATATACAACCAATATGGATATAACATAAAAATCGTTCGTTCCGATCGAGGGGGCGAATTTATGTCCACAAACATACAAGATTACTTAACTGATGTAGGAATCATTCATGAAAAATCTACTCCATATATACATCAACAAAATGGAAAGGTTGAACGCATGAATAGAACACTTTGGGAAAAGAGTGAAGCATTGAGATTACATGCTTCATGCCCTCAATCTTGGTGGAACTTTGCGATCGAAACTGCCGTACATGTTTATAATCGTACTCCACTTAGACGAACCAAATGGAAGACCCCTGTTGAAAATCTTACTGGAAAGAAACCTGATGTTTCTTACTTTAAGATATTCGGATCTAAAGCTTGGGTATTTATCCCACATGAATCGCGCGAAAATAAATTAACACCAAGGTCTGAAATAATGACCTTTATTGGATACGAACCGAATGCAAAAGCATACCGCTTCATGACAAATACAAATCAACTTCGAGTATCCACCCAAGCTGAATTTGATGAAACCAAATTTCCAAGAGCCAAACCTCAAGATGAAAATTATACAAAAAACTTGGACCCTATCAGGCCTATTGAGCAGGATAATTCTGTAAACTCAGATAAAAATATCTCTAATGGTAAAACAGATAATGAAGGAGATATTTCATCTGAACAGCAGCATTCAGATGATGATTTCTTTGATTTCAACTTTGAAAATCATCCTAGTTCTGATTCATCAGATGATGATGATGATGACACTAAATGGGATGATAAATTAGAATCTTTCTTTGAAAAGAAAGATACATCTTCAAAAGACAAAGGTGCTGAATTAGATCAACCTACAGGCGTTGAATTAGATCTACCTGTACAAAGTCTTAAAGATAAACCTACTAAAGGAAAAGGCAAAGGAATTGCTAAAAAACCTGTAGAACCTACTCGAAGATCTGAAAGATCTAGAAAACCGGTTATACAGAAAGACAATGCTTATGGTAATAAAACACCATTAGAAATTGAAAAAGAAATTACAGAAGAACAAGATGTTGTTCGAGAATTGATTCAAGATCTTAAAGAAAAAGATAAATCTGATCCAAGACTTGATGTCACAATCAGATATTCTCTTAGATCTAAAATACGACAACATATTGATAAAGTTAAATTACTTTATTCAACATTACACAATGCTCAAATTAATGAAATGTCATGTCTCATTAAAGAGCAAGGTAATGGTTTTCTGAATTACTTACTCGCACAAGCAATTCCTGCCATTGATATTTCAAGAGATAATATCAGAGAATATCAATACAAAGATATTCAAAAAGTCAAAATTACTGATCCCAAATCTTATGAACAATGGGAGACAGCAATGAATGATGAAATGAAATCATTAAATGATAGAAAAATTTGGGAGCTTACAGAATTACCTCATAATCGTACACCTATTAAATGTAGATGGGTATACGATATTAAATCTGACGGTCGAAAGAAGGCTCGACTTGTCGCTAAAGGATTTTCTCAAAGACCTGGACTTGACTATGATGAAACGTTTTCGCCAGTGGCAAGATATGAAACGATTCGCCTTTTGTTAGCAATATCTGTGCTAGAAAAATGGGATATTGAAGCACTAGATGTTAAAACAGCCTTTTTGTACGGAGATCTCGAAGCGGATATCTATATGCAACAACCAGAAGGTTATGTAGTCAAAGGCCAAGAACAAAAAGTTTACCAACTTAAAAAGGCAATATATGGACTTAAACAAGCCTCATATGCCTGGAATAAACAAGCTAATAAATCCTTAGAGGATTTAGGATTTATACGCTGTTTATCTGATTCTGGCGTATACGTCAGAAGAGAAGACGACACTATAATAGTGTGTATAGTATATGTCGATGACATGCTTTTCATGGGTGACAATATATCAGAAATTCATAAAATTAAAAATGCTTTTATGAAGAAATGGGAATGTCACGATCTTGGAAAAGTTAAAGAATACTTAGGTATGCAAATCAATTACAATAAGAACATGGGTACTCTTATTATTGATCAACATGCATATGCTAAGAAAGTTGTAACAAGATTTGGTTTAGAAAATTGTAAACCAACTCGTACACCTTTACCAACAGGATATATTCCAACTGCTGCTACAAAAGAATGTACAGCAGAAATGCGATCTTATTTTCAACAAATAATAGGATCGTTGTTATATCTTGCATTAGGAACAAGACCTGATATTACTTATCAAGTAATATTAATGTCTCAGTTTTGTGCAAACCCAAATGAAGAGCACATACAGAAAGCATTATACATAGTACGCTATGTTAATACCACTGTACAAACTAAAATAGTTTATAATGGTTTAAATAAAGAAGGCTTTGTAGCCTTTACTGATGCTGACTGGGGTGCTGACAAGATTACAAGAAAATCTGTCACTGGATATATAGTAAAACTCGCAGGAGGAGCTATATCATGGGTTTCACGAAAACAAAAAGTAGTGGCACTATCTTCAACTGAAGCAGAATACATGTCAATGTCTGATACATCAAGACAAATAGTTTGGATTGAGTCACTTATGAGTGAACTTGATTTTCCAATTAAAACTATTTTCTTATGTTGTGATAATCAAGGTGCAATGTTTTTAGCCAGTAACCCTGCACAAGAACATCGTTCAAAACATATTGACATAAGATTCCACTACATTAGAGAATGTGTTGAAAGTGAGAAAATTAAACTCACATACATTCCTACCAATGAACAAGTTGCGGATATAATGACCAAAAATCTACCATATTCAAAATTTGTAATATTCCGAATGAAGATGGGATTAATCCTAGATGATAGTCAAATATCATTAACCAATCATATTAAGGCATCACAAACTTTTGCTAATTATATTAAAAGTAAAACCCTTAATAAGTCCTCAGGACAACATAGTAAAATATTTGAAAGAATTCAAGATCTTGAAGTGCGAGGATATCTTGAAGAAATCTTTAAATACTATGAAAGAGAAAATGATAAATTGACTACCCTTTTGAAAGCTAATAAATAACTTAGCGAAGGGGAGTGTTGAACTTATAATATACGATATACATACAGTATATAGTAAATATAAGTGATATCATTAGTTTACACTAACTAATGTAATAACGCTCAGTTACTTACTCGTCTCTCAACCAATCATAATAGTGGATGATTGAGTGTGAGATAATATATTGACATGAGAATATATTCGACATATTCTCATACTCATCTACCAATCATAATAGTGGATGATTGATGATGAGAATATATTCTGACATGAGAATATCCTAGCGATATTCTCATAAGATCATCCAATCATAATAGTGGAACTATTGATGATGTGAATATATGTTGACATGAGAATAGAAGACATATATACGTTATGGTTATCGACCTATCACATTGAAGATTGATAATGTGATGAGTCAGTCAATATAATTGATGAGTCAAGTGCTGCGCAAAGCTATGCATTGCTGTACAATAGCTGTGCATTGCTGTGGAATGACGCCTTATGAGTCAAATACCTTTGACTCATACTGATAAGACTCTTTGTACTTATTTGTAGTTTAGTAGTATATAAACTGTACTCTAGTAGCGTCAATCCTTATCCTATAATCCTCTCTACTGTCTACTGTTGAGCCCCAGCTCCAGTAAGCTCTTAACAACTCCACACCACACTCGGTAAGTAGTACATTCCATGTACTATACTGCGCTGCTCGCTAGGGATTTGTTACCCCTAGCTTCAACATTAACGACGACCCCAACGATCTTGTCGCCATCCACCACAGCTTCGACCCTCACAGGATCGCACCAGATGCACAGCATATCTTAGAGCTCACAAACAGAACCGAAATCGGAGCAATTGCCCTAGCCGATCTAGCAGATCGAATCAAGGAGATCGCCGAATCCTCTAGACGGACTACCGCGTGGACAGAAGATCTGTTTACCAAAGGAGCCAAACCGCAGCAACTCTCTCACAACGCCTATGAAGAAGTTGCCCACGTCATGATGGAATTAGATCTCCATCAGAATCTTATACCTTCCACACCTGTCGCCCAGACCGCTGAAAGATTTAAGAACCTCGGACGTTCGCTCATTCCCCAACACAACCTTTATCGATTATGGAAGGGAACACAGAACAGACCCAACAGACCCCCACCGTCTCCAACGCCGCATCGGCCTCCACCCCCACCGCCTTTAGCATCGGCGCCTTCGACGGTCGAGAACGTCTCGCCCGCATTCATCAGGAAATCTCGGATTTCCTCCACTACCAGTCCCACGTCCGGCTTTTCGCCGCCACATCCCTACCACCAACGGTCCCTCGTCCCGACGACGAATCCAAGGAGCGCATCATCAAGCTCCTCAAAGAAGAGAACCGACGTCTCAAGGTTCTCCACAAACTCCTCAACTCGCTTGAGGCCAATAACGAAGAACTCGTCCAAACGTATACGGACACACCCACCGACTGGAACGCAGGAGGATGGAACCAAGACGAATGACTTCGCCGTCTTCGTCGACAACTCAGCCGGCTATCATCCTTACGACGATGAAGACGCCCGCCACAACCTCGACACCTAGAGGATACCCGCATATTGTTGTTGCGGTCAACAACGTAGAGGAGAGCTAGTGTTACAAACACGGTACGGACTCCTACATTATGATTACATGACACGTCGGACATGCTTACTTTTTCGTATATGCTTATCCCCTCGTCGCATCCCCATTATGTTCATCAAACGGACTACCTCGTTCCCTTGTCGATCCCCATTCCGTTTACCCTATGCCCAACCCCTTGTTCATACACGTACCATCCCCTATGCCCCCTGTTTTACCTATACTTGCTATCGCCCTTGTTCTACTTACGATACGGCTGTGTTTCTGTACATGTATATAAACCGATGTACTGTAACGTCGAACCTTAAGTTCGACTTAACTGTCTTTATCAATATCACATCTCATCTCGCCTAAAAGAACGTCATTTCTACTCCGTTCATTATCGCTCTCAAGGATAAGACTCCTTCTAGTCGTCTTATCACTTAGCTTATTTGTTCACCTATTGTTTGACTTGTCCGTTGGACTTAGTCTACTTTGTCAAGCGCTCTTAGCGTGGACGCATCGTAGGTGGAGATCGACGTGATCATAACAGTGAAGGCAGTAGGGTTTTTCTTGAGGAACGTTCGTATGGCTTTGCCATTGTCTTGGTTATAGATGAGGTCATTTAAGGACCTAAGGAGGGATGAGTATTTTGTACATTCTACGAGTATGTGATGTCGGGAGTGGAAAGTACCGTATCCACAGTGATGACAATGAGTAGCTTTATCTGGGAAGAAACGCTCCCGGTATTCACCTGTAGGAGCGTGGCCTGTAAGGATACGCGTTAGCCGGCTGACATTGACAATATTATTGTTACCGAGATCGATGAAGAAGTTTTTGTTTTTTGACTTGAAGTATGGGCGGAATGGTTTCCCCTTACGTCGGATGCGGATGAAGTTGTGCCCGATGTAGTTTTCTTGTAGCGCCCTCAGGCGCCACCATTTCTGAGCGCATTCCTTGTCTTCTTCAAGGAGGTGGAGGCGAAGGCCTCCCGGGTGGACGTCCACATCCCCCCCACCGTTTGCTGCTCTGTCAGCACGTTCATTGTCATCGATACCTACATGTGATGGGCACCACGTAAAGCGTAATTGGTGTTCTGGTGATCTTTGGAGCCATTCCCGAGCGAGGACGGCTGAATGCATACATAATAGCACAGTTTGGGTCACGGTTGGTGAAAGAGCGACGCAAGAGTCTACCCCTTGAGGGGCGACGTAAAGTCTGCCCCTGGATTCTTCTGTGCGAGACCGTGGGGATGATGAGGGCGAGAAAACGAACAGAGTACATGGTGGTGACCGTCGAGTCAGATCAGATTATAAGTGCAGTCAAAACACGCGCAAAGTTCCGAGGCCCTGAAAGGACTCAGGTCCAGAATCTTGCACCGGGAAAACGCGAGAAACGCCAGTGCGGACGGCATTTTCCGGCGAACATCCCCGAGACAACAACGGCTCCACTCACGACGTTTTTCGGCACTATGCGAGACATCCATGCAACTCGTGGAAGACGCGACACATCCAAGCTCTACACAGAGCTGCCCACATTGCCAAATTGTGAAGACCGGATGCCGTTCAAAATGGATTCATAATGGACGTGGATGGTATGTGTCGTTTCGTATCCTCCAAAACCTTACTCATATCATCCTATCTACAGCTTCCATCTCTATGCATGAACCATGCTCTTCCAGTCTCCAAAATATGGGTCATCCTTCACGACGAATACCAACGCGCTCTTACCTCCCACTTTATCAAAACATCAGGATGCTATCGAGTATGCAGAGTCTGTCTTGGGCCTTGTGCGATTCTATCGAGCTCAGATCACCGGGTGATTGAGTCACTTTCGACAAGGACGTACATCCAATCTGACTACTTGTCTTTGGTGATAGCCATGCGCAAGGATTCTTACCACCGGATCTCAACTCGCTGACTAGTAGTTCATGCAATTTCAAGGGGATGTTTTACTATACCAACGTGAGCCCATCTTTCCTCTCGTTTTCACCCACCCATCTAACGCCCGCCCCAGAGCCGACACTTCACCTACTTCCCTATATCCTACAACAACCCCTACAACGGACTCTCCCAAGTCTACAACATCACCCACGTTCTCACCCCCAACACCTATTCGACTCGCAAGCCTTCAACGATTACTCCCCGCTTTTCCTGCAACCTACGCCATGACCTACCTCATCACATTCGCACTGTACAGTTGTGTGATCGTCCACGACCAACGACCTCAAACGGGCGACATCCAAACTAATGCAAAACTACTCCGAAGTGGTGGTACTTGGGTGTGTTTTGTGTCTTTCCCGAAATGGCCTACGCCCCGTCCTCTCCCACCTCCCGCAGATCATCTCCCCTCTACCCACTCCAAACTGAATCATCCCAACATCTACAGTCAATGAGACTCGCACCGCAGGATAAAGCGTGACTAACGGGCCGTCTTCCTCTTCGTCGAGTTCTGGAGCGACCAGTCCGCCAAATTCGGTGGTCAGTTGGGAAGCATACAAATGCGGTTACGAGGCGATGCCAGAAAAGGAAAAGAAGACGACGAGCATATCGTAAGTAGGGGCACATAACAGAATTTGGTAACTGACGAGAGTTGTATAGAACGATTTTGAGAGAAAGTCGTTGCATATGACAAAGAGCATCGGGGAGAGTATCTAGCGCCCACGTTGGCGCAGATTGGGCGTTGCGTTGCCCGCTATTCAACCTCGCTTACCGCCTGTCAATCGTATGACATTGATCGATGGACATTGTATTGACGACTGCCAAACCGTTTATTCGCTGTCCGCCACTACGAAATTTCAGTGTGATAGATTGTCTCTATGTTTTCCGCATATGCTGGTCCTCACTTATTTAATGTCAGTGTCAGCTTCATACTTAATGTTGTAGATATGAGTAGCGGGAATCAAATGGGTTCATGAATAATTCTATTAAAGACGGGCCAAAAAGAGACTTACATACTCTCTGAAAGCAAGGTTGCAGCCCGCGAAGCCGGCACTTCACGAGTACTGAAGTAACAGCTCTACGTGAAACATCCGAGCAGCGAACGGCGATTCACGAGAGAACTTTTCCGCCAGTGAAGGATACGGCTCTAAGCAAGACATCCAAGCAGTGTCCCGCAATTCGCGCAACACATCCATGCAGTTAGGCTATAGTGCTGTCCAAGCAGCGCACGTCATCAGGCCTAGAATATCTCGAATCGTTAAAGACATGGAAATAAGAATGTTGAGACTTGAAACATGCTAAGCTAGCCATTTTCTGACGAACGACTTGCTCGTCTGTCTAGAATTTTGTGGGCCAAATGGCCTCATTTATTTTTTTAAAAAAAAAGACATATGACTTGTGAAGCCGCCCAGCCTCGGACCATGCCACGCGAAGTGGTGGCCCACATCCCACAAGTTCTCTAGGAGGTATTGAACAGGTATTACAACTATTCACAAGCTTCATGAGCTAGAAACACATAACAAAAGTATGGCTTTCATTGAACGCACAAGTGGTCTACTCCTATTGTGAGCTATGGGCCTATGGCCATTTATGATTGGCCGAAGCATCGTCACATACACAAGACTATACAGCTTGCAGGAAAAGAGTGTTCAATCTGAAGCATGCCGTACGCAGTGAAAATCGCAAACTTGAGTGGTTACATCAGACAGTACAGTAGAATCAATTGTTGCTGGGTGGAGGGACACCCCATTCTGGTAAATAAATAAAAAATGGGTGCTGGAAGGAAGTCCAATAAGGTTAAGCTACGGTTTGATGCAGCGCAACGGGACCGCATCTCCTGAATATTCACAGAGCAAGAGGCTGGGAGTTCTTAAATTAGCTTACTAGGGTATCACGACGCTCGTCCATTCTGCAATTGCTTCAGCTTTTCCCTCTTCTCCTTCAGCTTCGCTAGTGCGCTTTGCTTCGTTATTCCACCTTCACGATTCACGTAGCTGGGGAATACCTGGCTACAAAAAGATGAGATAGAAGCCCTTTTCTTTATTGATTAGTGACAGTCTCCCCAGGCTGGACTGTAACTATGGTGGATTTTTGAATTTTTGAAAAGGGTGGTCCATCCAGTGCTTCCATTGCTAAAGGACTATCACTCCATGTGTTTTGTGGTAAATACTAGTATCAAATAGACTGTGTTACCTAGGGAACTCCAGGGGATGTACCCTTTTGGATGCCAGTGACCACTGGGGAAGTACTCCTGCTGTTCCCCAGCCTCCTGGTGTCCACTGGGGCCACTGGGGGAGTACCCCTCAGCTGTTCCCCAGCCTCCTGGTGTCCACTGGTCACCAGTGGGGCAAGTACCCCTGCTGTTCCCCCCCTCCTGGTGTCCACTGGGGACCACTAGGGGGAGTACCCCTCAGCTGCTGTCCACTGGTGACCACTTGGGTACTTTTTGCTGTTCCCCAGCCTCCCATTGGTATCCACTGTACCACTGGGGAGTACCCCAGCTGTTCCCCAGCTTCCTGCCAGTATCCACTGGTGACCATTGGGGGAGTACCCCTGCTGTTCCCCAGCCTCCTGGTGTCCACTGGTGACCACCGGGGGAGTACCCCTGCTGTTCCACGCAGCCTCCTGGTATCCACTGGTGACCACTGGGGGGAGTACCCCTCCTGTTCCTCAGCCTCCTGGTGTCCACTGGGGACCACTGGGGGGAGTACCCATGCTGTTCCCCAGCCTCCTGGTGTCCACTTGGGGAGTACCCCTCAGCTGCTGTCCACTGGGGACCACTAGGGGGAGTACCCCTCAGCTGCTGTCCACTGGTGACCACCTGGGGACTTGTACACCTGCTGTTCCCCAGCCTCCCAGTGGTATCCACTGGCAACCACTGGAGGAGTACCCCTGCTGTTCCCCAGCTTCCTGGTGGACCACTTGGGGGAGTACCCCTGCTGTTCCCCACCCTCCTGGTGCCCACTGGGGACCATTGGGGGGAGTACCCCTCAGCTGCTGTCCACTGGTGACCACCTGGGTACTCGTTGCTGTTCCCCAGCCTCCCAGTGGTATCCACTGGCAACCACTGGGGGAGTACCCCTGCTGTTCCCCAGCTTCCTGGTGTCCACTGGCAACCACTGGGGAGTACCCCTGCTGTTCCTCAGCTTCCTGGTGTCCACTGGGGACCACTGGGGGGAGTACCCCTGCTGTTCCCCAGCCTCCTGGTGACCACTGGGGGAGTACCGCTGTTTACAATGTTCATGCATATTCGAATCCTGACCGAAATATGCATGAAATTGGGCATTCTTGTATAACTGGTGTGCGCATTACTGATTGCTACAGGGTTGTCAATCGCTCTGCATCTCAAAAAGAGAAACTTCTTGCTTGCATTACTAGTAGTGGGAAAACACCATAAAATGTACCTCAAACTGAATAGTAGTACTTGTAGTAGTATTGCAAAACATACCTGAGCTCACTTCCCTCATTTCCAGCCCAAGTTGTTGTAGTGCAGCAACCTTGTCAATTGTCACTGCCTTTGTGTTTTTTGATACAACTTTGGGAACAATGATCTGGTAGAAGGTAGGAAAAAAGCATCCACCAGGGTACTCGGGGAGTGCCCCTGGAGTACCCCAGTGTCCTGGCGTCCACCAGGGTACATCGGGGGAGTGCCCCTGGAGTACCCCAGTGTCCTGGCGTCCACCAGGGTACGTCCACCATCAATTCTGCAAAGTCCATTCAGATGTACTGGTAGTGTGTCCTAATCATTTCTTCTGAGAGATCCTAACTAACTTGGTGCTGTGGGCCACCGCTTTGCATGGCATATCCGTGGCCATTTGGTTTGGTAGTATTTGATATTTTATAGCAGCAGAGGCAAACCTTTGAGGAAATAATAGAGTAAATGTATATAAAAATGTCGGCCCGCACAACACTATTTGATCATGCTTGCCAAGTCGCGAGTCGGTATTTGCCGCTACAGTTCGGAGTGAAGCGATTCCAGAATGAAACTTAGAGGTGTGCCAGGCCACCACTTTGCGTGGCACAGTGGTCCGAGGCCACAGAGCCTCATATATAGCAGCCTGTTCCTGCAGTCTTGCAAATTTAAATTATGTTCAGTTGTCTCTTCGGTGGTCGGCACGCGGCGAATCTGTCTCGCGCGATGAAGGGGAGATGTCTCACGTACGGCCGGGGCCTTCGTCGGAAGATGCCGCGCGTAGCGTACACCGATCGCTAATTTCTTAATTGGGCTCAGCTATCTCGGACTCACGAGCCGCTCGCTTAAGATACCTCATCCTTTCAGGCCTCGGAATGAAATGAGGCTCGGGAGACTTATGATCTCTGAATACGATAGCTAGATCTTATTATATAAATCTGTAGACCAATATGTATAACTTTTGTGAGAAACAGATACAAGTAACATCGGCAAAAAGCATGTTAATTAGTTTTTTTTTTTTAGAAGGCCTCGGCCATCATCGGCAGCTTAAAGTGTTACAAAACTCGACGTTAAAAAAACCGATTCCTCCTTTCAGTCGGCCTCGGAATGTGGAGTTTGGATAGTACCCACGAGTTTTGGAATGTGGTCCATCATTTGCCAGCACCGGAAATGTGAGTGCTCGTTTTTCGCCCCTTCTGTTGTTCTTTCACCCAATGATACGATTAGCATATTCTGTCGAATATCTATGAAGGTCCGTATCGGACAAATTCAGTTGCATATGCCCTCACACCGTGATCCATCATGAACCGCCGTGACCCGCCGTAACCCATCGTGATCCAGTGTGATCCGCCATGGCACATCGTGATCCAGCATGAACCGTCGTGATCCAGCGTGGGCGGGCGTGATCCAGCGTGAATGTGAACCGCCGTGGACCTCTCACTGCCCGAATTAGTCCTTTGATCCCACCCGTGACCCAACAACGTCCAACAACAACAACCCTCTTATTCAAAGCCAAGGAAGCTTTTCGCAGCGAAGTACCAAACGAGTGAACGTCAGCGGTTCAATCGCAGGCTGAATGAGGATGCTCCGATCAAGCACAGTGCGAGATGAGGGTGGAAATGTAACGTCAAAACAGATTGGGCGATGATGTGTCTTAGCATACAGATCTCGCGAGACCTTGGCAGATTGTTCATGATTCGCCCAGCGATTGTAATGTATGACAAGAAGACAACCTGCATGTAAGTATCGCTCCAGAGACGCACGGCTTCGACTCTGAGTATCTTGGGTATCCACCCCTGCTTTCTCGTCATATCGGTTACAGCTGTACCACGCGATTTCGCTCCACGGACCTGTCATCTCGTTAGCCACTATATGCGCTATAACTGCTACGAACATAAATTACTTACCCATGCACACCCAACAGAATTCATGCTTGCACTTCTTGCACTTCATATGACTGGAAGGTTCGGTCAAGCAACTATTCCATGTAGAGAAGCACAGGAGCACCTACTTGCGCCCTCCATTCTTCTAAATCGTACTCTGACAGTTGCCGCACTCTTTCGTATTGCTCTTGATCTAATTAGCCGTCTCACGGCACTTCTTGAGCCACATCTTCGCGATAGCGCATACAATTGGCCTGTGATCATCTTCAATTGTACAGCCAAAGCAAAACCTGTGTTCCTTCGCCGCCAAACCCAATGTAGGCCCTATTTCTTTTGGACTGTCTAGACCGGGAACCCGCGGGCCGCAAGACACAGTGGGAACAATTCATCAAGCTGAACTTGGATGCAGCGGACGGGCAAGAAACCGTGTTCGTGCAACCGGGGTAGGGGCAATACTTCAACTCCTTCTTCGACCCGACAAAGTTGTGTGCGAGCAACTCTTGGAAACGTGCCCAGATCTGTACATTTTCCTTCTGTTGTTCTGGATCGATCCCGGATGTGGATGCGTCGGTCGGAATCAGAATATCACGGACAAACGGATCTGGTGCCACCATTGAATTGACAGCCCTCCGCCATGCAGCGAACGACGTGTTCGCCTTCGTCGTGAATCTTTGAAACCAAAAACATGTTCCAACAGGCAGGTGTAGCAGAACATGTGTACGCAGTGAAGCAAAAGGGTTGTGATGTCGGACAAATCATCATAGCATATGGGGCATGTGAAAGGCTCGTCCAGTTTAGGAGTGTATTTGGTATACCTCGGCGCAGCATGTAACGAGGATGGAGAACGCGAGACGGAAGATGTGATACTAGGGGACCGTTTTGAACCAGAAAGTTCAAATAGTTTGCTTGCAGTGGATCTCGTCGAACGGCGGGAAGAGGTGGAGGAGCCGCTGGACCTGACAGGATACACGAAAGATGCCACAACCTACCTCAACGCCAGGAATGTTGCAGATATACTCCACGTCCTCTCGCATCTGTTTCAATCTCGACCTCTGTCTGGCTCAAAGAACGGTAATCGATCCCGTAGGCTTTACGCATCGTCTTTGGAGCGACTTTGAAGTCGTCGCCATCTGCGTCCATGTCCATCTCATTGTCAGAAACTGCATAAGTGTCGTGAATTAGGGTTGCTGTGTCGCGATAAACGAGGTGACTTACTATTGTCGTCGTCGTTTTGGGTTGCATCGAACATTTCGTCATCATAGTACTCCTCGTCATCTGAGTATATAAGTAACCTCGGGACAATGGCTGGTAAGACGCTAGCTTGCCTCGTTGGACGTTGGTGGCTGGGCGTGAGGGGCTCTGTGAGGGGGGACCATGTCTTACGGAGGTGATGGTTGCATTGCTTCTGATGATCCCATGCATTGCCGGGACTTCTTTTGTCGTACAATAACGAGGAGTGAAAGAGCCATCCTCATTTGAGCTCCGTTGTGGGAATGTTATGTCAGCTTATCGTGATCACGACGGTTCACATTCACGCTTTGCATGCCAACGATGATTCACGCCAGGCCACGGTGATTCACGCCGGGACACTGTGATTCACGCCAGGACATGGCGGTTCACGATGAGCCGCCGTGATCACTCTCTATTTTTACACGCAACTGAATTTTGTCTGATACGGACCTTCATAATGGTGTGCTACTAGTATGTAAAACACAGTTCACGATAGGACACAATGGTTCACTGCGGTTCACGGTGTTTCACGATGGGTCACGATGGTTCACGACAGTTCACGGTGATCAAGGGTGATCAGGGCGTGTATAGCTGTGTATCCACATTTTGTCCAATACGGACCGTCATACGGGAGACTGAGCTGACCACTTGTCTTTAGCGATGCGGCCCACAGTGCAAAAATTCTTATGACCGGATTTGAACTCACTATTGACTACTAGTGACTAGTAGTTCATGCGATTTCGAGGGCCGTTGTACTATACCAACGCAAGCCCATCTTTCCCCTTGTTTTCATGCATGCGTCTAACCCTCACCCTAGGACTGATACCTCGCCTTCCCTGAATCCGGAAATAACCCTACACCCAACTCACCCAAGTCTACAACATCACCCGTGTTCACCTGTACAACTCATGAACCTTCAACAATCACTCCCCTACATTGGATTCTACGTGATCGTCTACAGCTCTACCACGCCGGCGTGCTGCTCAACCTCGTACAACTTCAACCCCAGTCCTCCTTGTTAATGGCAAACCTCTAAAGTCATCTCTAAAATCTTCAAATTCTTCTCCATCACTCGTCATTCAACCATCTCGAACACGTTCAGAGCCAACTACCCCATTGTTAGCTCAGAAAAATGTTCATTTCCCAGAAGGTGACCTTGTTTCCGTCCGCGTCTTCAATCGTTCTGCAAGACCGGCTTCCCTCTCAAAGCCTTTTGGAGATGATACGGAGACAGAGACAGAGACCGACAACAACGGCGTTGCAGCTTGGCCAGCCGCTGCTTCCTATTTTAAATCCCTCGCCGTTGCAAAACCTGCCAAAAAATCTTACCAACTAGACGCTGAAAAATGTTCTGTGGTCCCACACAAGCACGAACAGCTCGACCGCTACTCCAATGTCCATCTCGAGAGCCTCCAACTCAAATCCTCTCCAACGGTCTCTCCCGTTGTCTCATGCTCCATCCTCGTCCGCAATGTGGCTTTTGAGAAAACGGTCGCGGTTCGTTTCACCCTCGACAATTGGCAGACCACCAGCGAGGTTTTGGCTCGCCACCAGGCTTCCCTCGCTCGTCTTCCGGAACATTTTCCCCGCTCGTCACAGCGTCATCGCCCTGTACCACCCCAGGTTGTGCCTATGGTCTCACCATCGGCGATCTCGTAGCCAAGGCGCCCGAATGGGACCGTTTTTCGTTTACAATCAAACTCGAGGATTACGCTCAGCATCTAGATCAGAAAACGATGTGGCTAGTTGTGAGGTACACCGTTCCAGGCTCTGGCGAGGACAGTGGCAGTGAATGGTGGGACAACAACGCATGTGCGAATTACAAATTATGGTTTAGAGCGGCCAGTTCTAGTGCGTTCTTTCTTTCTTTTATCGCTCAAGCCCTCGTTTCTAACGTTATATCCAGCCCCTCAATCGCTGCCCAAGTTGTCTTCCCCCACCTCCCGCTCTAATTCTGTCCCCTCCCAGCACCAACTAAACCCGCACGGACCCATCCATTACCACCTTCGTCTTCCTTTGCCCTGTCATCTCTCATATCACCAACAATAACCGGAATGCCACCCAATGCGCCCATGTCTTTGTCACATTGTGGTCTCCCCTCACACAGACATCGCAAACAGTCGTGGCCTCTCCATCATGTACACGTCTGAGTCTTGAGGCCAGACTAACACCCCAGTATATGGAATTCTGCTATCCCCAGTCATCAAGCCCACCACCCGGTGGCCCGTCCTTCCTGGCTGTATTCTCAGGTCAACCTCAAATGCCCGTACCCTCGACGCTGGCGTCTGATCCTGTCACGGCCTTACTTCTAGCTGATGTGCCGAAGAGCGGTCCGCCGTTTCACAAGCGAGCTCAGTGGTTGGGTCCTGGACCGACACCTATCACTTTCCTTATATAGATAAATAACGTTCGTCACTTTCCGTACACAGGTAAAATGCGTTCGTCACTTTCCCTTATATAGATAAATCACGTTCGTCACTTTTCCTTATATAGATAAACCATGTCCACCAACACTCCCTAGGTACGAAATGCCGTTTCACATAACCCCGTCAATGAGGCGAAAGCAGCGATGAGGCCTGAGGCCTGAGGTGTGAATAGCACAGGAAAAGCTGCAAAAGGGAACGGGAAAATGACACCAAAAGCTGGCTGGCTGAGCCCCCAGTAACGACTAACAAACACTTGGTACTATGGGCCGCTGCTTTGCACGGCAGGTCCGAGGCCCTTTTTTTTGCAATTTACTCCGCAAAGATGGATACTTGTAAAGACAAGGTTTACATTGTTGTAATATAAAGTATGACAATGGTGGCAATAGAACAGACAAAACTGGTAATTTGCACGAGACATGAGTAGACTGATTACCATTACACCAATTGCACAAACAAGCCAAGGACGATTGTCGAACAAGGCTCCCACCACTAGTCACGAGTATGAAAAATGAGGTCCCAACCCACGCGTGAATCCGTGATGATGTTGTGCTCACCGTCAAGGGAATCGTGAGGTCAATGAGTATGACCTTTCTTTCCAGCACCGAAGTACGACTAGATGTCCAGAGCTTCTGGACAAAGAAACACAACCCAACTTGCGGAACACTCGGAGAAGTAGAGCGGCTCAACAACCACAGACTCACGCAGGTGAAAACGTCATCCACCTCGCATTACAACCATCCACCCAAAGCGGTCCTTGCCATCCTTCTGGCTGGATCCTAACATCATCTAAACTTCAAGGAATGTTCATAGATATGAATACGGGCAAATTGGTAGCGATGCTTACCGTTGAAACAATAAAGAGAAGGCCGACGTGGAACAGTGTTCGGCCAAAGGGGCTACGGAGGTCTGACCGATGTGCTTAAGTGCGATAGAGTGCCGAGAGCGAAGGAGAAGGAACGGAACGGTGACCGAGTCACCGAGCGAGAAGGAGAACGGAAATCGGACGCAAGGGAACGAGAAAGAGAGCGGAAGTGAGACCGGCTGTATATTCGATGTCCAACTACTACAGACAATGCCGTATATATACTACGAGGACATGAGGCTTACCTGCGACGAGCCTTCCTCCGAGTCCGTTGGTCCGTGCGCGTCTAGGTGCCCCGTTGCGTTCGAATATCGCTCAAGTTGCGGGAATGGCCCTGTCGGAATATGGCCGAAGGTCGTTGGCGCGAAGGTTTGACTTCGGAAGCTTCCGTGATGCGTGATGTGATGCCGAGAATCGGAATGCGGTGCGCTTCGGTGTTCGGTTCCAACGTAGCCGGAACCGGCTCGTTACACCTCCCGGGGTCTTTTAATACTGACCTCCTGGTCAGGTCCGAGGAGATAAGAGGGCGATAAGAGATAGAGGGGAGTGGAGGGTGGGTTCTTCTCTTCCTCTTCTACAATCATGTCGGCCGTATCCGCAGGCGGTGGGAGCAGTGTCACGAAGCTGATAGCGCGCAAGCTGGACAAGCACGTCGAGGCGTTTGGCGAGCGGTTGCTGGATGTGCCAGAGGGGGAAGTAAACTTGAGCAATGAGGGGGATGTCCGGAAATGGCTAGAGCTGGCGAAGAACGACGTGGTGAGTAAGGGGTACGTTGTCGTTGGCGGAAACTTAATCGTGTCCAGGAGAAGATCCGGACGTATAGCCGGGAGCTTGCAGATGCGGGGTCAACGACAAAGCTTGTTTCAGTCATCACGGATGGCCTCGTCCAGTACGATAAGCTCGGCGTCGGTCTACGAGAACTTAGTACAACGGTGAACCTGGCAAGGTCCTCCTCCGGGGCGAGTTTGCGTCCAGAGGACTCTGCGAGCCATATCAGTTCCGGTTCGGTTGCGCGAAGTAGCGTCCTAGAAAGGTCGTCGCATGCGGGTGCGCCTGCTGGCCGTCAAACTGTCCCAGAAGTGCCAGTCGTCGATTTCAAGAGACCTGCGCCGAGGCCTCGTACTACACGCAGTAAGGTCGCTCCGGCTGTCGGTTCAGAGTTGATTTCCCTTCAACAGGTACGTTGGTGATGGACTATGTCGCGGTCCCTCAGCTGATGCCCGAATCGCAGCGCTGCGAAACTTGCGTAAGGCTGAATAAGGCCTGTGTCTTCTCCGGCGACCATACGGCATGCGATCTCTGTCGAGCGAAGAAGGTAAGGTGCGCCATGCCTGGTGCGGATGCTCCTGTTGTGCGATCCTCAAGCGTCGCGTCGTCGGCTGCTAAGAGCATTCCGTCGTCTTTGGCGCGAGGTGTAGGCGCACTTGGGGTATCGGGCTCGTCGGTGAAGACGCCGTCTCGGTCGGATAAACGGAAGATCGAGGTTGGGAGTAGTCCGGAGGAGCAACCTCCGCGTAGGCGTAGCAAGACGGATCTGAAGGAGGCCGGTGACGTGGAGACGGGTTCTGAAGGCGGTTCGGGAGCAGGTAAGACGAAGGCGGGCTATGAGGATCGTATCGGCAGGCTGGAGAGGAAGCTGACGAGATTCCAGGACCTTTACAAGCGGTCGGTGGAGGACTTCTAGAGCAGCTACATATGGCGTTCCGTTGTCGGTGACAATGACTTCTATGGCTCCGTGGCGGCAGAGAATATCTTCGAATATGAACTTGGCGATAGCTGTTGCGTTTTCGGAGCGGAGCATTTTGTACTCGGGCCATGCGGAGAGAGAGCATCTTGCTTGCGTGATGTAGGTAAATCCGCCGGATGCTGGCATCTTCATGGTGTCCATGTGTACGATTCGGAAGAGACCTCCGGGCTCTGGAACAGTCGGCGGAATGTGTAGGCGTTGGGCGTTTCGGATCTGGCAGTTATGACACGTCCGGACGTACCATTTAACGTCGTAGTCAAGGGAGGACCACCAGAAACGGTCTCAGATACGAGCGCGAGTCGCGAAGATGCCTTTGTGTCCGGTGTCATCATGTGCTTCCTGTATGATCTGTAGTCGCTTGGAGTCGTTGAGGATGACGAGCTTGTGTCGGCGGTGATCGTCTCGGTACCAGAGCCGGTCGCCTTGAATAAAGAATCGCTTGGCCTTGTTGAGCCATTGTCGGAATCGATCGGCTGACATGTCGGGCGGCCGTTGCGGGTTTTTGAGGTAGGCTTCAATCCTGAGTATGTCGGCGTCTCGGGCTAGCTGTTTTTCGGATCGGGAGAATATGTCGGGGCCGTCAGTTCCGGTGGCGTAGCATGCGGCGGTGAGGTGCGGCTTGAAAGTCCAGTTGGCGGCCTCGATACAGAATGCGTTAGCTTCGTCAATCCAGTCGTCCGGGTCGGAGTCGTCTGGAGGCTCGTCCTCTTCGGATGCTCGGCGCCTAGATAATCCGTCGGCGGGAGTGTGCTTCTTTGCGGAGACGTGGCGAAGTTTGAAGTCGAAGAGGAGGATTCCTGCTATCCATCTGTTAATCGTGTTATTCGGCTGGATATCCGGGTTATTGATCATTCCTTTAATATACTTAGCGTCCACCTCGACTACAAGATTTTTGACGCCGATGATGAATATCCGGGTAGCTTTGAGCGCGCGGAAGAGTCCGTAAAGCTCGAGTTTGGCCTGGGAGTATCGTTGTTCTCGCTCGTTGAAGGTAATAGATCCATAGCGGTTCGGATAGCGCTTCTTGTCGGGACCGATCTGTGATAGCCAGTATCCGACAGCGTACCAGGATGAGTCGACGGCTAGGATAACCTCGAGAAGTGATTCGTAGTCGATGCCTCGGATGGCGTTGCAATTGATAGCGATGAGCTTGAGGTTCTCGAAGGCGGCGATATGGTGACCAATAAATTCGAACTCGACGCCCTTCCGTAGGAGTTCCGAGAGTGAGCGAGCGTGTTCGGCATAGTCTTTGACGTAGATGCGGATGGTGCCCATAGTTCCTAGAAAACCTCTAACTTCGGTGATAGATTCGGGGATAGGCCAGTTCCTGATCTTTTCGATTCGTGAGTCGTCCGGAAGGCGTCCTTCGTAAGTGCATTTGTGTCCGACGACGATAGCTTCTGGAATACAGAAAAATGACTTCTTTCCGGAAAAGGTACCGCCGGCGTGTTTGACGCGTTGGATAACTCGGTTAATGTTCTGGATGTGTTCCCATACGAAGCGTCGGATGCCAGAATTTTCGGGGATGGTCTCGAAGGTTCCGTCGGGGAGCTCGTAGCGGGTTTTCGGTCCTTTACAGGGGCAGTCGTCGACGAAGGGTTTGGTGACATGCGGAATTTCATCTTGAAGGATATAGGTGAGGTCGCCGTGCTGGATCTGCATCGAGTTGGTGTATCCCATCGGAATAGACGTGAGGCGGAAGGTACCGAGAGGCGTTTGGAAGGTCGTAAGGTCTCGGGATTCGGTGGCAAGGCGGCGCTGGTCAAAACCGACGAATAGATCAAAGGTAGCGTAGCATGAGTACCCACCAAATGACTCGGCGAGTAGTTCTACGTTCGGCGGCTGTCCAGAGTCTTTGATAGTGACGGCGTTAAGCGGCTGTAGGTCGTGGACGATGCGCAATGATTTCCCGTCTTTCTTGTAAACGCAGAACCAGTGGGACCGATAGGATGAGCTGGACGGCTCGTAGACTCCGGAAGCGATTTTGTCTTTGATGATGCGTACGATCTCGTTGTATTTGCCAGGCGGAATCGGCATGTTCTTTAGCGTCCAGGGCACGTGTTCAATGGTCGGAATCACCACGGGGTCGAAGTAGTCGTCGGAGAACTTCCCTTTCTCTGCTTCGGTCCATGCGAAGCCTTTTTCGTGTATGCGGATTAGATGGTGGATGAGCTTTTCTTCTTCGGCGGTTAAGAATCCAGTGGGGTTGATATTTTGTGCCTGCATTCGTTCTTTGGTGTATCGGGTTCCTGGGGTAAAGTCCGGTGGCTGTGTCGGAAGGGTAGGGAGATCGGCGAGGGGATCGGATGGTATGCGGCGGATAATTCGGAATTTCTCGGGTAGCGTGGTAGCGACTGGCTTAATTCGGTTGGCGACTTTCTTATATGCTAGTGTTTCGGCGGCGGGGACAAAATTAAATTCGAGCTCTGTAGTACTGATATGTCCGTTGTAAGGTAAGAGTATATTACCGATCATTCTGGGCGCGGTCAACATGTCCAAGAAATGCTCCTCCGACAAGTGGTATGGGTTGTCTCCCTTTCCAACTGTGTAAACGGTCGGCGCGTCGGTAGTTTCGGGCGTTGGCGTAGTGGCATCGGGGTCAGCGGGATTAGCGATCGTCGGTTGATTAAAGATGGTTGTGGGTGTGATATCGTGTATGTGCGGCGTAGATGTATGTACGTTTGGCAGTTCTTCATTATTGACATGTTTGGTGGGCGACTGCGGATTCCGAGCGTCTCATCTCCGTGTGGGCGATTCATCGACAATTAAAAACCCGTTTTGACGGTATGTGCTCCGCATGTGCTGCGGGACGATCTCGGGCGTGTGACAAGGACGGCGGAGGTTTTAGATTCGGGGCAGGTGATCGTGATGTCCTGGTTGCCATTGGGGTAGTCGCGGGTGACGGCGGAGAGCAGGGTGAAGAATGGGCGGCCGAGTAAAACTTCGTAAGGTGCGTCTTCCACGATGTATGCTTGGACTTGGACCGGTAATCCGCCGATAGTCAGGGTGAGGTTTTCGGTGATGCCAAGGGTCCAGTTCGATGTGCCGTTAGCGGTTTCCATCATGATGCGCCTAGAAGCGGAGTAGCCGGAGCCTGTGCGTTCCCATTTGTCCTTTCTGATGACGATAATCTGAGAGCCGTTGTCGACGACGCATTCGCATTTGACGGATCCGCTGAAAGTACCGTCTACGACTCGGAGGGTCTCGATAGGCTTAGTAGTGGCCATGAGAACATCGATCGGATCGTCTTCCGGGGGCTCGGTTTCAGTGGCGGAGACCTCATTGCTAGATGCGGATTCAACGCATTTGGCGGTAACCAATTGACGTAAGTCTTTTTGGATGGCCGGGGATATTGCAATGAGGTCCTTAGCGGCTAGGGTCACGGGTAGGCTGAGAAGATGGTCTATGATTCGCTGGGCGGCGGTCGTGTCATCGATCGGCGAGCGAAACTTGAAAGCGGGAGTATCTTTTTCTTTTCCTTTGGACGTGGAAGCGACGGGCGGTGTCGTGGGCTGTGGCGGAGCGGGGGTCTGCTTGGATCGGGGCATAGCGGTAGAGTTTTTCTTTTGTTCGGCTGCGAATGTTTCGGCATGATCGGAGATCTCCAGCAGGTTGGCGGAGGCTACGCGTGGCTGCGGCGTGTTCGGCTGTGGATTGTCCTGAAGCCATTTATCAACACGTTCTTTGAACCATCGTCCGTGCATTCGGTATTTATCCATATTCGGTTCCTCGCCATTCAGGAGCTGTATGCGGCCATCAACTAGCCTGATCTTGCCTTGTCTGACGTATTCGTCCCTGACTCGGCACCAAGGAGTTCGGTGCTCTGAATCTCCACAGAAAACGCATCCGTTGAAGAGTCGTTGGGCGAAAGTTTCTGCTGCCTGTGCGGTCGGAGGGGCGGTTGGATAGGAAGGGGCGACTGGCGCAGGCGCGGGTGCAGGCGTGGGAGGCGTGGTAGCTGCAAGGAGTGCTATCGCAGGTCTGGAGCTGATAACGAATTGTGCGGCGCTGTTCATTTCCTTTAGATCGTAGCCGTCGTCGGGTCTGACGTCCGGGCATTTGATCGTGAGCCGAGTAGTAATATCGGGCCTGATGTCAGAAGCGAAGGCTGACATGTACATGATGCTTGCCTCGCGGCCGGTCATGCGGTGTTTAGTTATGAGGTACTGAGCAGTGCCGGAGAACTCCCTGTGGTATTCGGCTAGAGTAGTCTCGGAGGTAATGGTCTGGGATGAGTAGCGATCGGTGATGGTACGCAATGCTGCAATGGTGTGGCGTCGATCGGGCTGTGCCTCGGGGTAGATCTCGCGGATCGCTTTCTTAAAGTCGTCCCAAGCTTTTGGTTCCGCTAGCGCGTCCCTGGTGGCTGTCCAAGTTTCGGAGGATTTCTCGTCTGTGTAATAGATCGCCCATTTAACAAGCTCGGCGTCTCCGGAGCGTTCTCGGTCTTCGCAAGTCATCTCGATGTCCTCGAGGTAGCGTTCAAGACCGCTTGCGGCACCCTGAAAACGGGGCGCCTCTTTGCTAGTCCGGATAGGCATACGGGTCGGGGTAGCCATGTTGCTTTTGGTAGGAGGAGGTGAGGGAGAACGAGATGGTGTAGGCGGAGGCGGTGTAGGGGTAGGCGAGGTAGGACGGGATGCAGGACGAGGTGAGGCAGGACGGGTTGGCTCAGGGGTAAGCGGATCAGGTATCGGTGTCAAGGGCGAGAGCGGTGGCAAGTTCGGAAATAGACTAAAAGCAGTGGGCACGTGCTGTGAATGAGCCGGTTGAAGTGATTTCGGAGTCGAGGTGCCAAGAAGTGAAGGAGACTGCGGTGCAAGGAGTGCGGATAGGTCTAGAAACGAGGAAAGGTCGGCAGGTGTTGGATCTCTGATCGGTAGGGGAAATGTTCCCGGAAGGTGCAAGTCTTCGTCGGCTGAACTAGTAGAGAGATCGGATGACGGAGGATCTGTCGGTGGTTCGGGTTGAGGCTGTTTAGGAGCAGGGGGTGGAGGCTGAGGAGTAGTCGGCTTCCGAGAAGACCAAGGAACGTGTGGTCGGCTGGATGGTCCTGGCTGAGGTTCGGCGGGCCTAGCTCGGCGTGGACCTAACTGAGATGGAAACTTTTCCGATGCCTTCTGCGCTGCAGGACGGTGAGGACGAATGGCTGGGGCACAGACCTAAGAGCCCCTCGCGGTGGGCTCCAGTTGAAACAATAAAGAGAAGGCCGACGTGGAACAGTGTTCGGCCAAAGGGGCTACGGAGGTCTGACCGATGTGCTTAAGTGCGATAGAGTGCCGAGAGCGAAGGAGAAGGAACGGAACGGTGACCGAGTCACCGAGCGAGAAGGAGAACGGAAATCGGACGCAAGGGAACGAGAAAGAGAGCGGAAGTGAGACCGGCTGTATATTCGATGTCCAACTACTACAGACAATGCCGTATATATACTACGAGGACATGAGGCTTACCTGCGACGAGCCTTCCTCCGAGTCCGTTGGTCCGTGCGCGTCTAGGTGCCCCGTTGCGTTCGAATATCGCTCAAGTTGCGGGAATGGCCCTGTCGGAATATGGCCGAAGGTCGTTGGCGCGAAGGTTTGACTTCGGAAGCTTCCGTGATGCGTGATGTGATGCCGAGAATCGGAATGCGGTGCGCTTCGGTGTTCGGTTCCAACGTAGCCGGAACCGGCTCGTTACACCGTATCGATAGAAGTCGGTCCCAATCTAAAACATCTGTTTTCTTTTTTTTCCACAACCGGGGGCCAACAACACTCGCAAGGTTCGAGTTTTTCGAAGGGGATGGTCCGAACACAAGAAAAAGGAAGGCAAACACTGAACAAGGAGGTATTTGCAAGTCTCCACGTAGCCGAGAGTTTTCGTATATGTCTTTTCCGTCAAGGTTTCTTCAAACCCGCTAAAGCACCAGTGAGCGTGCTGAAGAAAAAAAGGAAATCAATTTTTTTTGAGATAGTTGGAGAGCACAAGAACATCGCGCGACGCACTTTCCATGCATGGGATCGCAAAGCCAGGCAACAGGATCTCCAGAGTTTAATACAGCTTTGATATGGGCCGGTAAATGATTGCCAATCTGGATCAACGACGTTTAGCGAAAGAAGGAATTTAAGACGAGGAAACGTACCATAGCGCGTAATGAGGGCCACTCTACCCGTTTCTGACATCCATGGGTCCTGAATGAATCCAGATGGTACGGAAATACTGGACATGTTCACCGTCCAACTGCCTGGTTCTATCGCCGACCCATAAAAAGTGAGCGGAGGAATTGTAGTTATCGGGTGTGCCTGGAGCGGGGAGGGAAACGAGTCATGGCACGTTCGTAATCAAGTAAGAGACCTTCGTGACTGGTATAGGAAGGTTGCTGATGGTGCGGCTAAAAGTCCAGGGCATCCGAGAGGGAAGCTATGATGGATTCGAATTCGCGGCTGGAGGGTACTAAAGAGTGAGAAGCACAGATTGAAGGAGATCGAAGCTTACCGGATGGAAGGAGAGCGAACATGTGCCAAGGACCAGTCTCTGGGGTGATGAAGATAGGCAAATCCTGATGCGAGGAGGGTACGGATGTAGTCGAGTGTGGTTGTCGAGTAAAAGTGGGCCTTGTGTGATTGATAAGGAGGGAAAAAGACTCGGGGCAGCAGATACGAACCTGAGGAGACGTTCTGGAGTCCTGTCGTTGGGGTCGAATCCGAAGCTTATGACTGGGCGGTCACCGATTTGCTCATAGGGGCTGCTTCTAGGCTTTGCGTAGTACTGTCTTGTGATACGGCCGATACGCACGACTGTGAGGCGCTGGGTCTTCGTATCATGCCCTTCCTGACAGCATAGAGCTGTTGACGGGTTTTGGCTGCGAGTACGCGTGAAGGGCGCTAGTTGACATCAGACTTGTGATTTTGCGCCCATTAACGGCCCTACTCACCGCCTCCTCTTCTTGAACCGGTCCCCAGCTTAGCGTCCGCACCCGCAGCACATTGAGCATCCTCAGCGACGATGTGGATATTTGTACTTGTTGATCTTCGGAAGATGCCGGTATCTTAAAGGATAAGGTAAGGAAGATGCCGGTATCTTAAAGGATAAGGTAAGCGTTGGTCAAGGAAATCACTCGGTGCGTACATTCTAACCGAGCGGCCGCGAGTGCACTAATATCGGTTTGCTCACGATGGTGGTCTATTGGTGGATGCGATAGGTTGTCGTAGCCATGGGCGATGGGCGTGGAAGGGGAGAAACGAGCTAGACGGAGGGGGGAGGAGAAGAAAGGGTGCAGCTACTAACTCGCGCAGTGACCCCAAGTACGTCAATTTATTTGGTGCTATTTGCATGCTTACCCAAAATTCTGCAAAGTCCAACCACATTCAGCCAGCCACGAGAAGATTCAAGTAGAGTTGTTTGCGCCGGTGCGTTCAAATTCCTTTCTTCTGTTCATGCCACCCTAACAAATAGTTGCTCGATCGACGATGGGCAGGTTAATCTCCAAACAATCACGACGACGGGCGTTGTGGGCAGCTCTTGAAAAGTTGTCGATTCATGCTCCGATGAGCGACGTTGTCATGGATGCTGTGTGGATCCGAGATGTTCCTGGAGTAGTATCAGAAGGTGCACTATCAAGCGTATGCACGACTATGAGGGCTGAATCGGCTGGACTTGCAGATTTCTACGACGACGGATTCTCAATCGCATGCGACGACTGCTGGTGCAACACCGCTTGCTTTGACGGCCACGTACCGGAGGAATGGCACCGCTTGGTCTGCGTCCTAGGACTTAGTAACTCCCGGTCTTTGTCGTACTACGTCCACATCCCGCACGACATCGTCTCCCACCACGACCACGAGAAAAACTGAGATGCCAGGCCCGATACTGGGACGACATCACCGCCCTGACGACGGCCCACGCACAACCATCAAACCATTACCCTGCGCTCCGTCATTCCCAAATCCTGCTCTTTTGCTCCGCACAAACCCATCCGTCCTACTAGCTCCAGCTTCAGCTGCACACACCCCATTGCCGACCCCATTATACATCCGCCATCACCCCCTCGTCCTATTCCTCGGATCCCCTCAACTTGTACGCCCACCCAGGCATGCAAAACCCTTCGTTCATCTCATTGGACCACCCCTCGACCTACCGAATCGCTAGAAATGGTCGTCCGCTTCGTCCGGAATGAATGTCGGCCAAACACCTTTCTTCGTATCTTTCTTTACCCACGGTCTCAACAGGATGCGTTAGACCAGCGTCGGACGGAAACTGTACGTGATGTGCTTCGCTTCATTTATGCCAACACCAACACTAACGTCAGCACCACCCAGAAAAAGAAGAAAAAATGCTGTCCAATCTTTCCGAAGCCGTACTAGAGACATGCAGTCTAAGCAAATTGACCTACAACCCTGCTTCCACGCCTGTCGAGTCTACCGCCAGGCTTCACCAACCCCCGTTTGCATTCAACGGGTATCCGAAGGTGTCCTCTCGATTCCGAAATGCCCTGCCGAGTGCCCACCGTCGTTCCAACCCGCTACTGACCCAACTTCAACTGATGGAGGTGAATAGGTTGTTTTCTGCACCCTTTCCTGTAACTGACGAAAACCAAAGCCAGGCGAAAACCGGTACCCAGTGCCAAGTCACTATGATGGCATACACGATAAATGTTCCAAACCGCCCTCACTGCTACGGCGCATTGTAGTGAGGAACCATCGCGAGCAGAACGGGCAAGGATCCAGTGACCTTCAAAACGAGAGCTCCAGCCAGGATCGCCCCCTTCAAAGCCCTCTCTAGTAACAGAAAAACGACCGTATGATAGGACATCGTGGGATCCTTCACCCGATTCTGTGCGACTGTTGAAGCGGTTTGATGTCGAAATGGAAACGCTGGAGGCAGAGCAGCGGAAGCAGGGAGCAGAAGAAGCTGAGTGCAGGGTCAGCCGCCTAGGTCCAGGACGACGACGATTCCTGAACCTTCTTCACCCCCTCGATCACCAGCGCGCCCTCTAGTGCCGATGGATGACACGTGTATCTCGGAAGATAATGGGTCACATATACTACTGGTTGAGCATTCCTCAGCGACAGAAGACTGCACTCCTGGCGACGACTTCGCTTTCACTGATGAAGATCTGCTATGGTTCCTTCGTCCCGAACACTTTTCTTCTCTGGATATCACAGCATCGATTACAAGAGTCATCTGCTTCGTTCCTTGGTGTATCTGTGTCGGTGGAACGATGCTTCTATGGCCCGATAAACTGGAGCAGGTCGCTTTCGAAACCGGATATATGGATTCTACGCAAGGTATACGCAGGTTTGCGCATTGGGCGGACGTATTAGGCCATCAATTCGTTATGATATTTTTGGCGTTCCTTGCAACTGCTCTCTGGGCTTTACCCGTAACTGTCGGTGCTACTCTTTTCATTGGTCTCGCTACCCGTTTCGGATATGTTTGGCGGGGATTCCCAGTGGACCACTCTATCTGACGCGTTATATACGCATGCAACTTTAAGTCCAGGGAAGAATTTGACCGGAATCTCGTGAGACGCGGTCATTCGAACGACTCCCAAGAAACGCAAGATTCGCCGTTTGGTTCCAGCCTTGCGACACCTCTCGATCCAAGCGATGTTAGTCTGAGGGACACATCAAGCTCGGCGTTGCGATTTCTCGTTGCGGCTGGGGACGGCCCTCTCCTCGACTACTTTAGATTCAAGAGAAATGGTTCGCATATCTTATCGATGGCCCGCGAGTTGAGCTCTGAGGGCAAGTTAACTCCTGAAGACATTGCCTCGGATAATACAAATGCAGGAACATCGCGTGTACTATGCAGCGCGATCGGTATGCCCGCCGAGGACACGCTCATCCGCAAGAAGGTAAGCACATATGAAGTACACGATTCTGCCCTAAATACTGGAGATAATAGAGCATATACAACTTGCCTAACTCACCTATCGGTGTACAAGCCTGGCATTTTAGGCGCTCAGCTTCAGAGAGTTCTTCTGTGTTCGACTCCTGATGACTCCGAGGAAACTAATTTGGTAATTACGAAGACGAAGGAGCAGACTTGGATGCCGAGGACGATGGTTCAGATGACGGATATGCCGAGCCATGAATACACAGCGGCTGACATTTCGCCGGCGAATATCTTGCTCGCACTGTGCTGTTATACTTACTAATCCTGCTATTGAAAGCACGCTTACTAGTAGCTGCCCCCCCCCAAAAGACTGTGTATATTGCGATTCATTACAATCGACATTATAATACATTGTAATCTTTTGAAATTACTACTTAGAATTTAGATGTGGCGAGAAGGCCCGTTTCAACACATTGCTACGGCTTGCTACAGGGTCGTGACACTGCAATGTGATGTAACGGTGTAAAAGAATCCGGGATGGTTGATTACGAGTCAACTTCCTGGTTCATTGTGGGGCAAGGCCATATGCCACGCCGTATGGTTGAAGAACCGGACCTGGACAAGGGCGTTACTGCTCGGGGTGACGTCGTTCGAGTTGTTAAATGGAGAAATGGCAGCCGAACTTAACGAAGTTCCGGTCTGGGGCCAATTGGTCTGGGTTCACGACACATCATCAGGTGAAGAGGATGGTGTCAGTTGAGCGAAGGGTCGTTTTCTCGAAAGAGAACTTGCCGATGGTGGTAGATAATTCTGTGGAGGTCAGGGGGAGTGGAGCTGTGGACCTCACACCAGAACAGGCTGAATGGCTGCAGGTTGACGAATTAGACGAAGCGGATGAAGCGCCGCTTGGCGTGCATCTACCGCCAGTTCCGCCGAATGGGGAATATCAAACCGGTTAACGGAAAAGCACAGGAAAACCCTCACCGAACTGCCAAAAGGGCAGTACTTTACACTCCCCCCCCAGTCCGATTAGACTCCGACAGACTCCTAGGACTCCTATAGGACTCCTATAGGACTCTGATCACTTTCTGATAAAATGTAAAAAAAGGTAAAATGGTAGGAAACATGTTTGGCTTTGTTTGTTTATGTTTGTTTATATTAGGCATCTTAACTTGCAAAAGAAATCCAAAATCCTTAAAAATAGGGAACCATGTTTGGTATTGTTTATTTATGTTTATTTATATTAGGTATCTTTAACTTGCAGAATAAATTCAAAAAAATACTGAAAAAATGCGGAAAATCCATGTGATCCAGGTTATATAAGAATTATAAAACCAAACAATGGCAAACTTGACATATTTGCAAAATACTTTTCAGATGCAAGTGTGATCTTGAAAAATGCACACAAGGTCATGCAAGAATTAGGACACAAATCTGAGCCAAATTCTAGGTAAATGTAAAGGAATGTATCACCACTCCATGTGACCACCTGCAAAGCCATAGTTGAACCCAACACAATTTGGGTGTGTCTGGCTGGTGATGATGAGTCAATGTAGTATGTGTGATCAGTTAGAAAGGGCTGGCAGTGGTGAAAGTCAGTTTCAGTAATGTGACTTGAGTGGTGAGTAGCTGCTGAGGTCAAGGACATTGGCAACATGCACATGGCAGTGGCTGCTGGAGGTGCAGTGCAGAGTGCCAGTTGAAGTGATGATCTAGTTTTAGTTCCACAATCCCACATGTTTGTTGCCAGCAACAACCAACGACTCACCACCAATCACCTATGATTGTCAATTTGTCATAGGTATGTAAATATGAGGGATTTGTGATTATGTATGTATTGAAGTCAAGGGGTGAAAGCAGGTGGAGATGAGTTCTTGGTTATTTGGTCGGATGGTATGGCACAGTGAGCTGTGGTTGTTAGAAGCATATTAATAATTGTCTGACTGTCTGACTATCTGACAGGCACTGACAGATGCTAACACACTAATTGTCTGGTTGTCTGACTATCTAATAGGCACTGACAGATGCTGACACACAGATTATCTGACTGTCTGACAGACAGTGTTTCATAAGTTGTCTGACTTGTCTTCAGACTATCTAACCATCTGAGCAGTGAGAGACACTTAAGCATCAGATAACATCAGACAAGTCTGTGATCAGACTTTTGCTGTGTTAGCTGATGTACTAAGCTTCCACACTAGAAGCATACGGTGGCAAAGTTAACTCAGCAATGGTTAACTCAAATACTAAGAGAACAGTGATGATAGAAATTGAACAGAGTGTGGACAATGATAGATAATTTGATGATGAGTAAGTAGAGATACATAAGTGGGTCTGTCACTTCCAAAACTAATCAGGCATGCATAATGTGGGAGTCAATACTATTAGTAACAGAATGGTGGCTCAGTGACATGTAATAGGCTAGTATCAACTTCAAGTTCCAATCACAGTGGCAGTGACATCTGGCACCTGTGACCTGCCACACTGAGTGCCCTACTATGGATCATTATCAGCTACCTCCAATCACAGGTACTATTAGTAATTTGAAGTTAAGTACAGTGCCTAGGCCAATATCAGTCAGTCTCACCTTTACTAGTACTATAACTTTATGGTTGTCCATGCTCTGTTCCAGAATTGCCTCAAACCTAAGACTATGATATTCTATTGTTTTACCTAATATGTTTGAAGTTTCTCTGACCCCACACCCCCAGTGGTTCAATTGTCTTATCAACATAACCAGGGGCCCTTGTACAAAGTCACAAGATGTTTTGGCAACCTATCAATTTTCTCTCCATTATATCTGAAGAATAAATTACAAATATCTTGGGTTTGGCTCTGTTCTAGAGCATGATTCTTGCACCATCTTGATCACATGATTTTTCCAGATTTTTCAAGATTTTTAGCAGCCTTTCAATTTTTCAACATGAAGTGTTTAAAACAGTATTTTGCAAATATCTTGAGTTTGGCATTGTTTGGCATGTTAATTTCCACACTAATCTGATCGCATGATTTTTCCAGATTTTTCAAGATTTTTGGCAGCCATTCAATTTTTTAACATGAAGCGTTTAAAACAGTATTTTGCAAATAACTTGAGTTTGGCATTGTTTGGCATGTTCATTTACACACTAATCTGATTACATGATTTTTCTGCATTTTTCACATTTTTTTTTCCAAATTTTCCCACGGTCACACAGTACTCTTGGCAAATGGTAGTATTACAAATGAGACTACAAAGACTACATTAAAAAGCGCAGAATTGTCGGAGTCCTATAGGAATAGTCCTATTAGAGTCCTATGTCCTATTCGAGTCCGTCGGAAGGCTTCCTATTCATCCGATACCAGTCCGATTGAAAAATGTAGTGTTAAAAAATTTGTAATGTTAATGTAATCTTATTTGTAATAAATTCCGATGTGACTCCTATAGGACTCCTCGGACTCCGATCGGACTCCGATCGGAATAGGGGGGGGACAGTAAAGACCTCCAAAAGGGGCAGCTTCTATTTGGACACAAGTGCTAACGCGCTAACGGCCCACATCCCTCTAAACGCCCACCTTCATCGCATTCACGTGGAACATTTACTCTTGCACTGCCCTGCCTACAACATACAATCCGACAACGCATAAGAAGAGATATGGGCTCGGTGGGAAAGCTATTATCCAGAACACAAATCCTGTCCCAATTGTCAATTTCATCGCCGCAACGCACAGATTCCCTTGGCTGAAGCCGGTCATTTGAACCAAAAGAGACAGGAGATCTCATTAACAGGTGCCGTTTGACTCAGACGGTGGCAATATTACTGTTACCGTGATTGATGAAGAAGTTTTTGTTTTTTGACTTGAAGTATGGGCGGAATGGCTTCCCATTACGTTGGATGCGATGAAGTTGTGTCCGATGTAGTTTTCTTGTAGCGCCCTCAGGTGCCACCATTTCTGAGCGCCTTTTTTGTCTTCTTCAAGGAGGTGGACGTCCACATCCCCACCTTTTGATGCTCTGTCAGCACGTTCGTCGCCATCAATACCTACATGTGATGGGCACCACGTAAAGCGTACCCGGTGTTCTGGTGATCTTTGGGAGCCATTCCCGAGCGAGGATGGATGCTGACTATGGTGATGGATTTTCCTTGCACATTCTTTGAGGTCCATGTCAGGCTATCTCAATTGCATCTAGTTTGGCGTCGTAAGACGTGGCTGTGAACAGCGTGGCCTGACCATTGACGGTCAGACCATATTGCACATGCTCTTTTGTGGTGTCTCCAGAAAGCACCATCTGTGAAGAGAACAGTGTTGTGTTCTATCTCATTAGCCTTTCAAGATGATCACTGGCAGCCGCAGAAAGTCAGATTTGGGTTATCTATCATTATCGCATGACGAGCAATCTGAACATGTCGAATCATTTCGTGCTACGTCTTATGCACATGAAGTCAATTATAGTACCGGCGCTATTTCCTATTTGGTTAGTCAAGGAGCGACATCCATGGCCGGTTAACAACTTTAGGATCCAAGAAAAAGAGTTCCTACTTCCAGAAGTCAGATTCTGAGCAACAGCCAGCACGTAAATCCCTGAAGCGCACCTAGTCTACTAAAGGGAGGGCACCTCAGTGACTCCGGCCGCACTGTAATAGTAAATAATTAACCAAATTATACCACGGGAAGCGGGCAATGGGCATACGGGACACACACACGTTCTCCTGATTCCGTTTTAATAACTAAAATTTGTGTGTTCTGCGAGACTACTGTTAGAAGTGGCCATGCAGACAGGCAATAAAAGAAAAGTGGACTACTTCAGGCTTACATCCAAGTCACAACCCCCTGGCACAACTGTACCACAAATAACTCTACCAGTGGCGTCCCAGAAATATATGGGAAGGCCAATCCATCGACTTCAGCCCATTTTTAAGGACAACAGGCAAGGAAATATGTAACGTACTCGCCTGCTTGCAGAGGACATGTGGTGTGCACAGTGGAGGGAAACTGGGGGAATACTTACGCAATTGCAAATGTACTCGACATCGGCACTTCCGTATTGTTCGGCGCTTCGAATTGTACGGCATCCTGGTACATGATGCACCTCGTGGATGGATCAGTGACCGGCTACTTCTATCTAGGGTGAAAATTTAACGTGCGCATTCTGTTGGGAGCATGAGCCGCACGGACTCTGAGCTTCCAAAGTAGATTCTATATATAAGTACAATCATACGATCACGTTAGATCAATCACGTCACAAGTCTCATCCCTAAATGTCCGTGGCCTTGTACCCATTGCAGTACCTTGGTTGTTCTGCGCTGTTGCCTTGGCAAGCATCAATGGCGGAACACTGGATCGTTGCACAGAGACAGAAGCCGGACGAGCGCCGGAATCATCCGAGTCGTCCGAAGATATCTCGATGACGGACGTATTGACCGCCTTCGCGTTAGCAGCTCGTTTACGCGGAGAGGTTGACCGTGCTTGGCTTTCTACCAAAGTGCGTTTCAGAGATTTCCGTGGCGACTGGTGTCGTTGGGAATCCGACGTCTGCGATGAACTACCCTCCAGACTCGTCTTCGTGGGTCTCATCGTGTTTAGCCGGCCATGAGTATCGCTCGACGAGAGCACGTCCTCCTTGTTGAACGAAATCGGAAATGGTGGTTGCTCATCTTCATCTGATGACGATAGATAGCCGAACCCGGGCTTTCTCCGTTTCTCACATTTGGCGGCTGTCTTGGAGAATTCGGCGCGTGACTGTGTCATAAAAATGGGCATTGAAAATAACGCGTTGGATCCGCTTTCCTGGCTTTCTTCAAACAAAGCTGGTAGCACCATCCGTCCATCGGCTCTACGGCTAGGAGTCGACTGTATCGTCGCCTTTCTCTTCGCAAGCATGTCTTCAAGGGGTAGCTGCTGATCTGTGTCCGAGTCGTATAACGGTTTCTGGGACTTTGATACCTTATTCTTTGACTGCTTTGTAGCGCCTGATTCTTCTCTAGCTTTCCCGTTCTCCTTCGAAGCCTTCTTAGACCTTCGCTCATTATACTCTTCGACGATCTCTGGTTCTGCCATTTCCACCATACATGCTGGCATCCACAGCCGCAGATGACTTGTCGGATCCGGAGGTGGCTTCAGTCCCTTGGTCTTTTTCCCAGCGTCGGAATCGGCATTGTCCCCTCCAACATCCTCCTCGGATGTCCACTCGTCCGTGTGCGAAGGCTCCCTCATTCTCTTGATGCCTGATTCTGCCAATCGCACCAGCTGAGCGGGTGCCACTTCGAGACGATATTCTAAAAGCCCATCCGTGCTCGCATGATTTCGCGAAGAGTGGATCTTCACAATAAGAGGCCCTTCATCACCAGACTCTGGCGAGTTGAGACCCATCGAAGCAAAATGCCTCGCAACCATTTTCGATGGCGTATTAATAATGCGAGGATGTGCCCGGTCCTTGCCTTTACGCGGTGTAGAGGGCATGGTAGTTGAGGACGAGCTATAGTCAGATGTTTCCGCGTTGATCACGGCCCGCCTCAATATTCGTAGTACGATCGAGTGCCACAGCAGCGTCCTAGATCGCTTGATAATCGCTTCTTTGTATCCCCACTCAAAGTAGAATTCACATGTAGCTGCCAGTTTACCAACATCTGGCTCCTTCCCCCAAGTCAGCTTCATATTTTTCTCGGCCGCGCATCGGCAAATTCATTCAAGCAATGGTCTGTAGAACTGCGATTTTCAAGGATCAGTACATCTAGGCTGCCTCGGGAACTTATCATCAAACAGAAGTCAGTTGATGTAGAAAATAAACAAATTGGGAAGTACGTTTGTTACATTTTATTCTTTTTTACTGACTGCCACAAACTACAGTTACGGACAACAGTGGGTCTGCGAGCCCCGATTCTGCTTAGTATAACGGCACTTCGTAATATTCAAATTGAGAATCAAGCAGAGAAGGATTGTGAGTGAGAACAGACTTATAAAAGGCAAAATCAGGAAAAATGGGGTGGGCCGTGCGGCGGCCGAGGGACGAGTGTTCGGGCAGCCCAGATCTGTCTTATGACCGCCGCTCTTCTCGTGCCGCGTTATACTCGGTTCATATGCACTCTTCTCTTCCAACGAATTGTAGGTTGTTTCCGTTCGAGTCGAGTACCTAAGCGCTAAGCCTTGGTTGGATCAACCTTGAGAGAGCCACACAGGCGCAATATCTACATCGCAGGCTTGGAAGCACATATTGACCGTTTACATGCTGAACTAGAGGAGTACTCACAATTCCTCTCCAGAAATAAGGCTTGCTAATGTTCCTGAAGGATTAGGTTTTGGGCCTGTTGTATTTGATGAATCAGAACACTACGAGTACCCGTACGCCATGAACCCCAAAGGTGATTCCCTACTCTAGTAACCATGGGTGTATGAGATAAATTAAAGAAAACAAGTTCTTGGTTGGATGTTTACAGCATGATGTGTCTGTCTCAGAATATAAGTTACTCGAGCTGGAACATGCAGTACTGTACTGCACATACTTGAAATCCTTGTATTCGGACTTACACGAAACGGCGTGGAACAAGAAACTGATGGAGATTCTGCAATATTCACAAGACATTCGCTTGACTCAACCGACTCTACCATCAAATTATTGAGTCCTACAAGACCCGCCTGCGCTGCGCTCCGACGGTAAAATGTAATCAATTACCACGTACTATGATGTGATACTATTTCAAAGTAAAAGATTTCATATGACCACTGTTTGCCAGTGCGAAAAAACCAAAGATGAAGAAGGACGACATTTTTTTCTGTCGTTTCCGATGTGGAAAAGGAGATTGCTTGACGACTATTTTCTTTACATAAGATATATCACATACATCACAAACTCTGTTATGACTGCACTCAAATGCAATGTCCCCGTGATTGCAATTCCACGTAGTATACATTTGTTTTCGTCTCTGATTCTTTTGTCCATTGTATCACACCATCGATGGGGAGGTGTGCGGAACATTATTTGAACCAGTAGACAGGTTGTAATCTTCGACAAGCATCTATGCGAAATGCTCAGGGGTAGCGATGGGATCTATAAAGACATGTTAAACATTTGGGAGATGATCGATTATGGAACATACCATTTAAATTCCACACAAACGTTTCACGATGCTCTACATCCAACTTGAGGCATATCAGAATGAGCTGTTCCGGCCTGTTGTCCATACTATAAATTCCCTTGCACGCGTGATGAGATCAGGATAGCCTCGATTCTCGGATCGTTCGTGCGGACGAAGGACTGGGTAAACTAGTGGAAGCAGAGTCCTGGCTTCCGATGATAAACTACTCGCGCTCGTTGCGACACACGACTTGAAAAACTTGTGGGCGGTCGAGTTGAGGACGGGTCCGGATTACGACGAAGAATCGCGAGACGCTGGAGATGGGCATGAACCGTTTGAATTCCCGCAACCTGAAAGGTGAAGGGTTTTAGGACTAAGGATAGCCTGTCCGCCAAAGCTTGAGCACGGAGCACGTGCCGGTCATGTGACCTGCGTACCTGTAACCTACTACCCATACGTTTGAGCTCTAAGCTCTTTCCCTAGCGCTTCGACTCCCGGTCCTCCGTGGCCGATCACATCTTTTTTTTCATGCTCTACCGCTTCGATCCTTTGCATTGGCCCAAGTGTAAGACAGGAGCCACCGCAAGCCAGTATTCCGCAAACACAATCTCTCCGCCCGCTGCGGCACACACAGTCTTGCGCTTTTCACTCATCTCTTCTTCGCCGATGCCCCTGTGCAGGGGAATCTTAGCGACGACGACAGATAGGGTTTCTCGGCGAACGCTTCACCATGTCTCTCTACAGTATTCCCGCCGCTCTTCCCGTCTGTCTTAATTCTCCTTTGAAGTCCTCCTGCTGTCGCCCTTCTGTATATATAGGCTAGCGACACCTCTCACTCCATCCGCTTTCTCGAATATGTCCGACTCTGCCTTCTACTTAGATCGTGTCACCTCTGACGACTACAACCGACTCATCGATAACGTACGAAAGATGGGGAGCCGTGCCCTGATTAATCTCGAATACAAGCGGGATTTTGAACGGGACACGCGGAATGGATTTAAACTCAAGTCAAACGATGAAAAAATTGTTCCTTTCACTGCTTGGATCTTCGGAGAAATCGCGCCACGTGCCGTCGGAACACCTCACCAGGCTTCCGGGAACCACTACATTGGACGCCCTCCTGTGTGTCTTTATTTCTTTTCTGTCTGCGGTGTTTCACTAAACATGCTTGTTTGTACTTATAGAACTATAATCTCATTAATGATGACATGTGAGTGAAGGATGCTTTTATGATAAAGGTTCCCACCAGCGCTCCGCGGGAACTGATGTACCTATTTGACTACCAATTAACTGTCCTAAACTCGATGTGTTGGAATACAAGCCGACGGTATCACCGACTCGATGCCATTCCCGCGCCTTCGCCAAGCACGCTATACCCCGCCGCCGAGTAACTTTCCGCTAGCACTTACACGAAGACGAACAACTGGAACAGGAAAATGATCAGGTTCTTCGAGCATTCAAATCTATTTTATCTGATGCTAACCCATCCTCTGCAGAATGTCGAAGCAGTCGAATGGTTAAGTCCATCAAATCCGGATAGAGCTGCCGACTTGATGTGTGTCTACATGGGCCCCAAATACGTCGTACCATCTTCTTCAACCTCTACATCGTCTGGCACCAAAAGACGAGGGCGCAACGGAAAACAACTGAGAATCATGGTATCAGCACCTACTCCGGTGGACGACTCAACGCACATGGAGCCTGTGCCCGTTGTTACTCCTTCGGGTACGTGATCCGACATGCAGCGCTTGCATAATGCTGACGTGTACTTCCAGTCTCGGAAATTAAACTTGGCGCTCACTACGATCCCCGTCTTCTATCCGATTACGGTGGCGCTTTGTTCAACCATAGCCTGGCCAAACTAGTCCAAAGAAACACTGTCGACGAAGATGGGATACTGACGCCTCCTTGGCTCGAGTACGATAAACTGCGCAACGGAACAGTCGTTCTCACGAGGATATCAAAATTACTCGCAGAAAAAGGTTCATACTTCGTTTCTGTTCACCTAATGACCATTGATCCCTCTCAGTTTTATCAAATTTACGCGGACAGAGTGAAAGTACTCATGCCCTCGCTGGAACCAATTGACGAGCGCTCTATACGTCTCTCTATCGACGACTACACCACCAACGAGGAGGGCATTCAATCCGACAGCAACAACAATTGCTTAAGAGGTTTTGACACCGTCTCGCCCGCCCGGGATAGCGATAGGACCGCTCAGGTACCGAGTTCTGACTGTCTAGTCGACCTATTTATGCTCATGTTTTCTTTCACAGTCGTCCTCAGCTAATCACTTAAAAGTCATTGACAGCGTTTCACCCCTAGCTCCGGGGAAAGGAATGCTGGGGTAACGATATCTTCTTGTCTAATTAATCTGTTTATGCTCACATATTCTCCCAGTCATCCATGGCCTCTTCCTCTCTTAGCGCGCCATCTCCACCACCGTGAAACAGGCTAAGACCTCGGCGAGGAAAAGTGGGAAAAAACGTGAAATGGATACTATGAATATCGATTGAGGTGAATCATCATCGTTTGTTTCTTTTCTCGATATGCCCTAAATAAATAAAAATTGGATAAAAGGAGGAAATAGGCTTCAATACTTTCTACGTTACGACTCATTGCATATTACTGCCTTGGCTGAACTGATACATAAAACAATGATATAATCAGCCTCGTGAGGTCTTCTCTTTCTCTAGATCACCCCTTCGGTGGCAGGAGGACGTCCATCCGCACAAACTCCGGTTGTTCAAAAAGAGAGAGAGGGGTTATCACCAATCCATAAATAAGAAACGTGCTCAGGCGTTCTCTTTCGTTCTTGTTTTGGAACATGCCATTCCTCCACGCAACTCGGATAACAGCCTACGACCATGTTGCTCACGTACGCGACAACCTTATGGCCACCTACAGCCAAACTACCAGTAATCTTCCAGTCCGTTACCGCAGCGGAAACCAATGTTGTGACGTTTAGCTGACTGCTGGCTTAGTAATAGCGCCCTTATCGAATGGGTATACTTATCTACAACGGTCTGAAGTCCGCACGAGCCGTCCCGGTTCCTGTTAAAGACCATACCGCTCTCACCAATATAGGCGTGGTGGGTTCATCTATGGCAGTTGACACATGGATTACTAGACCATTGCCCTGCACCCCCGACGTTAGATGGACGAAAGTGGTGAAAGTAACGGACACGCACGCATTATTTTATTACTCAACCAAAACACGCAAATCCCATATGGAGTCGACAGAGATCACATCTATATGGAGGATGCTATAGGGGATGTACTTTATTTGAAATTTGAGGCCAATGTAGTGGTTGACACCAATGATGACAAGTTGCCGCTGGTATTGACGGGTTTACTAGAAGTAATTATGCATTTGTCCCGAGTCGTGTATGCGTATGCCAGATAACTTGCAAATATCACTTGCCCGGGCTAATTGTAACTGGAATTCCGAGGCCCCCTCATTTTTCATATTGGCCAAGGATGTTGCGGGTTGTGCCGCGCAGGCGGGCGTAAAGCTTTAATTTGAACGCTGTCCGTGGTTGAGGTTTGACGGTCCAACTAGTCACGTGATATACGGTGACTTCCGCAGCTTGGACACTGCGTAGCGATTCGTCTGGTGGAGGTGCTGCAGGGGGAGAATGAGCTGATGGGGGGCTCGATGTGCCAAATTTCCTGTTGGCTATGCTGAAAGTGAATACGGCAGCTACAGCTAGAGGAGAAGACGGGGGTTGAGTAGAGGGTGGTGGCTATGTTCGTGGTGGAGAATGAGGTGGGAGAGTTGATGTGGATGCATAGCAGGTGTTCATACGACGCCCCCGGTCGTGTCTGACCGAATGGTCATACTATATCATAGTCACTGTCGCAACGAACACCAGCGAAACAATGCTGGAGGCTGCTGTGGATGATGCATCCTAATAGCTGCTCGCCCTGATCGCACGGCTAGCAGTGCCGGAGAGTTGGGGACGTATGGTCAAAATGGGAAGAGGAGAAAAATGCCGATGATGATGGGGTACAATCGCGGGTGTACCCATGCAACGCCAAATGGCCGATGTCGGTGTAAGAAAACCACGGGCGAGGGGGTGGAAAATGGCTCTAAAAAACCATGGGGGTACTGGTGTAAGAAAACCACGGGTCGTGGGGAACAGTTCTAAAAAACCATGGAGGTGTTGGTGTAAGAAAACCACGGGGGTACGTACTGGTGTAAGAAAACCACAGGCGAAGGCGTGGAGAATGGTTCTGGAAAACCATGGGGCGCCAGTGTAAGAATACCACGGGCGGCCCGGGGGGCATGGCGAACGGTTCTCAAGAACCACGGCGTGCTGGTGTAAGAAAACTGTGGGTGGGGGCGTGATGATTGGTTCTACAGAACCATGGGGGTGCTGGTGTAAGAAAACCACGGGCAAGGGTGGGCGAACGGTTCGCAAGAACCATGGCATTGCTAGTGTCAGAAAACCGTGGGCGGGGGCATGGCGAATGGTTCCAAAGAACCATGGGGGGTGCCAGTATAACAAAACCGCAGACGAGGGCATGGGGGATAGTTCTCAAGAATGATGGGCATGCTGGTGTACGAAAACTGTGGGCGAGAGGCGGAGGAACGGTGTTGGAGAACCACAGGCCACGGGGCAGCAATGCTGCTGAGAAACCATGGACAACAGCAATAGAGCAGTGGTGGTACTGAGGTACCAAGGACGGCAGGGCAATGCGGGGAGTGGTGGGGGCTAAATCACCAGGTTGCTAGGCGCCGGCATGACCACTGGTGTAGAGGAAACGTTAGACGGCGGTTCGTAAAGAGTACGGTGGGGAAATCAAGCCTTGGCGTTGATAAGATAGACCCTAGATAGATGAGACGGTGAGCAGACGAGCATACAGCGCTCACGCGCTCACGTACCAGGGCAGAATCCAGATATGTACCACGACTACGATCGATGGTTTTTGGAAGGCAGGTTCGAGGCCCTTTTTTTGCAATTTACTCCGCAAAGATGGATACTTGTAAAGACAAGGTTTACATTGTTGTAATATAAAGTATGACAATGGTGGCAATAGAACAGACAAAACTGGTAATTTGCACGAGACATGAGTAGACTGATTACCATTACACCAATTGCACAAACAAGCCAAGGACGATTGTCGAACAAGGCTCCCACCACTAGTCACGAGTATGAAAAATGAGGTCCCAACCCACGCGTGATGATGTTGTGCTCACCGTCAAGGGAATCGTGAGGTCAATGAGTATGACCTTTCTTTCCAGCACCGAAGTACGACTAGATGTCCAGAGCTTCTGGACAAAGAAACACAACTCAACTTGCGGAACACTCGGAGAAGTAGAGCGGCTCAACAACCACAGACTCACGCAGGTGAAAACGTCATCCACCTCGCATTACAACCATCCACCCAAAGCGGTCCTTGCCATCCTTCTGGCTGGATCCTAACATCATCTAAACTTCAAGGAATGTTCATAGATATGAATACGGGCAAACTGGTAGCGATGCTTACCGTATCGATAGAAGTCGGTCCCAATCTAAAACATCTGTTTTCTTTTTTTTCCACAACCGGGGGCCAACAACACTCGTAAGGTTCAAGTTTTTCGAAGGGGATGGTCCGAACGCAAGAAAAAGGAAGGCAAACACTGAACAAGGAGGTATTTGCGAGTCTCCACGTAGCCGAGAGTTTTCGTATATGTCTTTTCCGTCGAGGTTTCTTCAAACCTGCTAAGGCACCAGTGAGCGTGCTGAAGAAAAAAGGAAATCAAATTTTTTGAGATAGTTGGAGAGCACAAGAACATCGCGCAACGCACTCATGCATGGGATCGCAAAGCCAGGCAACGGGATCTCCAGAGTTTAATACAGCTTTGATATGGGCCGGTAAATGATCGCCAATCTGGATCAACGACGTTTAGCGAAAGAAGGAATTTAAGACGAGGAAACGTACCTTGGGGGCACCATAGCGCGTAATGAGGGCCACTCTACCCGTTTCTGACATCCATGGGTTCCTGAATGAATCCAGATGGTACGGAAATACTGGACATGTTCACCGTCCAACTGCCTGGTTCTATCGCCGACCCATAAAAGCGGAGGTATTGTAGCTATCGGGTGTGCTTGGAGCGGGGAGGGAAACGAGTCATGGCACGTTCGTAATCGAGTAAGAGACCTTCGTGACTGGTATAGAAATCAACATGGTCGGCGGTTGCAGAAGAAGCTGAAAGGTTGCTGATGGTGCGGCTAAAAGTCCAGGGCATCCGAGAGGGAAGCTATGATGGATTCGAATTCGCGGCTGGAGGGTACTAAAGAGTGAGAAGCACAGATTGAAGGAGATCGAAGCTTACCGGATGGAAGGAGAGCGAACATGTGCCAAGGACCAGTCTCTGGGGTGATGAAGAGAGGCAAATCCTGATGCGAGGGTACGGATGTAGTCGAGTGTGGTTGTCGAGCAAAAGTGGGCCTTGTGTGATTGATAAGGAGGGAAAAAGACTCGGGGCAGCAGATACGAACCTGAGGAGACGTTCTGGAGTCCTGTCATTGGGGTCGAATCCGAAGCTTATGACTGGGCGGTCACCGATTTGCTCATAGGGGCTGCTTCTAGGCTTTGCGTAGTACTGTCTTGTGATACGGCCGATACGCATGACTGTGAGGCGCTGGGTCTTCGTATCATGCCCTTCCTGACAGCATAGAGCTGTTGACGGGTTTTGGCTGCGAGTACGCGTGAAGGGCGCTAGTTGACATCAGACTTGTGATTTTGCGCCCATTAACGGCCCTACTCACCGCCTCCTCTTCTTGAACCGGTCCCCAGTTTAGCGTCCGCACCCGCAGCACATTGAGCATCCTCAGCGAATGTAGATATTTATACTTGTTGATCTTCGGAAGATGCCGGTATTTTAATGGAGCGTTACCGAAACTCGCGCGACGTGCCGATTATAAGACCGAGACCTACATTTCATTTCGGCCTCGGAATAAGACCGAGAAAGACCGAGACCTACACCTACATTTCATTTCGGCCTCGGAATATAACAGCTGTATTTATTGGCTCATTGCGGACGACAGCGGCTGTGGTCTGACTTCATGGTCTCGTTATGCTTTATACCCGCAAGGGTTGTACCCACAAGGGGCGGCATACCATCGAGTGTGTGTGGATTCAGAGGCCGAGGATTCAGCCAGGTCCATTGCCAAACAGGTATAGGTACAGGTCAAGTTATCCTGTACCCGCATCTAAACCCGTACCGGTCCGGGTATGTCACGGGGTCCGGGTCCGGGTATGCACCTGGATACCCAGGGGTATACCCGAGCCAATCCCCAAAAATAAGGCCGGGAAACCAAAGTTCCTGCGTAACGTGCTTCAAGAATTCTTCTTCGGCAACGGAGTAATCCAAATTACTCGTCTCGTTCAAGTGAGTTTCCAACTCATCATAGACCTGATATCTGATCAGAACAATAGCCCATAGGCCAATTCTTCAGCGGCATCAAGATAAGCCGTAGCGCTCCCATGTCACAGTGTCAAACGGCATCATCAAAACGTGTACCACACGAGGTACACTGCACCACGTCAAGAGCTTCACGGTACGTCTTCTTCAGCATCAATGCGCGCTCCCTTATCATATTCTCTAACAGACGGGGACCTGGATCGAATAGAACGCCATACAGCCTCGACGACCACAAAAATGGGATTTTTGAAAACGGACTTGATGGATGCGAGTGGTAATGAATAGGTACGTTTCTCCCAACATTCTTCGATGAGAGAATCCGAATAATGCCCGACAGAGGTTGATCCGTCAAGGAAAACGATGATGAGCAGTGCTCTGAGCCATGCCCCAAGGTCGCTCCATGCTCTATCCAATCCTAATCGATCTGGCGCCTTCTTCGCTTCGGAAATCCATGCCTTTTCACCTATCCAACCAACTGCCAACTTGAACATTAACTTGCGCAAACGCGAAATGCGGTCCATGCATCGCCTCGACCAGTCCCAACCAACATCACCATCTTCATCAACAATATCTAGACTATCATCTTTGGGGTTGAGTCCTTTATGACTGTTACTCCCCCTGGACTCATCCACGAATGAATCCGCAACCGGTAAGTCTTTTTCTTCGTCGAATGTAAAATTTTCGCTGGCGCTGACTGAACCTTTTTTACGCCAACAGATTTCACGATTTTCATCATTAATCCAAGCGGCATGTCTTCAACAAGTAAACCACCCGGATCATCAACAGTATCACCAGGACAGGCTTCAGCGTCGAATGCAATTGACTGCGCGCCTTCCGTGATCGCCCAAGCATTGGTATTGCACTCCTTCGAGGTGCATCTTTCGAAAATTTCGGCTCCATCATATTACTCACGTGGAGGGGCCTTCATCCCAATGACAACAGGTGCAACCATCAAAACGCAGACGGCCGACCATACTCCCCCTGAATCCAACATTCGCGCCTGGACCCTGACATCGCCCGTTTCAAGTTCGTCAGCCCGACTGCTATTAGGCGAATCCCAACGACCGGCATCCAGACAGATCCGGCCCTCAAGGGCATCCATCACCTCGGACGGCTTCAACAACTCCCCAGCAATGGTGCTAACGGGTTCCTCGCGACATATCAATACATGATGGCTCGCGCTCGAGTCATCAAGATAACCAGATTCTTCAGGTATGTCGACCTTTTCCAAGTTCAATGGGGATAAATATGTTTGAGCCTGTTCCAGCTGCGCAATCGCAACCGCAAAACAGGGGATAACGACTGCTCCGCTTCCGGGAACTTGGGTTGGTGTGGCTACCGATCCCAATCGTACAAGAGGTGGAACTGGGAATGTCAATGCGAAACAGAGGTCAAGGGTGGGACTGGAGTGGTAGGGTTAGGGTTGGCCTGGCGGGTTGGGATACATTTGTACCTCCCGTTCCTGCTCCTACTCTGGCTGCACAGCTGCAACAGCAATCGCAATCGTGGGTTGGGTGAGGATGCTGGGCATTAATATCTCTGCAAAAAATATGACCATGAACGAGAAAAAGTCGGGAGACAGGTCGCCAGAGTAGGAAGGCCTGCTCTTGTTGTAACTGCTATTAGGCATTTCAAGGGAAAGTAGAAATACTCCAAGTTGTACTCTTACTGCAAACGGGGTCATGATTCACATACGAATCGACAAGGTAACGACTTACCGTTATGCACTTCGTGAACCTCTTGGACTTCCTCTTTAAGTCCTCAATATGGGTCCAAGTTTATCGGTCAATAAAGCAATCGTCCTCAGTTATTTCCTTCCTATAGAGCAAGTTCCGCCCCTGCAGGCTGTTTGTGTTCTAGTGGCGGTGCTAAAGGCGACACTTCTAATCCGGGCTTCTTGCTTTCCATGCATGTTTGGTGCCCACACGCGTGCTTGATCAATCCCTCAAAATGCCCTGTGTTTCTCTCGTGATGGTGCAGTCGCTGCAACACTGCTTTCTTTCGTGGAATGGGAATGACCCTCATCATTGCGGCCAGGGTCCACCCCGTGCTACCAACCCAGCTGCGGTACGCGCCTTCGACCTGAGTAACAACGCGAGGACGGCGTATGACACATCTTCGTGACTTTTGGATCCACGTGTCGAAGAAGAAGGGATCCATATCGCTGGATGCTGTTAATGATCCATCGCACTTGCCGACTAAGCGAAAGATAGGCTGTTCAGTACGAAAAGCAAGCACATAACGTGGCGCCGTGTAACGCTCAATGAACGCGCTCATCGTGGAGGAGTGGTTGACATTGGATGTTGACGTGGGATTTCATCAATAAAGGGGAGGATTTCCCAGTGGGCTGAGGCACGGATTTCAATTCCAAGGGTTTTGAGGGTGTTGCAGAGTTTATGGCGGAGGAGTGGATCGTGGATGAGGTGAAGGCGAGGAAGTCGGTATTGGAGTAAGAGTGCAGACTGTAATGAATGGAACCTAAGACAATATTTGTCAGTGGAGTGTGCTCCGAGATAGAGCCGTGTACGCACCAGTTCATGCCCGACTCCCTCGTTGGAGTGGCTCGTTCCCTACGTGAGACTAAAGGCTGAGTACTTGAGTAATTAGTAAATTTCATAATTTGTGCCGAGGTTCCACAAATGCGGGCTCGGGGTCCCCTGATTCTCCATAGGCTCGAACGCGTTCACTAGAAGCCGCATCCGTATGGAGAGGAGGACAGGATTTGCGTGCGAACTGAGAAGCACTCCCACAGTCTATTCTTTTCGCGCGCCATTCTCGGCCTACCGACCAAGATTGGTGTATTTGGTCGCGATTGGTCGACCCCTTCATCGGCAACCACCCTACGATCAGCGTTATCCGCACAACTCGAAATGCCATTAAAAGGCCAGTTGATCAACAGTCTGCTTGGACCATATCTGGATTTTCTCCGAAAGACCATAACTTCGAGTTCTTGGTCACCACCTTTCAGTCAAACATCATTACAATGCGATTGTCAACAATCCTGTGGCAAGGTGAAATCCATAGAAGTCCTATGTCTTTTCTTTGAACGTGCGACATGACATTGCCTTCTGATTCAACTCCTGATAAGATTATAGGAATCCAAAATTGTACTATAATATATTGTGATTGTCAAACGCCTGAACAAGTGATGGTGGACCATGGCCTCTTCCCTGCTTCTCTACCTTTTTCTCAAGTAGCATTTTCTATTTCTCTGTTGGATTTTTGCCTTGTGTTGTCAGATGAAGCATCTAGTATCGATTCCTCCGTTTTGATCAGGACAGCTGTAGAAAGATACTTTGGGGATAAGGGTTATAATCTGCTGGATCACAAAGTATGGTTGCTTGTATATTTTTACAGCTACATTATTCTCACCACAAATTTCAGAGAAAACGAGTTAGAGATGTGTTTAAGATGATTCAAGCGGCCATGGATTTGTACCGAAGTCTGAAATTATCGTTGGATGAAGAGGTAGACCGGACACTGAACATGTGTCAAAGATTGGTGTCAAGTCACTTGATGATAGAAAAAGAGCAACCAGGCACGTACTCTCCATATATGTGCCTCTTGCATTTAAACTGAGTAACTGCGTCTGCCATAGCATTCCCGGACATTTTAGAAATGAACAACCGAGTGGACAACCTAACGGAGCTTCGGTTAGGAAGGAATGTAAAAAGCCTTGCAAATGCAGAATTAGCACAACTATTTGCATCTGAGGTACTAGCAGTCGAGGTTGCGCTCCATTTAGGAGAATGTGAGTATGAATCACCAGCGAGGAAAGGTACTAATAAATTGGACTTACAGTCAATTACCTAACTATCCCTCTAACTCGTTGGAAGGAACAACTCCTGTCCATTGGACATGTGAAGGATCTACAGGCATATACCCGCTACTTGCAGTTTTCAGTCAAATTGGCTAGGAAAATATCTAAAGATCAACAGCCAGTTGCGCTGACATGGATGACCAACATCACATTGCCATCATTGGTGATTTCGCCCAGTACAGTCGAGGACAGAGATGTAGAGAGCTCCGACATCGAGGTCTCAGATGTCCAGAAAACTGAGAACCACTACAGATCAAGTTCATCCCATGATTCCTCCCCTGTTCCTCAGTGCCAGTGGTCACAAATTTCTAATCAATCCATTTGTCGGGATACCTTGCTACTCTCAGACCTATCAAGCTTCTTAGATGATTTTAGGAAACTGCCAAGGGCAGCAGGTGATGCCATGGCACCGAGCAGTTCAGGGCTTCCTCATGTCAGACTTCCTTCTCAGGATATGATACTTCTACTGGGCCCCAGGAAGCAGCTGAATGACTCATGCATCAATGAATTGCCGCTGGTTTTGCAGAGTGTTTTCTCCTGCAATACAGCTTCTGATCAGTGTGCAATACTAAATTCTTTTAACTTAGTTCATATCAAGAACAATGCAGCATCTACAGTGATCTGGAGAAATGCCTTTCACAGCCAATACTGGACAAAAGACACATGGATATTACCCATTCATCGACCTGATCAGATGCATTGGGTGCTTGTAGTCATCCATGTTTCGAAAAAAACAATCCTGGTCTTTGACAGCCTTGGCGGAGGATGTAAATCTTGGCAACTGGATCTTAAGGTGATGCTAAGTCACAATACTTCCTTCCCCAGCTATACTAACTTTGTGGAAAATTAATAGGAAGTAATGAAGCTGATCAGACAATTGTTCGGCGCTGCTAGGGAGCAGGGAAAGCAAGTTACAGCATGGCCAGATGGTCAATGGAAAGTTCATCCAATTTACACAACCACACTACAAAATAATGGATTTGATTGTGGGGTTTGGGTGCTGGGTGTTATTGCTGCAGTTCTTCGTGGACATCACATGCCAGGTATCTCTCAGGATGATATTCCAAGATTTCGTAAACTTCTTCACGGTCTTATTCAAATTTCGAGCACAAACTGTTCACATTTGGATGGGCAGTATGTTGAAAGGGTAACCTAGAGATAATCTCGGTCTCGTATGTCATATTATGCTACCTAGAGATCATCAGTACTACTAAGTACAAATAGAAATAGAGAACGAAAACATAGTACCTCAGTCAGAAGTTTCGTACTACACTACTAATGTGGATGTGAGTCACGTCCGTGGCCCCCAGCTACACTCGGGCTTGCGCGCTCACCACTACCAGTTGCCATGACCTACGGTTGTGACTGGTTACACTGACCAGTTTCGTCCTGGGCCACTGTAACTGTAACCGCAACTTCCAACCCCAGGTGACCGTACTAGTTGAACCTGGTAGTCGTAACTGTCAGCGGTTCGCTTATAATCGCTGGACGGTTCGGTTCGGTCTCAGTTATTTTCCGGTTATTGTACCCGGACCTCGAGGCACTGCTAATCAACAGCATAATTCGACGAAGGTCGGGAACCCGCATCAAAGAGGTACGCGCTTCGAGTTGTTCCTCTTTCCGCATCCATTACACCATGAATTCGGGGCATCTCCTGATGCGATGTTCATTTTCCCCTCTACTTCGACGAGTACGTTATCATCGCGAGAGCAGAGTGTTGTTTCGTCTATGATCAAAGTCAGCAGCGCTGAGAGAATTCTGGTGCTAACGCTCAAATCCACCCCTCCGCCCAAGAGTATGACAACCCAGTCTGAACCCCAACACCAGTACTGCGTCCCCGAGACTGCCCTGGTTGAGCGTGCCGAGTCCAACATTGTCGCGCCTGAGCGACTGAGCGAGCCAAATCCTCAAGTTAGGCGTGTAGAGGTGATAATGACCGTGACTTGCATCTAATTCCATATTAGTCGTAGTAGACTCTTTGAGGAGATGTACAAAAGACATTATTAGTTGGACTTGTGGAATTTTCGATGAATATGCAAATACATTCAAACAAATAGAAAGATGACATCATGAGTGTTGCACGTCAAGCCACCCTCATTCTTTCCCTCTCCTCCCATCCGCTTCGTACAACTCTCCTCCCATCCCCACCGCTGACACAGCTACAGCAAAAGATGAATCTCAACCGTTTCGCTATCAGCCCTGCTTAGGTGAGTACGGGCATCACTTCACTGCGTTCTCCGTCGAGGATCCGTTCCCAACCCTCAAACGATTCACATCATTCATTTCAATCTCGCTATATCCACCATTTTCACCATTTCTATGCCCACCACACCATACGCCATGCCACTTTCGCAGATGACCAAAAAACCGATCTCGCCCAGCGAGCGAAGGTGAATTAGTGCCCCTCTTACACCGTGCTCTTCAAGTCCCTCAAGTTATTCGACGCCCTGCTAACCTGGCTACAATGTGATTTATTCACCCTCATGCGCTGGCTGTGCAAAGCAACAAAACGATTCTCACCGGTAAGTAATAATGCGCATATAACGATGTTTCAGCCAATAATGGATCATACACCTAGGATGTCGAGTTCACCAAAGAAAAAGGGATGATATCTTGCTCTCCTCGCATACGATTGCCACATTGACACGCCCTTTCGCAGACCGACGAGGCAAGTGCACAAGTCTTGAACAAGCGCTGTAGGCACTCTCGTCGAGGAAGGGGGCGGCTTCGTGAATAAATGCGGTACCTTTTCATCACTCCATTTGACGAGCATGGCCTGATAAACTCTCCAGTTTGTGCGCATCTTTGCACAGTTTCAATCGTTAATATTCGCTCTCAAGAATCTGCACTTAAAGCTTCTCGCGTGCTCTATGCTCGTCATCAATCGCTATCACTCGCTTTCAGGGATTCCGAATCGTTATCCCATCAAATTCCTATTCTTTGCTTGCATGATGATTTGTATTCCAGTACAGTAGCAATAAACAATGATTTTCGTACCACATTGGTCAGTTTTATGATTGCTCAAATAAGCTGAAAACCGCTCTCAGAGCGAATTTGACCGCTCTGAGAGTGATGTACCTCGCCTAAAAAGGTGGCGAGGTGCTCTGACCGCTCTGGCTGCTCTGGAAAGCGCCGAGAGTGGCCAGAGCGGAACATGCCGAAAACCTGATGTTCAGGATGGTCGCAAAGACATAAAGGTCAACACACCGAAATTGATGGCAAGCGCACAAGTTTTTGTTGGATGGTTCAATCCGCCGACTCGGACGCGATGAACTTCGATCAGCGCTTGATGCGCTACTATTAGTGCATTTCTATTTCCGTCTGCAGCGATGCTTAAATGTTATCTGCCTTTATTTTCTGTCGTTTCCCCCATACGCAGCGCCTACTTTCCATATAGTCTGGATGTTGCCAGCGCTGCACCTCAGTTGCTTACTGCCACGACTGAGCTAGTATATTGTCTCACAGTTTTCCTTTTCAATCTTGCTCCATTGGACAGCGTAGTTCCACCCTTGAGCATGATTTTTCAAGTTGTATTGGCGCCCATGAACTTGAACACGACCAAGGCAATGACCCACGGGGTATTATGAAGTCCTGTAACGGGTGAAAACCCATTATGAGGTGTTGTGTGGCTGAGGACAACCTATTAGGTTGTCTTGAGGTGATATATGCACGGTCTAAGGCCGTGTTGAGGTCTCGCCACTCGAAGTACACTGAATCCAAGTATATATTGTGTATCGAGTAGAGAGTAAGTTGTTTGTACATGTGTAATGATGCGCTACCCGTTACCCCCACCAGCCAGTGTCACTTATACATAGAGAGGAGCATAGTCACATATATATGCATATTTAATGCAGCAAAGTAGAGAACAGCAATTTTCACCGAAGTAAAAATTAAATTTCTCTATAAATACGTTGGGGGATAGATATAGGAGTTTATCCCTCACAAAAGCGAACATACACGAACATGTTCGTATAGTTCTACAACCAGTAGAGTGTTTGATGCCAGACTCCTACCCAGTCCCAACGGTGCTGCGCTTGACTGAGCTTAAGTAAGCGTTAACGCACCGGAGGGACTGGCTTTTAACATATGTAAACAAATCGCTCGGCATCGTCGACCTGTGACACAAACGTTTTTCGCTGATGTAATACTTGCAATTATCGTCGAGCCTATTTCTTTTATTTGTGCCGTCTGGTGCCGTCGTCTGCGGTATGCGCACTTGAGTATGCTGCTACCAGGTGAGTTATCATTGGCACTTGCCATGTAACCCTATATTGACTGAAGTTGGACCTCTAGCACGCATACCAGCATGGAAGTTACTGCCATTCGTCCACCACCTGTCGATGATATACGCACCAAGGCACATTCCACCTTCCATGTCTATGGCAAATCGATCTTTGCCGGATTCATATCTATAGATCGGACTGGAGCTTAGAAAACATCGAGCTTCTGGCTCCCTTTGCTCTGCCGTCCTCAGCCAGCAAAATATCAATACCCTATCCAAGGCTGGAGTCCATAGTCTGTGAAGACGGCGACTAGAAGGAATTTTGAGGTGTGGAACTCATCTTTCTTTTGTTTTTTCATTGCACTCATGAACATCGTTATTTAAGGACATCGGATTGCGACGACAAAGACCCCAGATGACCTTCCTTACGACTTGGAACTCTCTTGACAAATCTCTGTGTATACTACTATAACTGAACCCGATGTCAGGTCGATTATTTCTGTGAAACCTATTCACTTTGTCACTCTGAGCGCAACCTCTCCTCAATCCCTCAATCCGCCTCCTCTTCTCCTGTCTTTCGCAAACCTATTTTCTCTTCCTTCTTGTACCAGCCGTCTTGGTCTCCATCATTGCGGGCGGCGCTGCACCCTTCATGACATACATCATTGGTCAAGTATTCAACACCTTTTCCCAATGTCAACTCCTTCAACAGAAGCTAAGAAAATCTCCTTCACGGAGTTGGTCTTGCCGTGCTCGAGCTTATTGCATTAGCTGTCAGTTCCCTGGATCTGAGCAGCCTAACATCATGGTTTTGGATTTGGATCAGAGAAACAAACTTATGGCAGTCCCGAAATGCATCTATCTTGCCACAGTCATGCAGAGAGAGATTAGTTGGTTCGACACCAAAATGGGCGCTGACAATATCATGCTTTTGGGATCTGGTGACAGGGAACAACACGGCCCACTTTGCGTGGGGGGGCCTTATAGTAGTAAATTCCGCAAGGTAATGTTCGCACTGTTCATACTTTTCATGAAATAGACTCATTTTTTACACCAGGGAAATGGACGACCATTGTCACTGGCTTCCTTGCACAATACCTCGCAACGTCAATAACCTGTCTCACTCTTGCATTCACATGCCCTGTGGTCCTATCCTCCTTCACCGCCAACTTTACCATGGATCCCCATGATGACAGCGTCAACTTTGCCGGCTTTTACCCTGGTGCCAACAGACACCAACGTCTCATCCACCGTCTTCCATCCCAACTCGCCCATCATCATCATCAGCAGTAGCGGATACCGCACCACCAAACTGTGGAACAGTGGTACATACCACATAGAAAACATATTTCCTTATGCCCTCGAACGCGCATGGTGCATTGCGCTTCGCAAAGACATCACGAAGTTGCCATTGACTTTGACGATGGTGTCGTAGCAATCAAGGTACCCCAACCAATTCTTACACTAGCTTAGCTGAGACGAACCCACCTTCAGCATGGAAATTTCATCTACACCCACGCACACGAAGTCCTCTCCAACTTCCAAACCCTCCAAGACGCACTAACCTCAACATCAGGCAGCACCCGCATCCCCCATCTCCGCAAGAGAAATTGGATCTACAGAAATCTTCCCAACCGTTCTGCTCACTCACCAACAGCCGGTTCATCTCCCACATGGGCCATGCCTATCGATGCCCTCTTAACCCCATGCCATCGTCATTGTATCAGCCTCAGTAAATCCGACTCACTCTAGCCATGTCATCTCCACCGCCCCCCCCAACGTTTTCCACAGCGCCGTCTTCCTCAAGCATGGCTCTCTCCTTCTCAATGATCCCGCTGCCACTTTTTAGTCCCTTAATGCCCACCAACCTGCTGCTAGCACTCCAATTTGCATTTATCTCACCCAGAACAATATGCCGGTACTAAAACCCCCCACATTCGCATGATTCTGAAAACTCTCCTCTGCCCCTGCCACTGGCAGACATCAACTAAAGGCTTACTCCCATCTCTTATGGTCCCTTGAATTCTCTCTGTATGCCGTCCGAGTATTTGTACTAAACTTAGAATTAAACTCCGACTTGTAAATTTCGATGATATGTTTTCGTTGCCAAAAAAATACACTGTACTTGATCGACGTGTGACGCTCGGCACTGCAGACCTTTTGTTTACATATGTTAAAAGCCAGTCCCTCCGGTGCGTTAACGCTTACTTAAGCTCGTCAAGCGCAGCACCGTTGGGACTGGGTAGGAGTCTGGGTAGGAGTCTGGTTTTCCTGTTGTTCTCTGCTGTAGAATACATGTGGCAGGGCCACCTAAAATTGCACGCGTAGAAAAGTTACATTCTGCTTGAATCTGTCTGAAACTGCGTCCGTTGTTGCTCCCCGTCCTCGTTCTGCTCCCCTCCGGCCATTTCGCTTTCCTCGTCGCTCCCCTGCTCCTCCCGTTCCTTTCCTGCCCCCCTCGTTCCTTTCCTGCTCCCCTCATTCCTCTTCTGCTCCCCTCTGCTCCCCCCATTCCTCTTCTGCTTTCCTCTGCTCCCCCGCTCCCCTTCTGCTCCTCCCACTCCCCCCTCCTCTCCCGGCTTCCTCTAGTTCTCTCCTTTGCGCTCCCTAAATGAAAAACTAGTTAGAACATGAAATAATATGAAATTAAGACCATACCTCTTCATCTCCTTGCTAAGCTCAGTATAGCCCTACAGAACATTCAGGACGATGAATGGAGTGAGGAGAAAATGATGGACCTGTCTCTCCTCCTCGCTATAGTAAGCGCCTTCCATGCTCTCAAAACGTCCACTGCCTTGGTCTTCTCCGCATTGTCAGGGTTTGCAAGATAATCGTTTGCGAACAAGTCCCTAGAACGCCGTCTCCATTAGTAAAGGCAACCGTGGCGAACTCAAACTGACTTTGGCGCTGTCGAATTCGGATCGACAACGTATTCTTTGACTGCCTTCTTGCCTTTCCGAGCTGCTGCCTTCGGTTTACTACCCTTGCCACTGAGAGTCCCAGATGACGTGTTAGCAGGTGCTTCCGGAACGCTTGCTCCCACAGCGGTGATTGGATTCGCCTTGTTTACGTCTTGGAGTGAACGTTGGCATGGTTTGTCTGCCAGAGCGTCAGAAGCTGGGGACGAACCTAAAGGGGATAGAGAGCATCAGCGAGCTATATAGGACGGATAGGTAGACTTACTAGCAGCATCATCTTTGGGGAGATTTTGGGGAAGTTTGAGGGAAAGCTTGAGATAGAGGACGAGGCCGTGGTTGCTCATCCCGCGTGACAGACGTCGAAACAGAAGGAGAAGAGCCCGTCGTTGACACATTTGATGCAATGGAAGAAGGCACGTCCATCGTGCTGGGGGGTCCTTTGGCCATATCAGTTTGAGAGTCGCCATTGATCGTGTTGGTTTTAATGGTCTTGAGCGTCGATATGTCTGTATCAAGAGTATTGTCAGCCAATGTAGCAGTAGAAGCAGTCGAAGTCGGCTTTAGCATCGGAGTGGTATTTGTCGAAGTTGGCTCAGCATTTTGGGGTCGTTCATTCAACTTGAGAGGTTCGGAAAATGTAGTAGGAGTTGAAGCTGGTGTTGGGTTGACAGTCGAGGTAGCAGCCTGAGCGACTTGCAAGTTGTTAGACGCGCTAAAATAATATAGGTTAGTAGCGTGCATAGATTACAAGTTCGGAGAATTACGGTGGGCTCGTGAGTTCTGGGGTGGTTTTTGAAGCAGGTTCTTTGTTAATGCGTCTGCGCTGAATGAATAGTATACATTAGCGCGTGAAGATTGCGAGCATGGGATGTTACAGAGGGTCTTCCAGTTCCAGAATCCTTGGTTCTGGTTCCTTCTTCATCTTTTTTTGTGGAGCTTTAGACGATTCGGCGACGCGTTTGGCTGGGACTGAAGTGGCCCGAGCTTCACCGTCGTCTTCCTCTTCGGCATCTTCATTGACCGTGTTGTGAATTTCAGCGTCCGGCATATGGTTCCTCTGAAAACTCGGGAACCATTCAACCATCAGAGAACGGGACTTCCACCCATCTTGACAATATGAAAGTTCTGGGAACCGTCGGGCCAGTTCCAGGTGGCACCTGGCCATTAATTCACGATCCGCACCGGTTGCCCAACCCTTCTTGGGCAAGAGCTTGTACATGAGCTCCTTGAGCTCCTTGAAAGCGCCACTGAGGAACCTGTGAATCACATCCAGGCGCTTCTGTGTCATTGGTACCCCGTTCTCGTCTTCGAGGAAGCAAAGCCTTTTTGCGATCTTTCCAGGATATTCGTGGCCTGGTTTAAAGCTTCCTGTGGCCCAGAAGTTCAGGCTAGAATTATCTCCTATGGGGTTGACAATGCCGGATAGTTCGTCTTCGGATTTGTATGCAAGTGGGAAAGCTGTCCGCAAAGCTTCCTCGCGTCTCCCCGCAAAGCCTGCTTTACCTGGGGCAGAATGTTTACCCATGTTCATGATGGTTTCCCTACGGCACGGAGTGATCTCGAGTGCGCATATAATGACATTATCCTAACTGACTTACATGAACTGTCTTTCTCGTTTTTCCTGGTGTTCTTCTAAGAATTCTATCCGTGTTTCGAGCTTACGTATCTTGTCCCTGTAATTGAAGTCAGCGTTGAACCAAGTTTTGTTGAGTGAACCGAATACATACAAAAATTCATGTCGTTCTGCATATATGCGGGCGTATTCTCTGTTTCCACTGTCTACAAGCATCTGGTGAGTTGCGTTTCTCAAGATATTGAGTCCTCAAGGTTCGTTACGAATATCCTAGATGGAGTGAGTAGAATTGTACGCAGAGTGTTGTTATACCTCGAATCCTGGGTCAATGTTCTGATCATGGAACTGAGTCCTCCTCTGAGTCCTCCCTGTCAGATGGGTCAATCAGCGCATCCTCCTGATCCCGCGCCCTGCCAACAGATGCGTCCCCTTGAGTCGGTGCATCCTCCTGTATTGGTGGATTGCCCGTCAACACGTCCCCATAGATCGGCGCATCGTCCATGAAGGAATTGGAGGGGATCTTCATCCATGTACTGAATTCCAGTATCTGTGGACATATCTTCGTCGAGGGGGGGAAGGGGTGGGACAGTGGTTTTCTGCATATTAAGTTGTTTAGAGCCATGATTAGAATACGACGCGACGTACCTTCGACTTTTTCTTTCTTTGTCTGGTGTGCATCTGACTTGAGCTAGATGATGCAGAGACGCATTCGGTTGTCCATATTTCTTAAAGAATGCAGCGTGAGCATCACGGCGCTCTACCTCTTCCTCGCCTGGGTCCAAATCACGATATTTCTATTTCTTGTGGTTTTGGTACGTTCTTGGTATGAGGTAAACACCGTCTTGACAGATTTGATAGCATTTGCGGCATTCACAGAGTATTTTGCCGTTGTCACGTTGAGTAAGCTCTTTCATGTGAGTTATGGACTTTGTGAGTCGAGGGACTTAGCAACTTGTGACGTGCGACGTTTCAAATGAATTTCGATTTCGTAGCTACAATTACAGAAGCAACTACCGTACATGTGGACGGTATGTGGCAGAGGCGAGCAGAATATCGAGCACATGCCAGATTTGGGCAGTGCGTGACAGGTCGGCTCCGGGCGTAACAGATTTCACCCGGGGGATTTTTCACTGGGGATCGATCAAGCATTGTCTGCGACGTAGACGATTTTAAGTAGCATCGGTATGCCATGGGATATGATAGACCTTTATCCGTTTGCCCCAGTGGATGGATCACCAGATCCGACCGCATATATATATATATATAAGTGTTGATATACAAGAGCACATCTTGATGTATTATTCATTGGTAGACCAATACATACGCATTTAACTGTAAAAGTGATCCGTACGTACACTCGCTGTTGCTGTACAGGCCCCAGCTGAATATACGTTTGAGTACGGATTCGGAAAAAATTGCCCAGAATTTGGTCAGAGGCCTGGGATCAGGGCTCGCAAATTTGTCGGATTTTTTTGATGACGTCCTGATCAGATTGCATTTAAATTGCCGATTCACAAAAAGAGATGTTTGGTCTAGCCGGTAGAGTACTACTGTAGACTCATATTGGAGAGCCCAGGTTCGATTCCCATCCAATTGCACTTTTATACTTGCGCCGATCGGACTGCGGCGCCTCCTGCCATGAGACATAGTTTAACACAGACTATGACAGGTCTACTTTAAAAACCAAATGGCAGCTCAAGGCGAATCATTAATCTGACAATCATTCCCAACGCATCTCCCGCTTACGTCAGTACTGAAGCTGGTTGTTGATGCTTTCACCAGCGCAACGGAGCGCCATATTGAGGTGAGATGCTTCGCACGGCAACAAAAAAAGCGGCTCACATGTGGTTGCTAGGTTGGTGATGGGTTAGAGATATATGTAGTGGTTGGGCGGGACAGCGCAGCGATTGATGGAGTTGAGAACATTGTAGGAGTTGCAGAGGTGACAAGGATGGAAGAGGGGCCGCGTGTATTTAATTATATTCGACGGGATTTGAACTTTGAAGCTGTAGCACAGGGGTGGCAAACAGAGACATACAATTCTCCTCCCCTTCTGGTGAACGCGTTCGAGCCTATGGAGGGATTACGGGGACCCCGCCCTTTGCATTTAGTGAAGTGGTGGTTTTATACTGATATTTTTTGCATTCCAGACCAATACGTCTTCATAAAAGTTCATCGATTCGAAGAATATACGCAAGTTCCTTTTTCCATCATCCTTTTCTCATCTAAGCTAATCAGCGACAGAAGCCTGATTCTACATCGGAAATACATCTTTACAATGTTTCGTTGTCGTTCTAAGCAGCAAACATAGTGAGTGAGACATAGGTTGCTTGTTTCTTACCAGACGAAGTCGCTCATGAACTTTTTAACGTCTCCTTAGCAACGACTCGTAATTGTCCTGGTAGGAACGAGCTTTTAAACGGTTGAGATGACGTTTGTTGAAAACGAGTACGGTCCTCCCTATCCACATCATCCCCTTTTAACTCCTGCATGATTTAGCGGTCTCTCTTAAATGTCAAGCTTTGTCAATGATCTGACCTATCCTATATGCGAGATTCAATCCATCGCAAACACGTACGGTCTCTCTATCCACGTCATCCCCTGATCGACACATCAGTCATTGAAATTGCACAAGCATTGATACGCACCAACAGGAACACCAATAGTAGTATTCCATTACAAAAAAAGGTATGTTCAACGTATGCGCATTATTCGAACGCCTTTTGAACATCTGCATGAATTAGTCTTAACGCCTACATATCAATCCGATTGTAAGGATATCTCATTGAATGCTTTCGGTCCTCACACCAGCCGATTTCTCACTGACGAAGCTTAACTACACGTTGTTTCCTCCCTGCTTGCGCATCCGGTGAGGACAACAGTTGTAAGAGTTCGGGGGTGATCCATGCGTTCAGAGAAGAGCAGGACTAGCAGCATTCCATCATATAAAATGGTATGTTCAACCCTACGTAAATCGTACCGCTTTATCAACATCTACACGCTTTAGTCTTAAAACCTAAATATCAAAAGTGCCTCAACCACGTCTCTTGAAGCATCTAGATCAACAAACCGTCGCGTGTGATGGCTTGCTTTCCGACATAGCTTCGTCGGACACGCGAGTGATAAAGCTATTGTGAAGCTGTATATCCGGACCATTCGCTCCTACGCGCCTCCTTTACACCGACTAACCTCACTCCACTGTCACGTCTGCAGCACTTACCATCTTGCTGCTTGCATCATCAGCCCCTTTCGGATCCACTCAATGCCCCTTTATCCATAACAATATCTCACATGCACCCACCCGGAGCCATCATCACGTTCGCATCCGCCGTACCTCTTGATGCATCTGGTTCAACAAATTGGCGCGTATGATGGCTTGCTTTGGGACGCACCGTGCTGTGCCGCGCGCGTCATAACGCTGTCGTTAATGCTTGCTTTGCGACGTAGCTTGCTCAGCCGCGCGCGTGGTTACGCTGTCGTGAAGCTGTATATCTGGACCATTCGCTCATGCGTGCCTCCTTTACCTGTACAAACCTCACATTCTCTGCCACCACACCGAGACCTGGCGCGCTCACTGTCACACCGGCTGCCTACCATCTTACAGCTTGCGTCATGAGCCCTTTCGGTTCCAAAACCTCGCGTTCATCTACGCCCCTCTCGTCTAAACCTGTTATATTCACATCCTTCGACAAGAACATCTTCTACGCACCCGCCCAGCGATACGATCACGTTAACATCCCTCCAACAGTTGTTTCAACGTATGATGCTATCACATGTGAATGTTAACCCGTTGCACAAGTACTTGTTATCAATGGGCTGTTCCCAACTGCACGCATGGCGGTATCAGGCGTTTTGCTTGAACTCTATCACGCACTCTTCGAACGCTCCTGTGATGCGGTCAACGCCTTGTCTTCTGCACTAGTGACATTTACAGGAGACGGGGTTACGGAGTCCTCACAGAATTGTGCGAGGCCCGCTGCGCCTGTCGTTCTGACAGGGCTAGAAGCAGAAGGAAGATGCATCGGCGCTGGCCACCTCACTAGCACTCTTGGCAGGAGGTTATAAACAGAACGCCAGCAGCTAGGTCACCGTTCTTGTAGGCGGTAAACCCGACCTATAGGCCTTGGGTCCTCGATGTCTGCCGCGCTGTTTCCGTAAAGGGCAACAGCGAGCCATCTAGCGTGTCCCGCAACTCATCCTGTGTGGTATGTCCCTCATTTTCCCTTCGGGATGGCATTCCCATTCACAGACGTCCATTTGTTGTCTGTGCTGAGTTCCTACATGTCTGTTTACTGACACGCTCGGGCACAGATGCGGAGAAACACATTTATACATTATTTGTAGTAGACGCAAAATGTAAATACACCTTTATACTATGCCAGGGCAATAATGTACAATCAAAAAATATGGGGTGATGCATTGCAGCGCTTGCTTTGATCAAGTATTAATGATCGTGTCTATGCTCCTGCTGTTCCATGGAATCACGTATGGGTCCCGACGTTGGGAGAAACATTGGCTGCATGACTGGCGCCGAATGTTATACGGCGTGAGGCCCCGCGACTCTGGCACCTTGATACGCATTCATCGGGAAAGGAACGTTGCCTCCCGAAGAAATCCCAGCTCCGGCGGCACCCATAGTAGTATTTTGGAGTATGGCGGTATATTAGGATTCGTTGATGCATTAAGCGTATTGATTATCACGGCACGCTCCTGTTTGGACTTTATTGCGCTGGCCGTTCTCGTCGTGGAGTGCTGGGGGGCAAGCGGCACGCTCATGGGTACAGGCCCAAATGCACCAGAGTCGTGCTTGGGGGTCTGTGGCATGTCCTCCGGTACAGCCTTGAACGTTGCGAAGCGCTCAGGAGGAGTTCGCGCCATGTTTGTTGTTGACACCCCCCTAAACTTGCTGGTATGGAGCTCTGGGGAGCATGGACTGGCCATGATTCGACGTTACTTTCACAACGTTCGCTAACACGTCCACATCTTTATGAAACAATTCTGATGGTTTTGTGTCAAGTGTTGCCGCTGTAGTCTCTGGCGCGGCTCGAGTACGCCTTGATCGCTTGTTACCCATTTTACTAAATGGGTCAGTCGTCGAGACTACCATGCCCGACGCGACATCCTTGGTTGATGATGATGGCTTGTTGCCCATTTTGCTGAAAGCATCTGTCGTTGAAACCATCATACCGGACTCTTCAGTGTCCTTGGCAGCTGAATTCTTGGATCGTTTGTGTCGAGATGTCGTAGCTGAAATGGACATTGCTGGTGATGAAGGGATTGGCATTTCTACGAAACCCATGTCGTGCAACGTGTTTGACAAACTCCGTTGTCTAGTGTTGGTAGGAGCAGAAATTGCTGGCATGTTATTTATGAATCTGGTTTTGAAGGAATATGATGCGATGGCCGGTTCCTATTGGTACTATTTGAGGATTGTTGACCGTCGGTAGCCCAGTTGGAGCAACAGGCATGATGGTAGGTGGCGGGACATCAACCTATAACATTTGTTGTTATACCAATTGCCATCTCACTCTTTCGACATGACATACCCGCATTATGTTCTTTTCTACATTCAAAACATCCGTCATGGATCTAGCAGACTTCGCTTGGACATCAACCTGCCATGAGAACGTCAGTATACATCTTTTTACGCATCTCGGAGCATCACACGCCTTCAATGCGCTCGTTTTGGGTTCAGGCTCACGTCTCGCAGCTATGGAAGACGCGAATTCAACATCAGCCTGTAAAAATTATTAGAAAATATTTGCTCCTGTCAAGCGTCACGTACCCGTTGCATCTTATTTTCGACATCAAAACCGTCCGTTGTAGGCACAGCGGGCCTTGCCCGTATCTGCAAGGATGTCAGTTGATGTCGCCAGCATGCTAGTAGTCGCCCACCTCATCTAATTCACCACGGGCAATGTACAGATGCCGACCTAAGATCAGCTGTAGTACTGCTGTTCATAGCCAATTCCTGCCTGACGCGTTGCTTTCGCGCGTCAAATGCCCTAACTATCTCGGGCGGCGCTTTCTTAGTGGGGGTTACATTTTCGCGCAGACGCGTCGGCACCTCATACATCGGCGTAGTGTCGAGTTTTTGTCGCGTACGCTTTGGTGCACCTGTTAAGCTGGCAAAGAACTGTTAATTAGCAGTGGACACAGGCCCTGTGTCCCTTGGTAATTAGCAAGGGATGTTGGGCTTGCGGCTCACTTTCAATAAATTCCCCAATAATTATATAGGAAATTTTGATGAAGTCCCTTTTCCCACAACTAAAGTTACCATTTTGGAAGGTGGGGGATGTTTTGTACATGTTATGAGATGGGAATTGGATCAAATAAAGGAACAAGGGGATAATTGCCATATTTGGTAAGATAGGCAGATTCCAAATAAGGAAGCAAGTTAGGATGCCATTTTTGGAAGGTTGTGAGGGTGTTTGTACATATTTGTACATGTTATGGCACAAAATCCTTATTTGGAAATAGTTGCCAGATGTCAAATAAGGTGAAATTGGAAGCAATGGATCGTGGGAAAATATTTCCTAAAATGGAAAGTGATTACGTAATCTCAGGGTCAATGAAATGTGTAGCCTTGGTCAGTGGCTTTCTAAATGTGGTTTGTATGACAGTGTTTGGTGCTGATTTCATTGAGATATTCACTAATTGATTTTCAGGGTCAAATTTCTAAAAAAGGAAATAGATAATGTAATGTGCGCTTTAGGATCCAGTGGCGCATTTCCAAAAATGGAAATAGCGCACTTCGGACTTGCCATTTTGGGACATATCTGCTCACTGTTGGTCATGATGAGCAGAAAGAAATTGCAATATCTCCCTTAATACTGAATGTTTTTTGTGGCGCGTTTTTTGGAACATATTCCTTATATGTATATGCACCTATCCACTATGTTAGAATGTAAAAAATGCAAGTGGTTTCTGTCAGAATGCAACATGTCTTGCTCACTGTTGACAACAGTGAGGAGCAACAAATGACAATATCTCCATCAATACTGGTTATTTCTCTGGCGCTTTTTTTGGTAGTCCCCATTAGGGATATAGGAAGGTGTTTGGCATGTCAGAATACAAATAGTACATACCAATCATGCCACAAATGAAATTGGTGTGCTCACTGTCTGCCATGATGAGCAGCCATATCTCCACCAAAACAAGATCTTCCTGTGGCGCTTTTTTGGATTCTGATTCCTTATCATAACAGAGTGTCATTCAGGGTATCTGAAAGCAGATTACCCTGCTGATTAATGTGTAGTTTTCAGTTTCATGATAAAGACTGAACATGATACAGAAAGAGTGCTGACAAGTTGGACATGTCAGGATAAATGGGAGATTCCACTTGATCTTGCCTAGGGATCCTCTGTTGTGACCCTCCCAATGTTTATCTTGTTATGTGTGATCCCAAATCAAAAAAAGCGCCACAGAAAGATCTTGTTTTGGTGGAGATATGGCTGCTCATCATGGCAGACAGTGAGCACACCAATTTCATTTGTGGCATGATTGGTATGTACTATTTGTATTCTGACATGCCAAACACCTTCCTATATCCCTAATGGGGACTACCAAAAAAAGCGCCAGAGAAATAACCAGTATTGATGGAGATATTGTCATTTGTTGCTCCTCACTGTTGTCAACAGTGAGCAAGACATGTTGCATTCTGACAGAAACCACTTGCATTTTTTACATTCTAACATAGTGGATAGGTGCATATACATATAAGGAATATGTTCCAAAAAACGCGCCACAAAAACATTCAGTATTAAGGGAGATATTGCAATTTCTTTCTGCTCATCATGACCAACAGTGAGCAGATATGTCCCAAAATGGCAAGTCCGAAGTGCGCTATTTCCATTTTTGGAAATGCGCCACTGGATCCTAAAGCGCACATTACATTATCTATTTCCTTTTTTAGAAATTTGACCCTGAAATCAATTAGTGAATATCTCAATGAAATCAGCACCAAACACTGTCATACAACCACATTTAGAAAGCCACTGACCAAGGCTACACATTTCATTGACCCTGAGATTACGTAATCACTTTCCATTTTAGGAAATATTTTCCCACGATCACATTGCTTCCCATTTCACCTTATTTGACATCTGGCAACTATTTCCAAATAAGGAATTTGTGCCATAACATGTACAAATATGTACAAACACCCTCACAACCTTCCAAAAATGGCATCCTAACTTGCTTTCCTTATTTGGAATCTGCCTATCTTACCAATATGGCAATTATCCCCTTGTTCCTTTATTTTGATCCAATTCCCATCTCATAACATGTACAAACATCCCCCACCTTCCAAAAATGGTAACTTTAGTTGTGGGAAAAGGGACTTCATCAAAATTTCCCTATATAATTATTGGGATTTATTGAAAGTGAGCCGCAAGCCCAACATCCTTGCTAATTACCAAGGGACACAGGGCCTGTGTCCACTGCTAATTAACAGTTCTTTGCCGGCTTAACAGG